>OZ007600.1:207651228-208251228 GCA_963931845.1 Maratus michaelseni | reverse complement strand
TTAACCCATTCGATTAAATTAACACGAAAATAATGTAAATAGTTAGCATTTTTTGTCCGATAATAATCAATAACAAAATGAAAACTTCATTAAAAAGTTAAATAAATAAATAAATAAAATAAAACTGTAACTGACGTGTAATCGAACTACACGCTTAAACACCAAAATAATCAAAATAACAAAAGTTGCTATAAATAGTGAAATCTTCGGCTGTTAATCGCTGACATGCGGCTAATAAGAAAGTAATACCGTTTTGAATAAATTTAAAAACTTTGTTATTTGAATGCATAAGTGATACGTTTCATACACTGTTAAAAATTTCCAGCAAACTGTCCAGTCATTCGACCGTTTTTATAGAAAACAGTTACATTTAACTGTATTAGAACCATATTATTGCACATTATTATGGTCAGAATAGAGTTAAATTACGGTTACGTAACCGTTTTTAATAAAAAAAAAGGTCAAATGACTGGACAATGTGTTGCCAATTTTTAACAGTGTATAAAATTTCTTTTTTGATCTAATTAACAGGCAATCTAAAAAAAATATTCATTAAGTATAAAAAATCTACTAGCTGACACCTGCCCGGCGTTACCCGGGCAAGTGATAATAAATTAAAAAAAAAAACATCAAGTTTTATTATTTTATATCTTTAACACGATTTTGTATGAAATTATATTTGAAAATGAAAAATTCGTGAAAAAATATTGATATTTAGTGATGTAAGTGATCATTTTCTTGTTTTTTTTTACGTAGCGTTGTTTCATAGTTTTAAAATAAAAAGTTCTTTTTGTCCGAACTTTTTGAAATCTTTTTTTTTTTTTTTTTTTTTTACCTATGGGTCGTTTTCTAGTTTTAAAATAAAAGAACTCTTTGAAATCTTTATTGGTGATAAATAAAACGGCTTTATAGCCCGTGTAAAAATTTCGTGAAAAAAATATTGTTATCTAGTTGTAAAAGAAATGCTTTCTTCTCTCTTTTTCTTCTTTTTATTTGTTTTCGCGTCGGCTCCTTAAACATAGCAATAAAAAAAACAGTTCTCATCTTCCGAACTCTCTGACATTTCAATCGGTTATAAATATAACTGTATCTAAGCTCTCTTTAAAATTTTACGAAAAAATATGCATATTTAGCAGTGAAAACATGAGTTCTTTAAAAAAAATGCTTTAGCTTTCAACCTAAGAGCAAAAAATATATTAGAAGGTCTATGCTTTCAGTGCAATGGTGCGGCTTTTTCCGTTTTCAATCAACACTTTTCAGTCCCCCTAGGCTAAAGGTCCCCTAGGGGACATTTCAATCGGTTATAAATATAACTGTATCTAAGCTCTCTTTAAAATTTTACGAAAAAATATGCATATTTAGCAGTGAAAACATGAGTTCTTTAAAAAAAAATGCTTTAGCTTTCAACCTAAGAGCAAAAAATATATTAGAAGGTCTATGCTTTCAGTGCAATGGTACGGCTTTTTCCGTTTTCAATCAACACTTTCAGTCCCCCTAGGGGAGGGTTAATCAGTCAGGTTTCCCGTTTCTGAAGGTAGAAGCCTTCAAAAAAATGTTGAAGCATGTGAAAAGACACGCTTTTCATGTGGAAAAGACAGTGTGGATTTGACAGTATGCGCTTTTCGTTTTAAATTTATAGATTAGACTCTTCAGTTTCAAATTGATTTTCACCTATGCTTACTATTAAGACATCTCATATACAAGCACACTGAGACAAGTTGACATATATTAGCTTGCTGACAAGTGCAGGCTCGTCAAGATGCTTGGCGGTTCGTTTTTATTCAAAATCGTCTCAACCAATCAAAATTTTATGTCCAGTATGCCACCAATCTCATATACACTAGTTTCATTTATCTAATTCAACTCGTCTGTGCCGAGAGTACAAGAAGTGGTTACGTGTAGCTCCAAGTCATTCATCCGAAAATTACCATGAACTTTTTATTCACATTCGACTGTTTGGAAACGGTACCATAACCATTTAAACAAATATGTACACGACATTCAAACTCTGCATAAGCTTGATTCTGAAGACTACAGCAGCTCGGCAGGCTATGTGTTACGATTTGGTGGAAGATATGGAGAATGAAAACTTAATGGTGGTGAAAGTCCACCTGCACATATTCATACATTAATCCACGTGAAGAAGCACAGACAATAGATATCTTTTCTTCTGATTGACGTAATTCCATCCGAACACCTACAAATAAGAAATGTTCCAAGTCCCCTAAATACAACCCAAAATTTTCGAAAAATAAAAAAATAAAAAATATCCCCTCTTCTTACAGTAAACGCTCCATCACCACTGCACACCTGTGCGACCCCACCGCGGGCACCATCCTCCACTAGCACAGACCTCCACACTTCAGGCTGCACGGTGGAGTGCATGGCACCTCCACCGTGCAGCCATTCTTACGCGGACAAACCAGTAATATCACACTTTTATCGCTATAGTATCATATTTCTATGGTTGTACTGCACATTCTTATGAAAAAGCATCATCTATACTAATAAAAGAAAGTTGTTTATCTGTGTGTATGTGTGTCTGTCTGTGTGCGATGGCTAGCGAAATCTACCGCTCATAGAAATCGGAAAATTTGGCTGCGCATAGTCCAAGGAAGGTCCTGATGCACCTGAGGCTCGAATTTTAAATTTTTTGAGGCCCGGAGCCCCTGGGATCCCTTTAAAATTTTTGCCCTAAATTGTTATAAATGGTCCACTTTTTATCCGATCCTTTTCGTTTTTGGAGCCCTTTCGCCATTTAACTTTTCCCCTATTTATACATTCCAGTTATGATCCTGGCCCTCTCGGTACCGTTATGGGGCCCGTTGAAGCTTTTGTTTCCTAAACTGTTAATAACTTTCCCCCTTTTAATCCGATTTTCTTAGTTTTGGGGGCCTTCTCTCCATTTAGTTATTCTCCCATTTCTACTTTCCAATTAGGACCCTTCATGTTAGGGCCCTTCTTAAAACTATCAGCTGGCACCTTTTGGGCCCCCTATTATAGTTCCATAAAAATCGTCCGATTCACTAGATTTTATTCTAGAAATCTCTTAGTACTTCCAGCAACTACGTAAACGATAAAAAAAAATCTGAGAAAATCCGGGCCCCCTGAGCCTCTTGAAGGTTTGTCCCCTAAATTGTTAATACCTTGTCCCCTTTTAATCCTATCTTCGTTTCTGGGACAGTTTCTCTATTTAGCTATTCCTTCATTTCTACATTCCAATTAAGTCCATCTATCTTAGGGTCCTGCTCAAAATTATCAGCGGTCCTTTTTGGGCCCCATACTATAGCTCCCTTAAAAATCGTCCGATTCACTAGCTTTTTCTAACAATTTCTTAGTACTTCCAGCTGCTATATAAACGACAAAAAAATATATTCCGAGAAGATCCGGACCTCCTGGAACCCTTGAAGTTTTTGTTCCCTAAATTGTTAATACCTTGTCCCCTTTTAATCCGATCTTCGTTTTCGGGGCCTTTTCTCCATTTATCTATTCCCGCATTTATACATTCCAGTTAGGGCTATTCATCAAAGGGCCTTGCTCGAAACTATCAGCAGCCCCTTTTGATCCCCATACAAAAAAATTCCACCCCCCTTAAAAAAAATTCCGATTAACTAGCTTTTTTTTCTAGCAACTTCTTAGGACCTAACAACTTCCAGCTACTACATGAATGACAAAAAATTTCTCGGACAAGACATGCCCCCTCCCCCCCTGGGCCTTTTTTAGTGTCCGTGCCCTAAATTTTTAATAACTTGCTCCCTTTTTATCCGATCTTCTTCCTTTTTTGGGCTGCTTTCTGCATTTAGTTATTCCTTCATTACTACATTCCATTTAAGACCTTGGCCTCCGTGGGCCCGGTACAGGGGCACTTGAAGTCTTTGTTCCCTAAAATGTTAATAACTTGCCCCTTTTTAATTCGATCTTCTTCGTTTTTGGAGCCTTTTCTCTATTTAGTTATTCCCCCATTTCTACATTCCAGTTAGAATCATGGCTCCCTGGGGTGTCGTCCGGTACCATTGAACTTTTTGTGTGCCATGCATCCCCCCCCCTCCTAATTGTGTCACCATCTCAATGCATAACTTTAAAGTTGAGTTTTGAACTTCTCTTCCCGGACCACCACCCTCATATTTTTATTGGGGCCCTATGGTCCCTTTTTAAGCATTTTTTAAATTTTTTTTCTATTGATTAATTTATATACTCTATGTTTTATTTCGACTAATTAAAGCTCTAAAGCGCTAAGTACTGGGATCTTTTAAGATGTTTTCCACTTAGGGTCCTACTCAAAACTACCATTTGGCACCTATTGGGTCCCCTATTATAGCTACCCCTATAATAGGGGGGTATCTATAGGGGGTAGCATAGCTCCCTTAAAAATCGCCCGATTTACTAGGGTTTTTTTTCTAACAACTTCTTAGGACTTCCAGCTACTATCTGTACGCCAAAAAAATTTCTCGGTCTTCAGCTGCAATCAATTTTGAATATTAATCTCCTTCTTGGGGCCCTGGGTGCAGCTTCTTTAAAAATGATCCGATTCTCTTGCAATTTTCATTAACATAGTTCTATGGTACTCCATCTACTTTATAAGCAACTAAACATTTCCTAATACCCTGTTCACATCGGACATTTAAGATATCTTAGACCGCCATTTTTGAGGTGGTACCTCCCCGGAATTGAATACCTGTCCACACCGCCAAACGCATTTAAGATAACTCACTCAACATCACCGTGTCCAGTGCGCATGCGCATATGTTAAAAGCAAACTCAACAGCCAATCGGCCTCCAGAGCCAATCAGACTGAGCGGTACTGACTGTATCTAGCAATGGAAAGTTCGAACTCACTAAGTGAGTTTCTGGAACTCACTCAGTGAGTTCAGCGGTCTAAGATATCTTAACTATCCGATCTGAACGTAGTATTAGATCCCCAACTACCACTTTTTTTTTTTTTTAATATGAATCTTTTTTTTTCGGCATCAACTTACGTTTACCCATTACAGCCGTAAATTAAATCGTGTTAATGTTAAAGATAAGTGGTTAAGTTTAGAGAGAGGTGAAGGAATTTCTCCCGTAAATTAAATCTACAAAAAATAACTTTTCAAAAAAAAAAAAAAAAAAAAAAAACAGCCAAGCTTTAAAAAAAAAAAAAAAAAAAAAAAACGAAAGTTGTGGCTAAAAAATGGTGTGATGTCGAGTGCTACGTATATGTTAATAGAAATCGCTTTCTCCTGTACTAAATACATCCTAACGTTTTTCTGAAAATTCAATTTTTTTCAAATTATGCATGATGGGCTTGGTGGCCATCTTTCCATATTATACACAAAATTCTAAGCACCCATGTCCGTAGTTAAACTCCGAAGTTCAAAATTGTAACTTAAGCAAATATTTTAATCAATTCGTTTTCGTTTTCGGTTATCAAAATATTAGTCTTCCTCAATTTATCTGTTCGTAGTTAAAATCCAAAGTTCGACATTGTTATAAACATATTACATTGCAAACATATTACGCTTTTACTTTAGAAATTTGAGGGCTTAGAAATATGGAAAGATGGCCGCCAAGCCCATCATGCATAATTTGAAAAAAATTGAATTTTCAGAAACACGTTAGGATGTATTTAGTACAGGAGAAAACGATTTCTATTAACATATGCGTAGCACTCGACTTATATATATGATAACTTCTTTAATGGAAAAAAGTTAAATAAGTACTATAATAAAAGCTTGGAAATTTGATATCACACCATTTTTTAGCCACAACTTTCGTTTTTTTTTTTTTTTTTTTTTTTTTTTTTTTTTTTTTTTTTTTTAAAGCTTGGCTGCTTTTTTACTTTTGAAAAGTTATTTTTTGTAGATATCATTTCTTTTTTTAAAAATAGATTATACATAATTTAAATAATCTACTCCATGAAATTAACATGAGAATGTTATGCAAAATTACATTTTACTTTCAGTTATTGTTTAAAGGATTAACTAGAAATACCAGTAGATTTTTCAATTAAACTAATTACACCCTTAAAAACAACATATTAAATGTGGCTTGTTATAATACTTGTTATCCTTCTTTAAAAAATATCACTGCCTAATCCATGAGATGAGTAAAAATGGAATATGTACATAGCGCGTCAGTGCTGCTTTTGAAATCAAACGTGATATAATGCTCTTTTATTATTAGCGTTAAATCACATTGATTGGCGAATCTTTATAAAATGTAGTTAATGGTGAAAAGTAACAAAGTATCTTTGCAATTTCTTAAATTTACATTATTTTATTCAATTCAACACTGTACTCTTACAACAAATTTAAATGGAAACTTCACTTCTAAAACAAAACAATTTAACAACTGAATTCCATTAATTTATAGAAAAATGATGTCAAAGAATTCTCAGCCTGCGAACGAAATGCTTGTCCTTTTTTACCATGGTTTTAGAGAAATAAATTTATCACATTTAATTCCTTTTCGAAAAGTTTGTTTACGTTTGGAAAGAAATTTTAAATGCCGATAACTCTTAATGTATACATTTCAGAAGGTACCTCTTCCCTCAAAATTATTTTTTTTTAAAGATCTTTCTAAAAATGTAAATTTTATATATATTAAAAGCATGAACACTACGTCTGATTACTTTATTTTACAATATTATAAGAACACACATTTTATCAGACAATTAAATGCACTAAACCAACATCAGTGAAAAATCGACCTGCGCCAGGACTCGAACCTGGGACCTTCAGCGTACCGTGCTAACGTTTTACCACTAAGGCACCCAGATCGATAGTCTAACTCGGCAATTTCTCATTCTTATTCCTGTTGGGAACAGTCATCGGCCACAATTTGCAGTCACATTTAATTGTCTGATAAAATGTGTGTTCTTATAATTATGAAGTTTTATTTAAAAAAATATCTTCAGAAAAAATGGCTGACTTGCAGATGAAATTTGATATGATTAACCCGTAACTGATTTGTGCTATTATAATACAGATGGTACACGGTTGTTGGCAGAGTTTTATCTCTGTTTTGGTATAATTTTTTAGTTGCCAAGTTAATTAACAGTTTTTTGCTAATTAAGGATAGAAATTTATTTCTTTTTTCACTGGATTTTATAAAAGCACGTAGATTATGTTATTACTTGTCCAAAAGTGCAATCCTTTTTCATTTCTGTTCTATATTTTTGTCTGTAGGGTGTTAGAAAAAAAAGTTTGACGAAGAAAAAAGTGATCATTTTAAGTAACTCGACGTTTTAAAAAAAATCTATATCTCTGTTTATAATTCACTTATGAAGATGATTTTGGTCTCAAATTGAAGAATTTCTTCATTAGATTCTTTTAGTTTTCGTTTTTTTTTTCTGTGACGCTTGGTTCATTTGATAACTGATATATTAATCTGGCATGTTTGGTCGATTTAACATTGCGAAGTTTCTTCCTGTAAGTAAGCAGTAGCGGTTTGTATTCCAGTTCTTGGCGTTGTTTGTTTGGCGTATTTTTTTTTATAGCTTGGCTTGGCAGAGCGACCGCCCTGCTTGATATCGCGTTAATGTAGAGGAAATTCGTTAAATTTACAGTGGGGCACATTCCATCGCTTGGGAGCTCATTCTTTTTTGGGTTTCTATGGGTTCAATTTCAACAAGATTTGGGTCATTCGATTTGATATCGAAAACTTGAGTTTTTCTTTTTTAATTTGTTATCACGAGTCTGGGCAACGCCGGGCGGGTCAGTTAGTATATAATCTATATGATCCTTTATCATTGTCTTCTGGTATAATATAACGAGGGTGTGCTGTAGTATGTTAATTATCGCACACATTTTATCTCCATACCTAAGCTTGTCAGTTTATTTCTTCTGATAGCGTATACTAAGTACTAATTAGAAACTAACTCAATTAGCAATAAACACAGACTCAAAAAGGAAAAAGATTATGCTTGTATGTACGCCAAAAACAAAATTGGAATATCTTTTAGGGAGACCAGAATCACTGCATTTGGAGTGAACTGCGAAAGAGTCTTAAGCCCCACTTAATTAACTAGAAAGATCCGATATTATTAAAACTTTGTTAGGTTCAACGAATCCACAATTTATTCGCTACTTTCATGAAGAGGAAATGGTGAAATTGAGAAATTTTATGATTAAACAAATGGTGCTTTTTTAAAAATGGAACGCAATAAAAACGGGAAATGATTGTTGGAAAAGCGTTACAGGAAAAGAAATTACCTTTATCAATACTAGGTGATCCAACCCGGCCTTCCTGGTTTACAGAATCAGGGTTCGTACTCTTTCACCACATTTTTTTTTTTAAAGAATTTTTCGTCTTATTTAAATGCAGAAAAGTATTACAAATCCTGATAATAAACGAGGCGTCTACAATATCTGCTATTTAAATATTAAATAGAAAAATTCTGTTAGAAAATTGGGGTAAAAGCGTAAAACCCTGAGAATATAGATAAAAAATTTTTTTTTTTTTTTAGCTTTAAGTTTTCTTTTTTTTTTACATTTAGTAAATATTTTTGGATTGCCCACTAATAACACCAAAAGGCATTTTTATATGGAAAATATCAATAATGTATTGAAAAAAAGTTTTGAAATTCACTAAATGTGATATTTCCGTATTAGCCGCATACCAAGAGTTATAGCCAGGGTTGGGTTTTTGACATGATAGTGGTAAAAACCGAGTTTTTACCGGTTTATTCCGTCAAAAACCTATCATTTTCGATTGCCCTCCAATTTATGGTGTAAGGTAGCATACAATACATTTCTAGATTGATTTTACCTTGTTGTTCTTGTTATTATTATTATTTATAATTACATTTGTTAAATTTATTTAAAAGAAAATCATTTCCTAATATGGGAAAGATTTAAAAATACAAGATTAAAAGAAAAGAACAATGTTTGTCATAATTTTCACTAATATAGATTCTACTAACTGCAATTAACATTAATATTAAATAATAATAAAAGGTTATTATAATTATTAAATAACATTCAATATACATTTTTAATAAAGTACATTAAAATTATTTTAGATATGCAAAAATGCTGTTACATTGTATAACAATAGATGTTAAGCATAGACTGACAATGAATAAATTTAAATATTCTTTGATATAATATTTTAAAATGCATATCTTATGCATCCATAAATGCAATTGTGGTGATTTCCATTTGCACTTCAATAAGTAGAATCTTAAAGTTTTGGTTTCAACAATGTAATGAATTGTACCGAAATTATACACATTGTTTAATCTAATACTTATAAGTTACAGGATTTCTTCAAAAAATCAATTTTTTTTAGACTTTGCTGAACTGCTTAAGATATTGTAGAAATCTTCTAACAGAGATGTACACGTATTATTCTAATGCAATTCTTTTTTGTTTTTCTTGGATGGATAAATATACTTTAGAGTATTTTTGATACTGAATATTTTATGTAAAACAACTCAATATTAAAGATAGAATGAAAAAAAAATGTAAAAACAAACTACAAAAAAATGGATTTTTGACAGTTTTTGACATTTTTGACAAGGAGGTTTTTGACATGACGGTAAAAACCATGGTTAAAACCGGTAAAAACCGTCATGCGTCAAAAACTTGCCAACCCTGGTTATAGCCGAAGAAATGGTCAAAGATTTCGCTACATACAGCTGGACGAGCTTTTCATTTTAGATAATTTCAGTTATTTAAGCACGAATACATGTCTGTTAAATTTGTGTATTATTAGCTTACAGGCTATTAAAGCCTGAGAGCTAATGTGTCCGTCCGTTCTGTATGTATACGTAGTAATACGTACATACATACGTAGTATATATGTACGTAACGCGATAACTCTTGATAGAAATATCCGTTTTGCTTCAAATTTTGTTTATAGGTTCATTGTGATAAGGCGCTTCCCTGATTAGTTTTGGGGTTACATTGGTTAAGTATAAAGGGGGAACGGGGCCTCCCCCCCCCTTAATTTATATAATGGGTTTTATCCAGAATTATCCGATTTGCTTCAAATTTTGTATATAGGTTCATTGTGATAAGGCGCTTCCCTGATCAGTTTTGGGGGTTCATTGGTTAACTATAAAGTGGTGAATGGGGGTGGTATAATCCCCCTGAGTTTAGATAAATGAGTTTTCCATGCAGAATTATCCGATTTGCTTCATATTTTGTATATAGGTTCATTGTGATAAGGCGCTTCCCTGACCAGTTTTGGGGGTTCATTGGTTAATTATAAAGGGGGAAGCGGGGGACGCTAATTCCTCTCCTTTCTTTATTGTCGATTTCTTTATTTTTTAGGGGCATTATTCTTCGAAATAAGAGTATAATATACAATTAGTGTGAATCGCCTGTGAGCTCAATGTCATCAGTTTAACTGGGCACTTTTCTTTTTATTTATTGATGAAGTTTTGAATTCGTTATGGAATATTAGCCGGAAACAAATGTTGAATTATTTATATCGTTTAAAGAGCAGATTAATCTTCCGTAGTCGTTTGCATGTGATATAGATGATAGATTTAGAAAAAAAAAATCATGATTGAAAATTATTTTTAAAACCAAAAAATCTTCGAACAAATTGCATTGGAAAGAACTCTTTTTTTCCTATTCCAGGGTGTAAAAATTAAAAATGTGTGATGTTTAGAAGTTAAAAAAATTACAGTAAAAGCGAAATCTAAATCGTGAAGTGTTGCCAACGTAAAACAAAAAAGTTAGCGTTACTGTTGGATACGTTTGTCCTTTACAATAAAGAAGAATTAAAAATGCATACCTGCTAACTGTCAACTAAACGTCCGTACAATGTGAGTTAATTTGATCCAGGTTAAATAAGTTTTTACCCAGAAAATATATCTGATAAAATAATAAATCTTTAGTTTCATGTTCTTAAATGGAACGTATATGACTGAATTTCTTAAAAAAAATTCTAGTTTGAAATGTGTTTAACCTAGGTTAACCTACATTGTACGGAAGTTTAGTGCGATCATATATGATACATTGGTTATAACGTTAAAATACAGTTTTCAACACCATTTACAAAGATTCGTAAGTAACTATTGGGATTATTTCACTGCTGCTTCGAGATCTGGTGCATTTTGTAGCCCTATATATAAAAGGAGAACCAATAAAATTTCTCTGTTAAAATCATATTTTATATATATTTTTATACTTTTAACTTTTTATCATTAGATTTTTAATTGTTAAATTTTACGCCAAAAGTGAGTTATGTCGCCAAATAGAATACTACGAATCCAAACTACTACTCACACACAGCAGACGACTATGACATTTGAGGGGGTTAGAATGACAGTGGAATAAGTCAAAAAATTGAAAACTCTAGAACTAGATAAACATATTTCTACTAAACGTATATTAATTTCTGTTTAGTGTGACAGTCAAATAAGTCATAGTTCATTTAGGAAGTCACTAGAGGGTAAAACAAGTTGGACCACTTAATGCAACGGCAATACGACAAATTTCACAAAATCCTTCATTTCTGAAATTACTAAATATTGACTCACCCCACTGTCATTCTAAAAATTCTACGGTAAAGTAAAATTTCATGCCGCCAAAAATGCAATTATAATATTGTATTTTTCAAAAATCAAATTCGTAGATTCTTGAAAGAATTTTTAAACTTTTTTCGATATTTTTTATTTATTATTGTCTAATTTGTATTTTTAACTGCTTTAAAAAAATAATAATAATAAAATAAAATAAAATAAAACTTCCATATTAATATACAAGTTGTAAATTTCCAACTGGACGAAAAATGTCCGGGCCAGGATTCGAACCTGGGATCGCTTGGATGAAGCCGCCACACGCTCTACCATTGAGCTATCCCGGTCGAATCTGGAGGGCATAATTCATCCAATTAACCTTTTAACCAGTTAACCATTTAATCCATTCTATGTTAATAGTCCGATAAGTGACCTCGAAAATTGCATTTTCAGAATGTTATCCTGCTGTAAAATAAAAAAAATATGAATGATGTTAAAAGAAAAATTTTAACGATTCTCAAATTTCGTAATATAGGGTTTTAAAATGCACCAGGTACCAAGGCTAGGTGCGAGCTGCACCAAAAACTGTTCCCTTGTAAATATATCTCAATCAATTTAATCAGGATACAGTCCAACTTGTTTAATGCAAGCACGACTATATATGAGGACACGGTTAAAAGGAACGATTTGCACTTTAAGAAAAGTTCACCATTAACATTGTATTCAGATTTTCAGGCTTCTTACGAGCAGGATCACGACTACTACGAGCAAAACATCTGTTCATTTCGATATAATTTTCGACGTAAAGTAGAGGATTATTCAGAAAGAAATCCCGTTCTTATCGAATACTGTTCTTTCTCATAGATAATATTTCTACATTACAACTATCTAGTAAAATATAATAATTTAGAAGTTTAATCAAACAGAATTTCAATCCTTCAAGGAGATGTCCCCCACTCCACCCCACCCGCAAACACACATCACAAAAGAAAATGCAAAGGAATGTCCTGTAGTCTTGAAAGAATGGAGGAAAGAAAAGTGAGATAAGGCCAATTCAAATACTGCCCTTTTGAAAGATTTACAACTGAGGCATGGGTAGACAGGAGCATTAGAAAATCTTTTAGTTTGTGTTTCTTCTTTAAATCTGGACTCTGGCTCATTTTAACCAGCCTTTACATGTCTCTGATTACACTGTTAAAAGAAAAAGTATAAATCTATAGCTCGAAAATTGCGATGATTATTGCAATGTTAACAGAGTTCTTTCGAGAAACTTTGTGATATTCAGTTAATTTTAGATTTGAGATAATTAGAACAATTAATACTACTAATTAGTTTAATTATGTGCGTGTTTTTAAAATGTTTATTATATTCATAGGCGGGCTTTACAAATTTGATAAAATTTGGTAGCCAGCAAAATTTTCTAATCGCCAGAGTAAAAATATTTACCTTCAGCCCCCCTCCCCCCCCCCCCGCCATTGTTTTTCAAAAAACGCGAAAGCTTCCTATAAATTAAAAAAGATTTTAAGAAAAGAATAAACAGCAGAGGTTATAATTATTAGTTACATAGTAGCTTAGAACAATACATAATTATACTAACATATAAACTAAGAACACATAAACATTTAACACATACAAACCAAGTTTTCTAACGAAACTTAGCAAAATTATGTATATCTGAAAAAAAAAAATACATTAAAGTCTGAATTAACCGGTAGATTCGGGAAATGTTGTTCCGGTCGTAATCAGTCAAATAATTCTGATTTTATTATTTTAAAATGTACATTTGATGAACTTATTTTCCCAAATTCCGTAGCCCTATATATGAAATTATTTATATTCCACAAACTTCTATTAATCTAATAAATATAGTGCAGCAGGAAAAAGCGTAAACACAATTAAAAACTACCCTTAAGCAATTCTCTCCCATAGTCCGTAATACTTACGAATTCCCTTGTGTAGCCCTGTATGGGATCAACCGAGTTTATAAACACACGCGTACTATGAAAAAATTTAGTTTAACTCAAAAACGCAAACCAAAGTAGAAAACGCACTTATCACATATAGACTGTAAATATCGCACATGTACTGTAACCAATATCTCTTGTGTGTCCCTGTAAATAAATGCAATGCACACATGAGAGACATCTATAGTACACCTCAGTAATGCATGTAATTTTCATTATGTTTGAAATAATGAAATATCACTAAATTACACTGCAAACGATTTTCCCCCATAGAACAATGGGTAATATAATTCTTTTCTATGACACTGTAAATGAATAATAAATGCTTTGCACCCCATATTCTACAAAAAAAACATGTTTTAATGCACTTCATAATTATATATCAATTTCATTATGTTTTAAATGACGTAGCGTCATCAAAATGCACCTGAAAAGATTATTTCCCATTGACTGTATTGTAACGGAATACTTTTGACTGTCCCTGTAAAAAAAATTATAAGTGCTACAATACTTCAGTTGAAATAGGGGATATGCTATAGTAAACGACAATAACATACAAAAATTTCAGGGCAATCTGAGTATATTTACGGGAGTTAAAGCACAGACAGACGGCAGACGGCCAGAGAAACCAAAGTCATAAACACTTTTCAACTAGGTTGGAAAGTGTTAAAAAAGGATACTTAATATTTGTTTAATTATTATTTTTTCTTTTTTAAAAGCAGCCAGTCTCCGCAAACACGTAGTACCTTCAATCTTTTACGTCATATAGACTAGACCAGGGGTTCCCAAACATTTAGACCGACGTACCACTAAATCGAAGTTCATGCGTATCACCCAGTAACAAACGTAAAACTAATATAGAAAAATCTGTAAAAGGAACCTGTCTAACACGAAATATAAATCCAATCTTTTGGGTTCCCGTCTTAGCAGGTTTTATTATATTTAAAAATGAATGATTACATTACTAAATTGATACTTAGACCGATTGCTGTATAATAACATTCAAGTAAAAAGTTGTATCATCATTAATTATATGTATAATAGCTCTAAGTGTATGATACTTCCGGAGTGAACTCATCCAGATCACGAAATTTTTCGTTAAAATCAGCCATTTTATTTTAATTTTTCAGAGATTTAATTTTTTCAATAAAGATACATAAGATTTACCTTTTTAGAAAGATTGTGAAAAACAAAAGGTAACGTGAGTGATGACCTACATTGAAATACGCATGTTTTTGGTTATATTTTGCGTTAAAAATCGTTTCATCCAGCCATCATCAGCGATAGCGATAGTAGGGAGGGGGGGGGGGTTGTGTTCATTTCTTAGATCAATTTTTGTAATATATATATATATATACGATAAATTGCAGGTAATAAGGACTGTCATTAGTGACTACCGGTTTTCTTATTATGGGGTCGCCACCATGAAATTTTCGCAGTCGTCACATCATTAAGTATGGCCATTGATTCGCCGAAACCAGGCACTGAAGGAACTCCACCGAATAATTGACACACATAGCCGAGCAGCAGTCAATAACAAAACTCGTTGTAGGCGATCAAATGTATTTATATTTATTTATCCGTTTACGTAATGCAGAGTAATAATTTGTCAGCACGGAGTACGATGTTCACATTCAATAGATAACAGAGACTGAAGACACTACCTTAGCTACACTCTATATACAAGATGGAACACAATGTTCTTAGATGACCCACTATGTACAAGGTGAAAAAACAATGTTGAATTGGAGAATGGGGGTCATGTTATTTTAAAAACCAAAACAGAGCAAAATTCTGGCGGTCCTCGCCCGAGCGGTATGTTTTATACACAAAAAAATCGGTATAAGAACACTAACGCGCGAAAATTACCAACCAATAGAGTGGAAAAAGAGGTGTGGCCAATAAGAGAGCGCCGAAAAATTTAAACATCAATGGCTATGAAATTAGGTTAAGGGCGGCCTAACCTGACGTACAAGTAAGAACTCATTACAAGAATCGGATGAATTTTGGAGGAAAAAATAAGCGCGCGAACGCAGGGGATGATGGGACAAATCGAACGATATCTGAAAATAATAAAATAAAAAGAATGTAAAGAAAAAATATTCTGAAAGAATAAATTTCACTGCCTCAATAAAAGGAACTTAATCAAATGCTTTTTAGGAAGTTTTTGCAATTTAGAATTATTTTTAGAATAGGTATTTAAAGAATATTTTGACTAAGATATAGAATTAATCAAACTGGGGATTTAAGATATAAATAAAAGACAGAGAAAAATTAAAATAAATAAAATAAATAACATTTAGTAATTTAATAGAATGGTGATAATTTGGAATAAGGACTAAGAAAATGGAGAAAAGAAGAGACATTTTTTTTATATTATTACATATATATATGTGTGTGTGTGTGTAAAATAAATAAAAAAACATATAAAAAGCCAGATTAAAAAACTTGGTCACCAGATGGAAAAAATCTGGTCGCCAGTGGCGACCTGATGACCGCATTTGTTAAGCCCTGTTAATAAGTATTACGAGCAACGGTTAATTATATAATTATCTTGCTTCTTGTATTAACCTCGTTCGACAGTATTATGTTACATAAAGCAGCCATTTTATCTCTTTTTCTAAGCTTGTCGTCTCATTTCATATCTAATATCTTATATAGGCAATTGATTAGAAACTAATTCAATTTACAAATAACCAGAGATTCTCAAAGGAAAAGGATTATGTTTTCTCCCGACAAAATCCGAGTCCCTTTTAGATCAAACCAGAATCGCTGCAGTTCCAGTTAAAGATAAGTCTTAAGCCCATCATAATTAACTAGAATAATCCAATACCGTTAAAACTTTTCTAGTCCATCGTGTATGCAAACTATTAACTATTTTCATCGAGATGAAATGACGAAAATGTGAGAGTTTATCTTTAAGTAGATGTAGTTCCTGCTTTTGAAATAGAATGCGATAAAATGGAAAAAAAAGTTAAGGGATAGGATTTATTTAAACCTTTAATGCCCATGGTAGCATGTATGCTATGCCAATTAAGTAGATTTTTTAATTCAGATATTCCATATTCATTCCAAAAATTTAAAATAGCAATATATGCTTCATTGAATAACAGTTGCCGAACAGTTGATGGCGATTAAGGAGCTTCCGAGTTGCAGACAACTTTACGCCCAGTCTATTGTGAGTATTGTGTCCTATATTAAATTAAGCCATTGGGAAAAGTTAACATGTAGTATTAACTACAAGATAAAGGAACAATTACAATCAAAAGGATAGATGTAAAATTAGGAAAAGAGATAATAATAAATTTGAATAATAAAGTAAAGCGGAAGAGATTAAGGATAAAGTCTCAGAAATTGGAAGAAAGTAAAATGGCATAGCTGTAGTTATGACTAACTACTTGTAAGGAAGTTGAAAAAGTAAAAAAATAGGGTTCGGAACATGTTCGTGAAACAGGAAATAAAATGCCAGGTGGTGAAAAGGCGGGCAAAGCATAAACAAAAAATGCCCTCAAGAGAGCCGTACTTTTTTTTTCTTTGGGGGGGGGGGGAGGGGTATAGCTTAGATGCTAAGTTTAATTAAGAAATTAGGTGTTTATAATGTGGAAAAAATTATTAATTAAGTAAAAAATAAAAAGAGAGAAATTTACAGTTAATTTAATAACAAACAATCATTCATTAAATAAAGCTAAATTTATTATTGAAGTTTTCTGGTATGAATTCAGATTTTCTAAATTATGGAATTTCTAGAACGTATTCTGCCATGGGAATTAGAGAGTTAAGGCTCTTCTCAAATCCAAAGGCGCTACCAGGGTTCGTACGCTTTTACCACAATTTTTTACAAGAATTTTTCGAATTATTTAATTGCAGAAAGTAATACAAATCCTGCAATTAAACGACGCGTTAACAATTTCTGCTATTTAAATATTAAATAGAAATTTTCTGTTAAAATTTTGTGGCATAAACGTACGAATCCTGGTTACTTTCTAACACATTTCTAAATTCATTTTTAGTTCGGAAACGCTTGAAATTGACAGGTGTTCTTATTCAGAAACTATGTAATCGAATGGCGTTTTCCATATTTTAGTAAAGGCAGAAGATCTTTCAGAAAATACTGTCAAAGTGGGTGTTTTCACTCGGATACCCGACGTGGCAGTGGAAGATATGAAAAAACTTGTCGTCCCGTAACAAAGAATCGCTTATAAATCAATAAGCAATTTATTTATTAAAAAAAAATCGAAAAGTCATTTCGATTCCAAATCGCTGCAATAGTCAAGTCTGTCAATTTTATGTCTTTGCGTGTGTCAAAGTTTCGCGTTGTTGAACAGGGAATTAGAGAAATAATTATTTTTAATGATTTTAAATCCTTTTTACTTTCTTCTATCTTTAAAAGAAGAAAGAATTGGATTCATGAAAATTTTCAACGGCCTAATACGTTTTAGAAGGTCCAGAACACGATTTGACTGTTTTTAGAAAATGTCTGTGACAAAAATTTTGTGGGCGCTCTATCCCAAGAACTAATGCACGAAATTTGATAAAACTTCAGATTCAGTTAGTCCCTGATGTAAATTGGTTCTGATTAGTTTTTGGTGAAAATCGCCCAACAGTTAGCGCCAACAGTTAGCCTGCATTTTTTGCGATTTCCGCAATAGCTCTATCTCGAGAACTAATGCAAATATTTTCATCAAACTTCAGATTCAGTTAGACCTTGACATAAATAGACGCTGATTACATTTTGGTATAGATATCCCAACAGATGGCGCTGCTATGCTACTTTTTTCTTGATTTTCACAATAGCTGTATCTCAAGAACTAATTCACAGAGTTTCATCCAACTTCAGATTCTGTTAGACCTTGACATAAATAGATGCTGATTACATTTTGGTGCAAATAGCCTAACAGATGGAGCTGCTATACTATATTTTTCATGATTTTCTTGATAGCTATATCTCAAGAACTAATGCACGGATTTTCATCAAACTTCAGATTCAGTTACACGTTGAAATACGTTGTTGTTGATTAGGTTTTAGTCTAAATCTCCTTACAGGTGGCGCTGCGGTGCTGCATTTTTCTAGAGAACCTGGACAAGTAACTATGTCCAGGTTCCTGGACAAGTTACTATGTCCAGGTTCCTAGACAAGTTACTATGTCCAGGTTCTCTACATTTTTCAAGATTGACGCGATTTTAGCAATAGTCATATCGCAAAAACTAGTGCACGGGATTTAATAGAACTTTAGATTCAGTTAGACCTTGATATAAATTGGTGCTGGTTCGTTTTTAGTGTATGCGAAATCAGTTTGCGATAGAAGAAAGTTTTGGGATTAGCACATCTGATTAGTTTTTTTGAGGGGGGGGGGGGGGGGGTATTTGAATAATTTTTGCTTCACAGAGCTTATTTCAGATGTTAGGTTTTGGTTGGTTATTTGATGAATTAATACATGAAATTAGTTTTTAAAAAACTTTCAATATATTATTTTCTTTCATGTTTTTTTTGTTTTAATAAGTTAAATAATTTTTCTGTATTTAATAGATTATTACTTAAAATAAATTAAAATAAAACAAGCTGAGCTTCAACCACTTAACAGTCATATTTTAAATATATTTTAGTGGCATAAAAAGTCAATGTTTTACTAAAAATTTTTATTTTGTGATTCATTCTCAGCTTAAAAGAGAAATTTGCATAACAAAATTTTGCAAAGTTCATGATTTATTTTTGTTTTTCTATTTACTAGCTAGCTTTTATTACAAAAAGTAAAATGCTACGTAATTGCAATCGTTCGGAGAAAAGCAATTCCGGAAATTTTCGGTATATTTTCACCGATCATAACCCCAAGATCCCTAAAACCACCCTGCGTTCAAATGTTGACATATATATATATGTATAAGTAGCCGGTCGTTTCCGAGTAGGGCCCAGATACATAGTGCAGCGTACCGTTTTGACTTCGCTTGGAGCACAGAAAGTGCATTTTATATACAACCAGAAAAATATAAATAAAATACTTTAAATTAAAAGTATACGAAAATAACTAATAAGAATATAAAAAAATCACTTAAATAAAGATTTCGCGACATAAATATTTTTTTTTCATGAGTCTCCTGACAAAATACTACTGGGCCCTACCCGTGATTATCTAGGGGTAGGGCCCAAGTAGTACTTTGTATCTGGGCCCCACTCGGAAGCGACCGGCTAGTATATAATAAAAAATTAGCAATAGTTCTGTTTTTCGTCTAATCTTCTGCGATCGGGTTCATAGCCGATGTTGCCCACAAACTCGCTAGCTCTAAAATAGCTGAAATACATGATTAACTACTTTTTTTTGTAGATTTGTAAAGCGGAGTTTCACATTCTTACTTAAAACTGCTGCTGATATATGGCCTAATTACCAAAAATTTTCGACATGCAGTGTGACCCCCTTGATGGATTATTATCTAAAATTGTTGAAATACATAGTTATACCTAGTATATTTGTTATCCTAAATTTCACGCACTGACGAATTTTCACGCCTATTACTGAGATATCGCAAAATAACATTAGAAATCCGACCCCATTTATTCCTATTTAGTGGCAGAATTTCTAAAATCGCAGAAATACATGCTTAACTATTTTTTAGTAGATTTGATATCCTGAATCTGTGATTTCAAGCTCATAACTAAAATGCTACTGAGATATGGCGAACATTCGAAATGACCTAAAATTTTCGACCCCCATTTAGACCCCCCCCCCTTAATGGGTGAATTTCTAAAATCGCTTAAATATGTGTTTAATTATTTTTATAGCAGATTTATTATCCTGAATTTCACGCTCTTATCCAAAACTACTGATGAGATATGGTGACAAGGTGAAATCTTCGAAAATTATCGACCCCCCCCCATTTAACCCCCTTAGTAGTTGAATTTCCAAAATTTCCTAAAATACATGTTTAACTATTCTTTAGTATATTTGCTATCCCGAAATTCATGCTCCTAACTGTATCTTCTTCTGAGATATGGCAAAATAGTGTGAAACATTCGACCCCCACTTAACCCCCCTTAGTTTCTGAATTTCTAAAATCGCTGAAATACATGTTTAACTATTTTTTTTTCAGTAGATTTGTTATCCTGAGTCTCATGATTCTACCCATAATTTCTACTGAGATATGGCAAAATGACCTAAAATATTTGACCTCCTATTTAACCCCCATTAGTTGCTGAATTTCTAAAATTGCTGAAATATATGTTTATCTAATTTTTGGTAGATTTGTTAACCCGAATTCCAAGCTCCTAACTAAAAATGATGCTGAGATATAGCAAACAGGCAAAATGACGTAAAACGTTCGACCCCCATTTAACCCCCTTATTTGATGAATTTCTAAAATCGCTGAAATATGTGTTTAATTATTTTTTTAGTAGATTTGTTATCCCGAATTTTACTTTCCTATCTATAAACTGCTAGTGAGATATGGCGGAAACGCGAAATGACTAAAAACTTTTGACCCCCATTCAACCCCCTTAGGGGTTGAATTTTTAAAATGGCTGAAATATATGTTTATTTAACTTTTAATACATTTGTTATCTTGAATTTCGCGCTTTTAACTAAAACTGTTGTTGAGATATGGTGAAAAGGCAAAATGACCTAAAACTTTAGACCCCCATTTAACCCCCTTAGTGGTTGTATTTCTAAAATTGCTGAAATACGTGTTTAATTATTTTTTTAGTAGATTTGTTATCTTGAAGCTCACGCTCTTACCTAAAACTGCTGATGAAATATGGTGAAAATTTGAAATCACCGAAAATTTTCGACCCCCCCCCATTTAACCCACTTAGTGGTTGAATTTCTAAAATCGCCTGAAATACATGTTTAACTATTCTTTAGTAGAATTGTTATCCCGAATTTCACGCTCCTACTTAAAACTCCTGCTGAGATATGTCGAAAAGACGAAATTATCTAAAACTTTCGACACCCCCATTTGACTCCCTTATGCTGTGAATTTTCGAAAATCCTTTCTTAGTACGCACCTACATTGTGTAAAGAACATGTCTTCGAAATTTCATTGTTCTAGGTCAAACGTTTGAGGCTCGGTGTTGATTATGAGAAAATCAAGCTACTCCTATATAAGTATAGATTGGAGCCTTGGTAATTTGAAGTTTGAATTGGTTACTTATTTATTAACTTTATAGTATTCTTCTTTTACTTTATACTTTTCTGTCAGTTTTGCTGCTAGAACTTGTTTGTTGTACGTATTTTGAATTCAATTGTATTATATTTATTTATTAATTCTATAATATTCTGCTGCATTGCGCAAATTAGAATTTTGTATGGAATGTTTCTTTTTCAATAATTATCAATGATATTATTATCATTGCTTTTTACCTATGATACTATAATATTTAGCCCATTTCGACTCTTAAATATCTGTTCGATAAGCTTCTGTTGGAAATACATATTTAATATAGCTGCATTGCGCATTTTTTTGTGTATTTATTATTTTTTTATACAATAATTACCATTGTTTTTGGTATCAATTGCTCATCCTTTGTATTTTCAAATGCACTTTTATAACATCTACTTTCAAGTTCATTATTTAGTGTATTGCTTACTATTATTGATTTTGATGATGACTTATTTTTGCTTGGTTTTTATTATATTATTATGTTGGTGGATTTTCTTCAAGTTTCTTAATGTATATATGTAAATATATTTGTATATTTTAATCAAGTTTTCCTTTTTCTTTTTTAACACTTTTCAACCTAGTTGGAAAGTGTTTATGACTTCAGTGTGTCTGCTATCTGTCCATGCTCTAACTCGCGTAAATATACTCGGATTGTCCTGAAAATTTTGCATGTTATTTTCGTTTACTATAGCATAATCCTTCTTGAAAAGAAAGTGTGTAGCACTTGTAGTTTTTTACAGGAACAGTACAGGGACACAGTTACATTACAGTCAATGGAAAATAATCGTTTCAGGTGCATTTTGATGATGCTACGCCATTTGAAACATGATGAAATTGATATATAATTATGAAGCGCATTAAAGCATGCTTTTTGTAGAATATGGGGTGCAAAGCATCTTTATTCATTTACAGGGTCAAACAAAGAATTCTGTTACACATTGTTCTACGGGGGAAAATCGTTTACAGTGTCATTTAATGGTGTTTCACTATTTCAAACTGAATGGAAATTATTTGCATTACTGAGCTAAAATGCTCGCTTAAAAGTATGGTGTGCATTGCACTTATCGTTAATTAACAGGGACGCACAAAAGGTATCGGTTACAGTATAGGTGCGATCATTACAGTCTATGTGATAAGTGCGTTTTCAACTTTGGTTTGCGTTTTTAAGTTTAACTAATTTTTTTCATAGTACGTGATGTGTAATCATATACAGGGCTACACAAAGGAATTCTTAAGCATTACAAACTATGGGAGTGAATTGCTTAAGGGTAGTTTTTAATTGTGTTACGCATTTTCCTGCTGAACTGTATTTAGTAGACTAATAGAAGTTTGTGGAATATAAATAAATTCATATACAGGGATACGCCAAGAGCAAAAGTGCTGGTAAGTTCTGGGCCTCCTAATTGGAGATGGTTACTAATGCCCAATTACATAAACTCTCTACATTAGCTAAAGGAAGCACGGGTTAATGCTTCTTCCGGAAACGCTGGGTGTTGAGTTATCAGGTTAAAGGTGTGATCGTAGCTTCTGGACGTCGGTGAAAATTTACATTGATCCAATAAAAGTTACTCATAGTATTGAATTAAATTAACTACTCTAATAAAAAAAAATAAGATTATTACGTTGTGATTGTTTACGCCGCCCTACGTCTTATGAAGCCTGACTAGACAAGTATATAAATTCCTAACACACTTATAAATTATAAACTAGTCCACCTGATAAACCAACTAAAATTAATAAACAATTAAATTAAAGAAAAAGAAGAAAAACACTACTCAATGACATATGGGTGTTAACCCATATAAATTAAATACAAAGAATTAAAGGTAAACGAAAAAACATTTATTTACATATCTATTTACAAGGACGTAAAAAATAGAAAACAAACATCCCTAACAGGATGTTAAATTTTAAGTATAAAAAAATAAGATGAAACAATTGAATAATCATTAAAAGTATTAGTGAGTCTTTTTCCGACTCGCACTACCACACTTACGTGCATTAATTATATTTCAGAGAAGAAACAATTTCTCTACATTTACTAAAGTACTTCTACCAGTATTTATTCATTATTATACACATCCAATATGAGGGAATAGTGAACCACAGATACCTGTACTTTCAGAGCGCCTCTGGTCTGCATTGTTGGCGATCGACTAGCTCCACTGGATAGGCAAAGATCCTCAGTTAGATCCTCCTTTTTGACTTTGGTCGCAACCACACCATTTCGGGAACTACCTTCGTTTTTTTTACAAACTACTAGCACTCTACTTTTTCTTGAGATGTTACTCTATCGGACAGGACGTCAGGTACTGCCCCTCTTCCAGATCTGCTCTTGGGGCTCACTTTTTCTTCTCCCCCGTCACTGGGCCCTGTATTGGCTCTAGTGTTTTGTAAAGAAGTCTCCGCCCTCATCTCTTATTGGTTTTGCTAAATGTTATTCAGGACCACCTAGGATGGGGTCCTAAATTGTAAATTTGCTATGCACCCAAACAGCTATAAATTTTTCAGCTCGTAAATTTGTCCTCCGTAACAGATGTCCTTGTTAGATCGCAGACCAGTGGCTCCGAAGGTAATAAAACTACTCTGGGTGGTCGTTTCTATTTTCCCATACGAAAAAGAAACTATGTACACTAATAAAATAAATAGTCCACAGAAATTCCTGGTTATACAATATATATACATGAAAAATACATATTAAAAAAATAAAAGTAAACTAATTTAGTTAGAAATTGGGAGGTGGCTCATATCTGACCACCAGTGTGTACAAAAGTCTTCAGATAATATACAGAGCTGCACAAAAGATTTTGAGTTCATTTCTATCGATTGGTGAAAATTTTTAAATGTGAATTTTCAAACTGAACTAAATTTTATCATGTTATGTAGTATATATCCAAATCTACAGATCATATACATGGCTGCACAAAATAATTCGAATACTTTTTTGACAATGGAAGGTAATTTGAAAAACTGTATTTTTCAGTGTGTTATATGTTTTCTAAAATATGTACTTACGTATGTTCTTTCACCTTATTTATCAGTGAAGTTTCGATGCAGTTTTCTGGATGTGTTGGAAAGTGTTTCATAATCTATGCTTCACGCATGATTTTTCGTTCCCGTTATTTATATTTTAAAATTAGTTTAATCAAGAATTATAACTTTATGATGCTAAATTTATATTTATTTTAATACTGTATTACTTTATTGAATCTATAGAATTATTATTGTGATGTATATCAAGCAATTATATTGCTTTCAATTATAATATGGCAGTAATGAACATATTGTTAGATACTGGCAATTTAGGCCTAAATGTTCTAAGGACTAATGCTCGGTATAAGAGGATTTATAGGAATCCTACACGTGACATGGAATGCCCAGTCATGGATTTCTGTTTAAATTATCGGAAACAAGTTAACAATTTCTTTTGCCAAAATGTTTTAAGAATAGTTTGATTTGCTACAATTTTAATTTACTCTCTGCTGTTCATTAATCGTCTGCTCGGCGGCGAATAAAAGAGAACGGAAAATCGTGCATCAGACATAGATTCTGAAACACTTTCCAACATTATGAGATATCTAAATAAGGAATTAAGATAAAAATTATAATTCAGTAAAAATCCGTTTTCAGCAATTGCTGCCCATATCCGGTAATGTGGGCATTTTATTTTTTTTTACTCCAGTGCAATAACGCTTCGGAAAAATGAACTCAAACTACCCTTTCCTTTCCCTCCCACTTCCAATCTTTTGCCTTCTTTTGTATCAAAATACTTATAAGTGACGTAATGTGTCGCACACGTAACAGATGTAGATGAAACGGTCTCGATTTTTATATCAGTCTTCGGGTTTGGGCAGGCTCGAGCTTCATCTGCTTTAAATTCTAAATTTTATTTATTTCCATTTCAAATCACTTTAATGCTATTTTGATTAAAATAAAGAGTAAACAGAAATAGTCTTTTTCTATTCTGCATAGCTGCGAACTATTCCTTTTTTGTGATAACGCTATTTCCGAACCAAAATTCTGACCTTATTTAATCGCAGATTTCTGCGATTAATTAATATTAAGAGTAGGCAAAGGTTTCTATTTGGATGTAGTAACAACTAAAAAGTGGAATAGTTGATAGCTAAGTAATACGCAGAAAGATGTATTTTAAATTTTAATTGTGCTAAATAAAAAAAAACAATGCTTTAAATTTTGAAAATAATGTATGAAATATAAATATGCAGATTAGAGTAACGTGGGGAGGGGGGGAGCGGTACGCTACGGGTGTTAGTGCTGCAGAATATTAGGGCTCCGGTATTTTTTTCCTTAGAAATTAAGCCCAGACTGCAGCCGAATGTATTGTGTGTCTTTGCAAATGAACGATAAATTCTTATCACTCATAATCTATAGAAATCATGTTGTAGTCTTCCTGAGATCTTTCATATGAATGCACCTGCATATCGCCTGCATATCAATTTCGTTATGTTTGAAGTATCCCAACATCATTGAAATACTCTGCAAGCGATTTTTCTCCTTTAGATCATAATATAATAGAACCCTTTTGTGCGGCCTTGTAAATAAATTATAAATGCTACTAACTCTATACTTTATAGAAAGCATAATGCAGTGCACCTGAGTGAAGCATATGAATTTCAGGAACAGATGTGTTACACTCACACACCGATGTTTGGCGACTTTTGGATTGGCGCGATTTCCAGGCTCGCGTCAAATCAATTACTTAATACAATAGCTAGGTTACCATTGAAGGGGAAAATCCCCAAAATTTGGCGACTTTTTTCCTTTTTATAACCGATTTAAAAAAATTTTAAAAAAACTATGCGTGAGTGTAAGACATCATAGCCGAATTTCATTATATTTGAAGTTTTTTTAACATCATTAAAATAAAAAGCAAACAATTTTGAGACCATAATGTAACAAAATTAGTTTGAGTGTTCCTGTAAAGGGACTATAAGTGCTATTTTCTGCATTTTTAATAGGGCATGTTTCATAGCTCAACAACATATACCAATCATGTGAAAATCCAAGCATATTTACACATCTTAGACCGCGGCAAAATGACTGGTAGACAAACCGAAATCATAAACACTTTTCAACTATGTTGGAAAAAATTAGTTTTTCTGGACCAAAATTTTCAGATTCGGTCCGAGCCCTGATCAAAAGACAGCTATCTTGGCTAAACATCGGCGCAGTGTAAAGGCAGAAAACTGTGCACTGTAGTTATTGATTGAACATTGGGTTATTTAAAACCTCATATTTCATTATAAAGGAACATTTTCTTATGCATGAAAAAGATAGATATTAATCTTTTTTAAACTAATTACCATATTATCTTATTAGATTAAATTAATCTAGAAGTAACGGTGAAAAAATAATTAATATTGACATGTTTCATCTTTATTATGTAGTTTAGGTTAAAATTAAAAAGACTTATACTTTAAAAAACAATTTCATAAGTAAAACAGGCATATTAATAAAAGGAAGTATTAATTTAATTAACATCAAAGATAAAAATAAAATAATTCAATATGAAAACAGTAAACACCTCTGTCTACAATTTTTTGTATTAATATTGTAAAGTGGGTTTTTTTTTTAATCTAATTTTAACAATGCTGATAATATATCTTTAAATTCATGATTAGATTTATTAATTAATTAGGACGCACATAAAAAAATATTTAATTTGTAAATTTGAGACATCTAATCGTGAATTATACATTACCTGATAATTTTTTTAAATGGCTATTTTTTGTCTCTAAAATTGAAGGATTTATGTTAAAATGCAGAGACAAAAATCAATTAAAAATATTTATCCACGAGTAATTTTCATTTATGTCAAGAAAAATGATTTTAATTATCGGGAGGCATTTATATTTGCATGATTTAACTTTAAGAAAATTTTACAATTTTTGCCAAAATAAAACATGTTTTTTTACTTTCTTCTATCCATAGGTCTCTGAATTGGAGCTTCGGTAGCTGTTCAATTTGTTAATTATTTATTAACTTAATTGTATTCTGTATACACTTCATAATTACCTATCTTTAAATTGGAGATTTGGTTAGATTTGTTTCAAGAATTTGTTTAATGTATTTTGATTTCAAAGGAATTATAATTATATATATATATATATGCGTGTGTTTTTTTTCTAAAAACGTCACTGCCAAAGTTCTTCATCTACAGAATGTATAGTAAAGAATAACAGCTTAAAAATTCATTTACACTTATTTTGGCGGGAAAAAAATATCATACACAATGATATTTTGAAAATAAATATCATATATATAAAAATATCGAAAGTATCAAATACCATGATATTTTAAAATTAAATATGCGATTGATACCCTCATGAATTGCAATGGTAACATGTTGTATGAATATCTTCTTTTATATAATTGTCTGCATACTACCGAAAAGTGATTCCCTCACTAAACTATTTTATAATATTTAATATTATTGTTTAAAAGCATGATTACGATTAATATAATATCCATCTTCATTGAATAATTGTTCATTGTAAAATGGCTACTATAATAAATACAGCTTGAGAGTATAAATTTTGAATTTCACAACTTGAGCTTTCTTTTGGTAGCTTAAACCACAGGTCCTGGGTTCGACTCCAGGTCCACTTTTTCACTCAGTAGGAAAAATTTCAATTTGCATGATTTCTTGGTTAATCAGTTTGATTTAGTTGAAATAACATGTAATAATTCACCTTATAAATAAAATGTTAATCCTTAACATATTATTTCATCTAATGCTCATTATTTTTAACTTTTCAATTTATTTCTTTGTTACATTTTTGATAAAGCATAGTAGATTATGTCGTTAAAAATAGAATTTTAAGTAACATTTACCCAGATTAACAAGTAACTTTTATAATGTCGAGCATGGGATTATTTTAATTTAGTAACTGAATTTCACGAACAATATATTAACAATACTATGTAGCACACATTTTGCCAGTACGAGATATCTTACACTAAGTAATGATTAGACATTAAATCTAATTTCCATTGCCACAGAGTTTCGGAGACAAAGGATTACGTTTGTCCAGACAAAATTTCAGATTCTTAGGCCATATCAGAATATCGCTGCAGTCGCGCTTAATGGCAGTCTTAAGCCCGATATAATTAAGTAGAAAGATCCGAGATCGTTAAAACTTTTTAAGTTTCGTCGAATCTGCGATTTAGCCGCTACTTCCATCAGGATAAAATGATGAAATCGTGAGATTTTAAAGCTAAGCAATTGGCGCTGCTTTTGAAATGGAACGTGATAAAAATGGAAAATGGTTGTAAAATAAGATTTATTTAAGAGAAAGAATTACTTTTATCGATGTTAAAGGATGTGTTATTTTATGTTTTAAAGGTTATTTGAATAAATTATGCATCACAGAGCTTAGCTCAAATTATGCTCGTCGGTCGATTACTTGATAACAAATTTGGTTTCTTTTTTAGTAATTAGTAAAATATTTTTTTTTAATTCTGTGTTCTAATTACTAAAATAAAATAATTAAAATATCTACAATTTTTGAAACAATGTTTTACTGTTCAAAATTATAACTTATGCTAATGGAATAATTTGTGTATGCAATAAGACTTACACCAACTTAATGTACATGTCTGAAATAAATAAAGTGTTCATCCTACTTATTCTGCAGTTAATCAAAGTGTAAAAATGACTAGTATCATTCGATTAGTAATTAATAATGTGTACTAAATAATGCTATAATTAAATTTTGCTTAGGGGTTCGTTCACATATAGGAATTATACCAAATCATACCAAAAATTATACAAATATTTAACACAAACGCCTAATTTTGGTATCTTATGTTCATTTTTGGAATATAACAAATGTTGTGAGTTATCACTTACTACATAACGTACAACCAACAGAGTGAAAAAATGTCCAGACCACGGACCAAAGCCGGAATCCTTGGTATCATGCACCAATGCTCTACTATTTGAGCTATCCAGACGACATGCAGTCCAGCATTTCTCACTCCTAATATGATGGGAAGACTGCAACTTTGCAGCACATGGATAGAAAGGCAATCACAAGCACATATCTTCAGTGGCATGCATGAGACAATGTAGAATTTAAGGATTAAAATTAAGTAACTTTACGTACGGCACGGCACCACTGTGGTGTCGTCAGAGTGTTAATTCTTATCATATCATATCATCTAATGCTCATTATTTTTACTTTTTTTTTAATTTTATTTCTTTGTTACATTTTTGATAAAGCATAGATTATGTCGTTAAAAATAGAGTTTCGAGTAACATTTACCCACATTCAAAAGTAACCTTTTACAATGTCAAGCATGGGATTATTTTAATTTAATAACTGATTTTCACGAACAATATATTCACAATACTATGTAGCACACATTTTGTCAGTACGAGATATCTTACAGTAAGTAATGGTTAGACACTAAATCTAATTGCCACTGCCACAGAGTTTCGGAGACAAAGGATTACTTTTGTCCAGACAAAATTAGATTCTTACGCTATATCAGAATCTCGCTGCAGTCGCGCTTAATGGCAATTTTAAGCCCAACATAATTAAGTAGAAAGATCCGAGATCGTTAAAACTTTTTTAAGATTCATCGAATCTGCAATTTAGTTGCTACTTCCATCATGATAAAATGATAAAATTGTGAGATTTTAAAGCTAAGCAATTGGCGCTGCTTTTGAAATGGAACGTGATAAAAATGGAAAATGGTTGTAAAATAAGATTTATTTAAGAGAAAGAATTACTTTTATCGATGTTAAAAGGTATGTTATTTTATGTTTTAAAGGTTATTTTAATAAGTTTTACATCACAGAGATGAACCCAAATTATGTTCTTCGGTAGATTACTTGATGAAATGATAAATAATGAAATTTCTCAAGGAATAACATTTGTGTGTCTTTTTTAATAGCTAAGGAAAAAAAGTATTTCTCTTAAAATTTTGTTTTCTAATTAATAAAATAAAATAAAAATAATATTTAAAATTTTTGTAATAATGTTTTGCTGTTCAAAATTATGATATATTAATGGAATAATTTGCATGCGCAATAAACGTACACCAAATTGATGTACAGTTCTTCTGGGGGGGGGGGGGAGGTAATCAGCCTAATAACTCTGCAGAAAGTCACAGCTTAAAAATATGATTGGTACCAATCGATTAGTAATAACGTCTACTCATTAAATCTATATTTAAATTTTGCTTCGGTGGGCATCTACATATAGAAACGGTGCCAAACTTCAAAATCTCCAATACAGTCACCTAATTTTAAAATCATATGTGGATTTTTCGGCACGTTTTACCTTAGAATACCAAACGATAAGACATTAAGTCAAGTCCTTTAGAAATTATCCAGGTTTAAAGTTTTGAATTCCTAATATTAAATTTCATTTAATCGTTGCAAAACAGACTACAATGTTGGTAGTTGTTTTAAGCATAACTCAAAAACTCTTCGGTGGAATGAGCTGTAATTTTGTATTCTCATATTAAAAGCTTCTAGAAGTCGATTTCTGTTAAATATATATAAATATAGATTACAATTCACATTACTTCGAAAATTAATTTAGAAAGTATATATATATATATTAATTATTATTCGAGAAAAGTATGAATCGTAACCTGTTAATTTTTTTAACAGAAATCCAATGTTTAGAAGTTTAAAATATGCAAATCCAAAATCGCAGTTCATTCCACTAAATAATTTTGAGTTATAATTAAAACAGCATCCGCATTGCAATCTGTTTTGCAATCATTAAAAATAAATTTAACGTTAGAAGTTCCAAATTTTAAACCTTCATAAGTGTTCTTATCTCTTCCTTTCACGGCTTGAAATGAAAATATCCACGAACCGGAACAATATTTCAAAAATATTGTTTACATATATATATATATATATATATATATATATATATTATATAGACAAATTTGAAAAGCGTACAAAAATATCCAAAAGCTCAGTATTCCTAAATCTTTCCCTTTTTTTTCAGACTAAACTAAGCAGTCTATAACTAGGGCATCATTCTCCACAATTAACCAATCATCATTACCTATTAATTTTTTTCAATTTTTCTTGAAACAAACAACATAACAATTCATCCTTGTCTCTTATTGAATTTTCTTCTGAAATTAATTTGTTTTCAACTTACATGGTGAGTGACAATATATTTTAATAATTACACGACAAACCCGAGCGATATTTATCATAATTTAACGAACTGGAACAATATTCGCCATAATTTTACGAACCTGGATATTGTTCTTTCATTCTTTCTAGACCGCAGGAAATTTCTTGGCTGGAGGTCTCCATGAAGGTTAAAATTCCGCATGATACAACTGGTAAATTACTATATTTTGACAGACAGCTGTAATGTAGAAATATTATGGCTGAGACAGAACAGCTCTCGTTAAGAAAGGGATTTATTTCCTAATTATATCACACGTTTCCCTGAAAATCAGATTAAAATGAACAGATGTTTACCTCGTATTACCGGTGATCCTGCTTTTGTAGCTTGTAAAAAGCGTGAAAATCTTAAAGTAGTTTAAATGATGAACCTTCCATAAAGTGTAACTAGTTCGTTTTAACCGTGTCCTTGTTTTAACCGTGTCCTCGTTTTAACCGTGTTTGCATTAAATGAGTTTTGTTGTAGTTATTATTTGAAATAAACTAGTTCTATCTTAAAGCAGTTATTTGATTAAAACTTCATCATATTATTTATAAAGTATATTTTATAAACGGATGAATTATGTAGTTAAAGTGTTCTGAAGTTTGTTTATTTATTTATTTTTTTAACTAAGCTTTGAAGAGCAAATCATATTACATACATTCTATTTTTTGACTTCGAAGACTAGATGTGGTAGCAACTTCTCTCTAAGAATTCAAGATCTAGAGGTGATCCGGGATGCTCTCCATATAAACTCTGAATACCAGTAGAGTTCCTATATTATTATATATCCTATACTACCCTTATAATACCTCTTAACACTTATAATAACCTTTTAAATACCAGATGGTTGCCACCATACAGCTAAGGAATGACCAGAGCTTCTTTGGAGATTTAAAAAAAAAAAAAAAAAAAAAAAAGTCGTGCAATTCTGAATGGAGAAAGATTGAAAAATAGCTCCAAAATGTAAGCTCCTTGTAAAGAAGGATATTTTTATTATTATTTTTTTTTAATTTACTAAATGTTCTTTACTGAATAGCATTAAAATATTTTCTGCAATTCCGATTTAAACATTTAATTTTTACATTTTTGTAAAGACTAAAAAGTAAAATAAAATGAGACGATTTCAGGAGGATAATTTTTTTAACTTTCTTTTGGAGTAAAATTGCACCTTCAGTATTGCATTGTGGTATTTACGGATATTTACTGCATTAGTTAAAGAAAAAAATACATTCTGGAGTATTTAAAGGTAATTAACGCATTATATCTAAAATATTCTTTGAGGAAAAAAATTTTAAATGGATATTTCGACTTGACATCGCATTTTAAGTGCTTAACAGGGGATGCTCAATTTAACCTAAATAAAGTGTCCATAGTTGGTATAGTCTCTTTTTTTTAAAAAGTGGGTATAATTAACGCTAATGGGTGCAGTTAATAGATCCTTGGTAATTAACAGTAAAATTTTTTAAATTAAAGAAGTTCTGTTCTTTTTTATCAAAACAATTTGTCTTAATCTTTTAATGTTGTCAGAGAAAAAAATATATTTTTTCTAATATATAATGTTAATGAGTTTCTCGCATACTTTAATCGTTGTGTTCATAATTCCTTTTATTATTTCTTTAATATTTTGTTTTTAAATCAGAGAAAAAAAAATTAGATTTAAAAAAAAAAATTAGATTTTTCTTAATGTTGATTTGTATTTATAATCGCCATTTATATAATTCGGATAAAAAGCATACGTCTTAAAGTGCTCTTGTTAAGAGACGAAATCACAGGTTTCATTTATAATTAATAACATTTATTATAGACTTACTGGTTTACACTGAAAAAACTAGTCGGATGTGCCAATCCCAAAACTTTCTTCCATCTTACACAGGTTTCGCATACACTAAAAACGAATCAGCACCAATTTATATCAAAGTCTAACTAATTCTAAAATTTTATTAACTTCCATGCATTAGTTCTTAAGATAAGACTATTGCTACAATCGTGTAAATCCTGCAAAATGTAGCATAGAAGCGCACCTGTTGGTAGATTTAGACCAAAACCTAATCAACAACAACTTATGTCAAAGTCTAACTGAATCTGAAGTTTGATGAAAATCCGTGCATTAGTACTTAAGATATAGTTATCGTGATAATCATGAAAAAAGTAGCATAGCAGCGCCACCTTTGGGCTATTTGCACCTAAACATAAGCAGCATCTATTTATGTCAAGGTCTAACAGAATCTGAAGTTTGATGAAATTCCGTGCATGATGAAATTTCCGTTCTTGAAATATAGCTATCGTAAAAATCATGAAAAAAAGGGGTATAGCAGCGCCACCTGTTGGGATATCTACACCAAAACGTAATCAGCGTCTATTTATGTCAAGGTATAAATGAATCTGAAGTTTGATGAAAATATGTGCATTAATTCTTCAGATAGAGCTATTGCGAAAATCGCGAAAAATGCAGCATAGTAGCGCCATTTATTGGGCGATTTTCACCAAAAACTAATCAACACCAATTTATATCAGGGACTAACTGTTATATAAAGTTTTATTAAATTTCGTGCGTTAGTACTTGAGATAGAGCGCCCACAAAATTTTTGCCGCATACAGACAGACAGAGTCTCAGACTCACAGACAGACATTTTCTAAAAAGCCAAATCGTGTACAGGACCTTCTAAAACGTATAAATCCGTCGCAAACCGAAAGTCGAAAATTTTCATGAATCCAATACTTTCTTCTTACAAAGATAGAAGAAAGTAAAAAAAAGAAGAAGAAAGAGAGAAAACATTAAAGAAAAACTGAAGGGTATATGGTAGGCAATATATACTATGTAACTTCCGAAGTAGGCACACCAGACCAAAAATTAGTCATCCTTGTGTATAAGCACTCTGGTGTTTCGTTATGCCATTACAGCTGGTAATGCAGAGGAGTCACGTTAGGGAACTGAGTCTGGTGTACTATACTTTGATCATAGCAGCAACATGTGATGTAAGTTTATTGTTGCAAAGTTAGCGAATGGTGCATCAAAGATCTGAAACAGTGACAATTGCAACAAATGCAAAAATGTGAAACAGTGTCAAAAAGCATTAACTTGCTTGACCGTGCCCACGACCACATGGTGAGCAAATTTTCCCGCTTTGTTGATGTATCGGACTGCCCAATGTGTTTATGAAGTATGGTGTATCACTGGTAGGCTTGAAATACTGTGTCAAAACTACGGTCGGGAAAATGTCCTGCATGACAAGTGTCATGCCTTGTCAATAAAATATTATTTCATACTCGACATTTATTGCTGCAAGCAGTGAATCAATGTTCAAATTCAGCTGTTTCGGTGCGAAGTTTGTAAGAGAAATTATATGCAATGAAATATTTAAAGCCGGGTATCTCGCAAAGGCACATTGCTCACAGCGGCATATATAGTTTAATGTTTAACATATGTAATCACCAAAAAGAACAGGAACTTACTTGTGATGCACTCGCGAACACAAATTCGTCAAAAAAAAGTAAAAGTTTTCAGGAAGATTTCAGATAAGTTTTATGTTAGATTAGGGAATTTTCTGTATTTTTTTTAATTTTTTTTTTATTATTTTATTTATTTTTATTTTTATTTTTATTTATTTTTTATTTATTTATTTTTTTTTTTGGGGGGGGGGGCGGTTTAGAGAGGAAATGGGCAAAACAAAGCAGAAATTTCCGTCTATTCACGAAATATAATCAACTACAAAAATTGTTCAATTTCACGGATTTTTTTGAGAGCACGTGTAATATGGTTTAACAAATCGCGGTCTTGCTTTCTATATTATAAAGGACAAACGTGTCCGTGCGTAACGCTGACGTCATTTTGCGAATGGCAACACTTTCAGATGAAATTTCGGTTTTGTGATTTTTGCTAATGCAATTTTTTAAATTTCTAAACATCGCATATTTTCAATTATTACACCGTTATATAGGAAAAAAATCTACTTTTCAAATGCAATTTGTTTGATAACTGTATCGCAATATACTCATTTATTATAGCATATAAATTATAATTCAAGCAGGATTTTTTTTTTTTAATCTAGTGAGCCGAAGTGTGACAGTGCAAGGCGAATATACAGGGTGATTTTTTTTTTTAAGTTGTGAAAGTAAAACACTATAACAAAAGAACCACTGATCCAAAAGACCTGAAATTTCATCCGTATGCTCCCAAAGCAATGGGGATTTTTTGGCATGGTTTTAAAAAAACTTAAACTCGCACCGACAGATGGCGCTGTAAGGTAGCAGAAACAAAGAATATCGTCTGTGGGAGGAAAACAATGGACGGTACTTTGAGAAACCATCTTCCGTAGGCCCTCTGTCGTCATTCGACCTTTTCTTAAATTCTTAAGTGTTCTAAATCTCCTAAGATCAGTTGCTGTGCTGTCATTATTCTGATAATACAGTTTTACTAACAACGCACGGTCCGTTAATGGCACAGTCATTGCGAGGATTTCTGTAGAATAATGAACACGAGGTGTGCGTACTTCACGTTTTTATCGCCAATGTGCGTGTACCGGGCGCAAGTTCGTCTCCCGACTTCACTGCATGTCCAGCGCCATCTGTCGGTGAGATTTTAAGTTTTTTTTAACCACGCCTAAAAAATCCCCATTGCTTTGGGAGCATACTGATGAAATTTTAGGACATTTGGATTAGTGGTTCTTTTGTTATAGGGTTTTACTTTCACAACTTTAAAAAAAATCACCCTGTACATTAAAACTAATAGCACTAACATGTGCTAGCAAGATACAATATATTTCAATAATTAAACCAGGTGTGTTTGATGTATTCCTCACTTCTGGCTGTAACCGTGCCCTTCGGATATTCATGCCCTTAAAGACAGTTTTATTACTAAGAACAGATATAAATATAATGGGCATTTTAAGTTATAACTTACACCAGATAGATTGCAGTGAAATATTTTTATATATTAAATATCAATTTTCATTGACAGAGAAGTTAATCCATTGAAGATATTTCAATAAATCGGTTGCCCACATGCTCAAGCAGCCGATAAATGAATATAACAGATCTAACAGTGTTCGCTCTTTTTTCATTTTTATCAACACCTATCCACATCCACTAACTTCTCAATATTGAATGGGCTCCTTCTGAGAAGCTGCAGGGCATGAACAGGGTTACTGTATTAGGCAATTTATCGCTTGTTTGGCTAACTGAATTTAATATTTGTACAGAAGATAAGCATATGGTAGAATAGGCTCCCACTGAACGCGAAAAGAACTAGTCGTTGGGGGCCACCGTAATACTTACCCATCATGGATATGCATAATGTAAAATATTAAAATAAAAATGTGTAAACTACTTATAAAATGCATTGCAATTCAAATAAAATCGTGGATTGATGACGTCATTAACTTTAAAGGCTCGATTACTGAATTGCTTGAGAGAGGTTTTTCCTTATAACTCCAAAAATAATAATTCTATTAACTAGCGGTTTATTGCATCTGATTAAGCGTCAAATTTCCAATTAAAATATATCTTTGAAGTGAAATTTGGATGAAATACAGGGTCATGAAAAATTGAAGAGTGTGGTAAATAGGATTCCAAATATCTCGGCAACTAATTATCCGATCGACTTCATGCTTTATGCAAAATTTATGTTTTTTTATTGTCTTTTATGTTCATTTCTTAAAATAAACAATTTCGAAAATTTTTATACACCTTTTATCAGAACGAATAATTCGAGAGTCCGAAAAAAATTCTTCCGGTTAATCGAGGTTATTGAAATGAAATAGGCTTCTTCCCATTATTACATACTAAGTACATACCAAATTGCAAGTCTCTATCTCAATTTTTTCGGGAGATAGAGCGTTTACAGACACACAGACATCCAGACACACAGACGGACGGCAAAAAATTTTTTCTAAAAATATGTTTTTCGGAATCTCCAGTGTCTGAAACGTGTAAATCCGTCAAAAAAAATTTCGATTTTCAAAACGATTACAAGACTTACCCTATACTACGTATGATGGGTAAGTAAAAAGGAATGCCACTCTGCGTATGAGAGGAAAATAAGTGTTTCGTGTAGGAAAAAAGTGTTTATGTTTAAAGTTGTATTTATATTTTATCTTTAATAACATAAAAATATACTGAGCAAGAATAAATTTATTTATGAGAATCTGTAGATAAAAAATGTTAATGTTTAGATCAAGTATTCTTACTTGGGGGGGGGGGGGGGTCGCAAGATATAGAATTGTATTTGTAACAACTAAAATACTTGATTATGATGTTATTAAAACTGAATATTAGAGTTTTCTGTTCTCTTAAATAGTTTAGAAAACGTAATTTTTTAGCAGTTTTGTTTTTAAGAAATAATTTCAATGCCTGAGTTTTATAACATATAGACATTTTTGTAGGTGATTGATAAGTGAATAATGATGCGTAAAAAATTACTATTAAATAATTTATAATTTTTTTAGCAATTTTGATTTTGAAAATTTAATGTAATTCATAACATTTTTTTTTATAATATGTTATATGGACCCTTTTTTCTTTCATTTAATACGAGAATAAGTAAAAACTAAGTACGTTAGATAATTTAGAAATTTTAATAATTCTTTAATATTTTCAGTATTTAATTCAGGCATTCTTCTCCATAGGGGGTGAGGTTAAAGTTCTAGCTGTGGTGATGGTGCGTGTGGAGAATTTGCACTTCAACACCATTAATAAGCATCAAATTAAAAATCTTCCGCGGAGGTTGTCTCTCTCTCTCCCCCCCCCCCCCCCCCCCCGCGCATTAGGGCCGCCTCCTGAATTTATCATTAAGCATTTTTGTTTTGAAATATTTTTTAATTCTATCTTATTTAAAGTTTTAAGGCAAAAAAGCAAAAAAAAAAAAAAGAGCAAAAAATCTGATGCACTACAATAAAACATATTTAAAAGAGAGCTGTTGAAAAGTTAGATTACAATAATGCAAATTTTATTGTAAGAATGGAGCTTGTGGAGAAGAATTTTATAATTGTAATTTGTGTTTGACATATTAGGGATGGTTGTTCAGTACAAATTATGATTTAGAGCAAATGCACTTTTTAAAAAACCTGCCATGTTTTATTTCATTACAAAAATGTTGATTAACAAGCAAACAAAAAAAAAAAGTTGCAGTAAGTTTTATATTTATTCTATTATATGTCTGTTTGTGTCGTGTTATTAATTGGGTACTTTTATGTTAGCCGGGTGCCAGTGATATATATGTATACATACATATATACGTAAATATAGACACAAATTTATGTATATGTGTACATATACATATATGTATATATATCACTGGCTAACATAAAAGTACCATTGATTGTGTAGTATTTCAGTTTATATATGTATATTTTTTTATCACATATACAGGGATATTTTTTATGAGTGCCCAGTTTTTTAGATTTCAGAAATGCAGACAAAGCATAATTTCTATTCAGGGTAAAAGTAACAACTATTCCTGAAATAAACTAAAGTAGTTTTAAAAATCCTGCAAATTATTTATCCAGTTAACTTTATTGAGGTTGCAAGGAATCTTCAGAAAATTTTGACAAAATGGATGCTTAAAGCCAATTATACGCTTGGCATGAAAAGGTGGACTTACTTTATGTAATAGGTCTGACAGTATTTAATAAAGTCTTACTCTATGTATATGTAATACTTATTTTACTTACCCATCATACGTAGTATAGGGTAAGTCTTGTAATCGTTTTGAAAATCGAAAAAAAAAAAATTGACGGATTTACACGTTTCAGACACTGGAGATTCCGATAAACATATTTTTAGAAAATAAAATTTGCCGTCCGTCTGTGTGTCTGTAAACGCTCTATCTCCCGAAAAAATTGAGATAGAGACTTGCAATTTGGTATGTACTTAGTATGTAATAATGGGAAGAAGCCTATTTCATTTCAATAACCTCGATTAACCGGAACTATTTTTTTCGGACTCTCGAAATATTCGTTCTGATGAAAGGTATATAAAAATTTTCGAAATTGGTTATTTTAAGAAATGAATATAAAAGACAATAAAAAAAAAAACAAATTTTGCATAAAGCATGAAGTCGATCGGATAATGAGTTGCCGAGATATTTGGAATCCTATTTTCCCCACTCTTCGATTTTTCATGACCCTGTATTTCATCCAAATTTCACTTCAAAGATATATTTTAATTGGAAATTGGACGCTTCATCAGATGCAATAAACCGCTAGTTAATAGGATTATTATTTTTGGAGTTATAAGGATGTTTCTTTCAAGCAATTCAGTAATCGAGCCTTTAAAGTTTGTGACGTCATCAAGCCTCGATTTTATTTGAATTGCAACGCATTTTATAAGTAGTTTACACATTTTTATTTTCATATTTTACATTATGCATATCCATGATGGGTGAGTATTACGGTGGCCCCCAACGACTAGTTTCCAAAATGAAATGCTGAAAATGACTTTTGGCTGAAAAATTTTGCTCATAAAAAAAAAATATTCAGGAATAAAAATAATATTTGTACGAACAAAATCATTTTGAATATTACTTTATCATATAAGATATTCACCTTCATTCAAATTTTTTTATTTTATCGTCAAAAAAAATGAGTATATTTTATTTGGTTTAAAACTAATTTAATTTTTGAGTATTAAGTTAAAAATAATAAACATAAATAAACTAAGCAAGCAAACAAACAGAAAGAGAAGGAGATGGGGTCGAAAAAATTTCTAATATCACAATATTACAGAATACGAGAGTAACTTTTATGTAATTTAAAATTAATTTAATTTCAAAATATTAAGTTAAAATCAATGAACACAACTAATCTACTGAAAGTAGTAATCTAATGAAATAAAATATTGCATTACTACTTTAAGTACTTATTAATATTTAAAGTTTGTTACATTATTCACATTTAAATAATAAAAGCTAACTGTCACTTATATATAGAATGTATGCTAAACAGTATTGTTGAAGAGAAATGTGGATATTTAAATTTTAGACTATATGTTACGATTTGGGAATATCTATACTTCACATTGCAAAAATTACCATATATTGGGTTGTATACAATAGTGCCGTATTCTTCCTTGTAATCTAAGGATAAAAATGTTGTATCAATCATGATTGTCCGATCACTGTATGTTGATCTGTGAATTATTGTTCATTAATCAAGCAAAAAAAATCATCTTTTCTGTGAAAAAAAATGTAATTTTTGTCCTTATTGAGGTAAACACGGATAGTGTAATTTCGTTACTTCGTTACACTAAATATACTACATTGTATAAAAAATGAACTCTACTTTGTTTTTTTGATAACTCAAAATAATAATAATAATAATAATAATAATAATAATAAACTAAGCTCATAAATACATATTTATAAAATATTATATATTATATAAAGGTAGTAAAAATTTTTCACTTAAGAAATATTCAGTTACGAATAATTATATACGGTATTTAATAATTACTGTCTTCTCTAAAGTTTTAATGAAATAAAAACATTGTATTAAAAGCTATATTCAGTTACAAATAATTATATACGATATTTAATAATTATTAAGTAGTATAATTAATGTTGATTTAAATGAATCATGATTCATTTAAATCATGAAATGATTCATGAAGCAAACGTGATAATAAAAATTGATTCTCTTTTTTTTTCGCAACCTGATTTGATGTTATCGTGCTTACCCTATCAGCAGAGAGAAAAGTTCGGTTAGAGCTTTTCGCTCTTCAGCTCGTTGGCGAAGACTTCCGCAAATCGCCAAGTAATAAGGTAGCAAGCAACACGCGCAAGCGCCGTACATGCTCCCGTCAAGAGCTCACTCTATATTGAGCTTCTACTTCTACGTCCTACGTCCAATCTAGTCGTTGAGTCTTTTACGTACGTGACATATGCATATCCCAGTTGCTTCCAAAGACTTAGCTTTGGTTGCTTCTTGCTTAGGAAATGAACTCCTAGACGTTCTTAGGGTTGTGGTAGCGTGAGACGTTGTATATATAATTAATAAATTCCATTTATCGTTTGAAACGAAAAAAACTTTATTTTAAATTAACACATTAAAAAAAAAAAAAAAAGTAAAAATGAAAAAATATGATGAGCATCCATGCTGTAAATTTACATGGTCAGCCAAACTCCGATTCTGACGTCCGCTCCAAAGTGGAACCTCACTCTAGCTTGTTTTCACAACCCACTGATTCAACATTCAACTCCTTCCACCTTCAACTGCCGTCAGCCATTTCACTTCCCAGGGGCTTTCCTTGCATTCCAGGAATTTCCCAGAAAACATTGCATTTCGTAGGGGCCCAGTTCTTTGTATCCACAAGAACAATACTTTACAATTCTTATCTACCCATTCAGATAACATATCATTCAATACAAAGCATGTATTGCAGCTTGGCTTATCTCAAAGTGAAAATGAAATTCACACTATTGATAGAATTTTTCTCAATAGAGATCAATCTGTCAGATTATTTTCATTCCAGAGAGATTATCCCTTTTCAATAAGTAAGGGATTAGTTGATTCCTGTCAACTCATCACAACACCTCCCCCTAAGGAAAAATTTCTGGAAGAAATTTGGCATATACATGGATAGAATAAGCTCCTTCAATCAATTTCTAAAGAGGTCATCAAAGCACAAAGGAATTTTGAATAACACATGAAAAATCCGTATAGAATACAAACACATTCCCATACTCAGTATCTGATAGACTACACTGTCAATAGGATTTACTATAATCTCTCACTTACAATACCTAAGTATAATTTCAGGAATAAGTTATACAATTGATGCCCTAAGAAACAATTATGAAATATCTCACATACATGTAATACCAAAAACAGATTACACTTTACATGATTCTAACAAAAAAAAAAATTAATAATAATAATAAAAAAGAAAGAATAAATCCATCTATAACACAATGCCTAACACAATTTTCCCAAAAAAACGCTTAAAAGCTTAATTTCGGACACTTCTACAAACAAAAGAAAACATACTAAATTATGCAATTATTAAATTAATGAAGTTTTACTATTACGAAAATATTAAGCATTAAATGATAAATAAACACAATACAGATATTACAATAATGAGTACTCCCAAATTTAGAATAAAACCTAACTTTGAGAATTCTCAAAAAACCCAATATCTAAATTACTTCTATCAGAAAATCTTTTCGACAATAAATTTCGCTTTACAACCTCATGATCCTAATTTTTCCTTTCAAAATCTTGTTTGATTTTAATAAATCTTTCTTTACGATCCGTTTTAAAAGTAGAATGCTCCATTCTTTTTAACTTTGAATTTCCATATCCATTTTCTTGGCATTTAGCCCCCCAATTTTCTCTACCATTATCTTTCATCCCAGAGTTAATTTTTCTGGCCACAGTCATAGGTGAATTCAATTTCTTTCTAATTCTATTTCTAACATGTATAAATCCCATACTACCAACAAAATACCTGGGTATATTTACATCATGCTCAGAATTCTTTTCCCGAAATTGACCTCCTTTACCTGACCTTTTATCACTGTCCGTTCGAGACGCATCATCATTTAGATCGATCAATTTAGAGCCTTTTTCCAAATTCTTATCAGTCACGTCTCCCGGTGAATTTACCTCTATCTCATTAACAGACTTATTATCCCTTTCACAGATTTCATTCACAACCGTTTTTCTAACAAAAATTTGCTCATGATCGCTAGATAATCTGAGGGTTCCCTGCACATTTAATTCTCTTTGATTCCCCACTTGTTTACACCCTGAATTTTGCTTATCTGTACTTCCAAATTTTAACAAGTTATAAACAGCGGGTGTTATCAGCGGAGGAGAATTCAGTTTTCTCACAACTGCAACCACTACATTCTTTTTAACATACTCTTTTTCATCTTCTATCAAAGCAATAGACACAGACATTAATTCCGCTTTTTGTTTATCTCCCAGGGCCGGAATAAGAAAAACCTTTCCCACCTTTTTTGCCCTCCAGGGAACATCGCATCTATCAAAAACAGCAATTTGCGCCCCTGTGTCCTTAATCGCTTTTAACTTCTTACCATTTACGCATAAATCAATCATAGGTAAATCAGTTTCCACACCTTCCCTATTATTTAAACTTTTCCCATCATTTGTAACAATCCAACCTAGATTTCTACTCTCATAATTAGATTTATCTTTTAACCATTCCACACAATTTTGTTTCACGTGACCTGGTTTTAAACAAAAAAAACATGTAATTTGCCTTTGTTTTTCAAAAGCCTGGTCCTTCCTAAATTTATCATTTTTCACAATATCTTTTCTATTTACAAAGTCCAATTTAGATTTAATTTTATTCTTAATATTAGAATTAAAGTCATCCCCATGAGTTTCTTGAAAAGATTTCTTTTCCCAAGGTTTTCTTTCCAATCTCTCAAATTCCCTTCTAACACGTTCAAACCTATCTGATTTCTCCGCGAGTTTAGAAGCAATCTTTATTTCCTCCCAATCATCCATAAATTTTTCTTTTATCTCAAAAGGGACGCGTTTTTTCAGTTGTTCCGTGAGCATTAGTTCTTTTAAGGAATCAAAATCCCTCACTTCTAATGACTCTAACCAATTATCAAGATAACCCCTTAACTCATAAATCAGATCCACCCATAATTCACCAGATTTTCTTTGATGAGTTTCAAATTTTTGTTTTAAGGCGCCTGTACTTAGCCTAAACCTATCTAACAAAACTTTCTTTATATGTTGAAAATCATCACATTTGTCAGCTGGTTGTTTTACAATAATTTCAGCAATATCAGAAGGTAACAAAGGAATTAATTGACTGACCAGATCTTCCTGAGAAACTTTAGCTTTCTCGGCTTGCCTTTCAAAAATCATAAAGAAAAGAGTTATATCAATTAATTTAGAATCAAAACGCGGAACTAAATCCTTTAAATTTACCTTAGGAGTTCTATGAAAATCTACATTTGATTCATTAGATGAAACACTAACAATATCCGCAGAATTTTGAATACGCAATTTTTCTAATTCGAATTGCTGTTGTTTCTCAAGTTTTTGTAATTCAAGTTGTTGTTGCTTTTCAAATTTATCTGCCTCAAGTTGTTGCTGCTTTTCAAATTTATCTGCCTCAAGTTGTTGCTGCTTTTCAAGTTTATCTGCCTCAAGTTGCTTTTCAAGTTTATCTAATTCAAATTTCCTAAGTTTATCTTTTTCCTCTTGCGCAATCCTATCTAATTCAATTTGCCTCTCTCTTTCTTTACGATCTTTTTCAATTTGTTTTTCCTGTTCTTTCCGCTCTGCCTCCTGTTCAAGAATATATTGCAAGCGAAGTTTTGCGTAACTTTCTTTATAATCCTCAGCACTAACGATAGCCTGAATTATAGCTTGATTTTTACACGTTTTTGACACACTGGTCTCAAATTCCTCTGCTAATAATAGCAAGACGTTTTTATTATATTTTACTAAATAGTCTGCCATATTTTCCCCCAAAATATAATAAATTTCAAAATATCAGATATATTCAATTTACAATAATACAATAAATACAGAAATAGAATTTTCTTCACTATACGTATAATAATGCATTCAAAAACGACACAATTTCAATATAGCAAATTCTCATGCAACAGTGACGTCTTTCAAACTGAGTATATCCCCCAAAATAAATTTTATACCCAACAGTACAGTATAACATCAATTTATTTTGAAACATTAATCATAATCATCCACAGTATACCCATAAAATTAAGCTATAACTTTATTACTGTAAGAAATAAAATGTATATAAACAAAACTCTTAATTCCAAAAGTTTTATACAAAATTATGATTAAAATACCCTGATTAATAATCTCAATTAATCAATAACAATTTACTATACCCCAAGTAAATTTTAACATATACATAAGTATATAATTTTCTTAACCCAATATTATACCAAACAGATACCAGAAAATCAGCAAACATAAAAATTCTAACTAAAAATTTAAGTACCAAATTAATAGCTTCCCTAGAATTCTTAAATTTCTCATAGAGTTTTGTTCCCCAAAATTAAAATTTATACACAAAATTTAATTTAAAACAGACCTCTATAGAAGATATCATAAAAGAGCTTACCTCCAGATGCAGATATTTCCTCCACACTGATACCAGGCTTCCAAGCACTTTTAAAGATGACACACACAGATGTTTGAAGATTTGAAGACACTAATTTCGCTGATGAGGCACTAATTTCAGCTCAGATCCGTATGTAGACAACTCAGATGGTACGCCGCATATCTTCATTCCACTGGATATATTAAGAAGCACAAACACGTATCACCAAATCTATAGTTGACTGTCCATACACTACACAGCTTTTGTCGATAAAGTTCTTTTACCAGTTCTCTGCTTGCTAGAACTCCGAGAAAAAACCACGACTCCAATTAGACTTCACGAATCCACAACTCTGCTTGTCCGTTTTCCACTGGCTCATCATCTGTTTAATCAGGTTAACATAGATCCGTAATCTAATTTATTCTAGATTACATATCCCACCGCTGCCACCAATTAATTATATATACTATTGCTGTGGTAGCGTGAGACGTTGTATATATAATTAATAAATTCCATTTATCGTTTGAAACGAAAAAAACTTTATTTTAAATTAACACATTAAAAAAACAAAAGTAAAAATGAAAAAATATGATGAGCATCCATGCTGTAAATTTACATGGTCAGCCAAACTCCGATTCTGACGTCCGCTCCAAAGTGGAACCTCACTCTAGCTTGTTTTCACAACCCACTGATTCAACATTCAACTCCTTCCACCTTCAACTGCCGTCAGCCATTTCACTTCCCAGGGGCTTTCCTTGCATTCCAGGAATTTCCCAGAAAACATTGCATTTCGTAGGGGCCCAGTTCTTTGTATCCACAAGAACAATACTTTACAATTCTTATCTACCCATTCAGATAACATATCATTCAATACAAAGCATGTATTGCAGCTTGGCTTATCTCAAAGTGAAAATGAAATTCACACTATTGATAGAATTTTTCTCAATAGAGATCAATCTGTCAGATTATTTTCATTCCAGAGAGATTATCCCTTTTCAATAAGTAAGGGATTAGTTGATTCCTGTCAACTCATCACAGGGTCGACAATCGATTATTAATACACCAAATATTAAAAAAAAAAAAAAAAAAAAAAAAAAAAAATCTGGTTTTCAAACTTTGTGTGTGTAATGTGTCAGGGGAAGAAGAAGAAATTGGAATTTCAAGGGAAATTTAGATGCTATAATATTTGTTACTGCAGCAAAATAAAACAAGTTAGAAATTGCACACCAAATGTTACAAATGAGGTGCGTTCGCACTATACTACTTTCAGAGAAATGAATTATATCGTCTGTTATTATGATATAGTTAATTTCCGTAATACAAAAGTACATTTTAAGTTGGCAACATTCTATCTTTTGTTGACATTTACGGAAAATTCCAGTGGGAAACTTAAGCCTAAGTTTGAAATTTTCAGAACCTGAAATCCATATTCAGACTCTTTTTCCATTTAATATCTATTTCTCGAGAAACATCTATCCAAAAAATTATAGATTATATGATCGCTATAATTAAACGAATTGAGTATACAAATTCGGTTTTTAAATTCAGTAAAACGGAAATAATATGACGTAATTACCATGACAACCTAGAATCATTACCTACATTAATATATCATTGAATTAATTACGTGTGATAGGATTTAATGGAATGAAGAATGTGACTATAACTTGGTCATAGAGTTTTTAAATTGCGATTTTCCAGAATCTAAAAATTTTACTTCCTTCTCTTCCAGCACATATTCAATTGAGCTAACCGAATTTCAAAACTATAAGAATTATTATATTTAAAATCATTTCAAAAAAGGAACATTTTTAATTTATGTCAATAGTTAAAATTTAATAATAATTTATTTAAATTATTAAAAAACTACTATAAATTAAAAAAATATATCAAATTTAAAATTACGAAAAAATAATAAATTTATTAAAACTGTTTCGAAATTTTTCTATCCGATCTTTGTAATTAGGACGCTAATTTATAGTAACAGTCAATCATCTAAATCTCCCTTCTTCCCCACCTGAAATTTCAATTCTTCACCTTTTGCTCCGCCAACATGTAAAATGTAAAATTATATATTTATTTAGAAAAAATATATATTCTTCTATTTGTTATTTGATAGTAATAATAAATAAATAATCTACAAACCCCTCCCCCATGATTTAGAGATTTTTTTTTTAATAAAAGAAGTCTAATGGAAATGCAGCAAAATTTTCTCGAACCCCCCTCCCCCCCCCCCCCCCCAATTCATTTCGCATTAGATAATGCAAATTCTCTTTTGATGTACGAATCACTTTTGCAATCTAAGCACGATCCTCTGATGGCTTTCGCCACGCCCGATTTCTGACAAGAAACGTCACGGCATCTCTGACCTATCAGATTACGGGATGCGGTTTCGAAGGCAACTATTGATTGAGAAAAAAATATATATATTCGCCAAAAGTCACGGTATGGGCCGCCATATCATTGAAAAGAACCACTCGACTATTTTTTCTATACCGTACAATAACTGCAGTACGATATTTTGTCATTCTGCATGACTTTGTGGCCATACACAAAGCATTGGAGGATTCACATGGTTCATCCTGGTTTCTACAAGATCGAATCACACTCCATCGAACAGTTCAAACGTGCGATTTCCTACAGGAACATTTTCATGATCAACACTTCATGCACCATACATGAACAGGCATGAGATGTCCCCCCCCCCCCCCCTTATTCGCCTGATTTAAATTTTTTTTATTTCTTTCTGTGGAAGCACTTTAAAGAAGAGTTGTACCCTCAAAAGCCACAAACTCTTGTGGACGTTGAACTTTCCGTCTGTAATGAATGTCGGTCATCCCTTTAGTAAGATCAGAAAACAATTTTAAGAATGTATAGAAGATAATAATGACAGAATATCAAAGGACAATGATTACATGTTTAAATTCAGAATTGTTTAACATTTTGAAATGAATATTTTAATTAACACTTCAAATATTTAAAAAAAAATTAGAAAATTTTTGTCACTTGCTGGCTGGGTGATATCAGAAATTTAATATCGCAATATATTAACGAATTAATATCGATATTGGTGATGAATCGCGATAACTACCTAAAAGAGTGTGGGGACAGAAAAAAATGTTAATTTCCAAAGATAAATGGTAGGTAGCAGCAATTTAAGAACAAACAGGTGTAGAAAGCAACGAATAAGTTCTCTATACCTATTTGTTCAAACAGCATCCATTAAATATTATAGTTTCATATTTATACAAAATAGAAATATTTTAGAAAAAGGGCACATAGCTAGTATGTTTCCTATTCTTTCTATTTTATGCGCTATTTTAACTATATAATTTCCCCGTGTATAACAGAGAATATTATAAAAAATAAACTAAAATAAAATGTTCTTAAATTTACGATATTGCAGATTTTAATATGATTGAAATAAGTAAAAAGCAACAGCCAAACTGAAATTGGTTTAATGCCACATATCATGTTAATATACTTGTAATTAAATAGCTTTCAATGGATGACAGATGCAGCAGAAATGTTTTGTTTGAGTCTTTTCCTAAGGCATCATTGAATTCTTAATAGGAAAAAAAAAAATAAAAAATCCACTGGATTTCTACTTCTCTATCTATTTACTGTACAGAAATACAACATTGAAATCGTTTTTGAAAAATAAATATTCAATTCACATTTCGAAATAATTTTATACTAACTATTTTTTTTTTTACGTCATTTTCAGCTGAAACATCAAGACGGTATATATTAATTTCACTCAGATTCATGCTCTCTCTACCGACAATGCGACAGAGAGATTACGGCATCCAATAGCAATGATCATTGACCGACCTTCTACATTTCTATCTATTTACTGTACAGATTCAGCGTACGCATCACGTACTGTACGAATTCAGCGTACGCAATACTAGACGTTAAAATCTATAAAGGAAAGCTCCTCTGAAAAGTTATCAATCACAGTGAAAGAGCGAATAGGCTTCACTTCACCTAAGGGCAAAAGGAGAAATTTTATCATTAGCACAGTCTGATTGGTTGCTCGCAAACCGAACTTCCCAGCTCCTAAACCGCGCTAATATTATTGACTCCACAATAACTTGTACATATTTTATTGCTTCGTTATCGGATATATCAATCTGTGAGATATAATGCAGTTTGTCTAGACCAACAGTAGCGACGGTATACGCCAGCGAAGTGATGACGTCACTGTAATGGCTACTGGAGACTAGAGCTCCTATAATAGGCCTTTATAGGAGCCTTACTGGAGACAAGAAGTTTCGGTTTCCCGTTGAGCGTTAATGTTAGCAAAAAATAAAGTCGTGTTAACAGTACTAAAAATTTTTTTAAAGAAATTTCTGTTACAGTTTTGCTAAATCTGAGGTAAGGCATTCATATGAATTCAACAAACTTCTGATTAAGTGCGTCATTTTTTTTTAATTCATCAAAAAAGATGAGCCTTCATGCAGAGCATCAATGGCGGATGTTTTGAATATTTGAATGTAATTTAAAAATGTTTTTAAGGTTTTAATTTCTTTTAGTTGATATTTCTATTACTCAGGCGTACTCTATGTTAAGTTTCAACTGAGTTAAATTGTGTTTCTGCTAGGGGTTTTTTTTCTTTCTTTTCTTTCTTTCTTTCTTTCTTTTTTTTTTCAATTTTTCTTCTTTTGGTGTATTATTTACATGAATTTCTCTGCTGAATCGTAAAGCAAGGGTCATATTTTAATATATTTTACTTGATATTCCTGCAGTTTAAATGTATTTTTCAGTCGTTTTCATGTTATTTGTGTTGTTTTTTCTTAATTATTTTACTTGATTACCGAAAATGTCTATATTCAGTTGTTTACTTTCCTAGTATTTAATAAAAGTTTATAAAGATAGTCAATCTTACTGCATGTAATTATGCGATGACCGCGCAAAAAAATATAATCCAGTAACTATGAAGAATCATTTGATAAAATTATTAGTATTCTAGCTGTTAGAAAAATTAAAAAAAAAACAGCAGAAACACATTTTAACTGAGATAAAACTTAAAATAGAGTACGCCTGAGTAATAGAAATATCAACTAAAAGAAATTAAAACCTTAAAAACATTTTTAAATTACATTCAAACATTCAAAACATCAATGCATTGATGCTCTCCATGAAAGTATATCTTTTTTTTTTTTTGATGAATTAAAAAAAAAATGACGCACTTAATCAGAAGTTTGTTGAATGCATATGAATGCCTTACGTAAGATTTAGCAAAACTGTGACAGAAATTTCTTAAAAAAATTTCTTAATACTGTTAACACGACTTTATTTTTTGCTTACATTAACGTTTAATGGGAAACCGAAACTTCTTGTCTCCAGCAGCCATTACAGTGACGTCACACTTCGCTGGCGTATTTCATAAAAGTATTATTCAGTAGTGAATGCACAGTGGAATATGCGGTTGGTGGGAATAAAAAGTAAAGCAGTACATATAACGGGATATATTGGAATAGCAATGAAATAATCATTGGAAGGGATACCCGGCTTTGAATAAAGCGGCCAGGAATAAATGCATGAGAAGAAATGATTATTTCGATATTAATACGGAATGTTCAGTGCTTTTTCTAGGACTTCAATGTCGCATTGCGAGGGGAAAAAATGTTATTGGAATGTATTGGTACAGTCAGAGCTTATAGCTATTGTTATTGGGATATATTGTCAGAATCAGAGCTTAGATATTGATATTACGATAGTTAAAAATATCATTATTTATCGATGTATTGAAAAATAATCCAGCCCTGTTGCAGAGTATGTTTAATGTTTTAACCGCTACTTATAACAAGCAAAAGAGGTTCACATAAACGCAGCAAATATATTAATTATGTTACTCCTAAAGTTTGGTTACAGGGCATGGAATATAAATTTCATTCTACCTGTAATTTCATAATTAACGCTGAAGTTTTTTAATTAAAAATTGAAGCTTTAAAGAATTTCAAATTCATTTTTATTAAATTAAAATTAAAAAAATTACAGTTCAAGGATTGCATAAATATACTTTATTTTACAATCAAATTTCAGCAAAGTCTTTTGATAATTTGTATTTTAATAAGGTTTTTATAGATGTTTCTGATTTCTCCCCTTGATAAATGAGTGTTTGTTTTCTGCTGCTTATATATATTATAAAGGACAAACGTGTCCGTGCGTAATGCTGATGTCATGTTGCGAATGGCAACACTTGACGATGAAATTTCGGTTTTGCAATTTTTGCTACTGTAATTTTTTTAACTTCCAAAAATGGCACATTTTCAATTATTACACCGTCGTATAAGGAGAAAAAATGTACTTTGAAATGTGGTTTGTCTGAAAACTTTAGCTTAACTGACAGATTTATTACAGCATATATATATATATATATATAATAGGCTAATGTGACGATTCCGGGACGTGCCCGTCCTCGAAAAAAAAAAAAAAATATCGCGGCCGCTTAGGATTAAACATTCCGATGGCGTATTTTAAATCGAACAATTGTCTTATTTAATCTATATTGTATCGCATCTTTTCTTCCTCATTTTCTCTAAAACATTCAAAAACCAAACAATTATAATGTTTTAACTTTTAAATTAAATATAAGCAGCTACCACCAACAGCATGAACATAGAACTAAAGAGATCTATGTTCTTGGCCAGAGCGCCATTGGAAATTAAAAGCGAACACTTGTTTTAAGCATTTCTTTTTTTAGTTACATTTAAAAAGAAATGCTGCGATGTTTTTTTATCGAGTTTTTTAATTAAAAAAAACAAACACAAAACATGAATTATTTTAAGAATTTGTAAAATATTTATGATAAATTTTACAAACTGCAAATAATATTTTTTTTTCAAATGTATTATTAAAAACTAACAAAATTAATTAATTCTTATTCAAAACAAGCCTAGAGCCCAGTCAATTTTTTTTCTTTTAAATTTTATTGTACTCAGATAATTTAAAGTAATTAAGACAATATCTAGATAAAAATCGTGGAACGTAGATTATTCAGTTATTTAGATTATTCAGTTTAATTTTCGTAAATATTTCATGGATTAACTTTTTTTTTCTAATTAAAACAAATGCTGCAATGTTTTTATATGCGATTTATTTATTATTAACTAGTCGATCCCGCGCAGAGCATCTGCGCTCTAGTGTCTACTCTTTTAAATATAAGCATATTAGAATACGAATTTCAGCATTATATGTATAAATACTACGTATAAAAACTTCTTCACTTAGGACTGGGTACTTTGAAATTAAAAAATATATACACATCATAAGATACGGACGCCATTTAGAAATATGAAAACAGAGGTACTTTTTCAGCATCATGCATATAAAAACCTTTGTATGCACACGATAGTTACTGGATACTCTTTTAAATTAAAAAAGTGTAAACATATTATATTGAAAGTATCTAGATCATTCACAATTATCAAAATATTTTTATCTTTTTTAAATTTTCAGCATCGAAAACTTCTTTATGCACACAATTGTAAATTTCAAAGCTCACATATACTACGGTAACTGAATCAAAAGATCTATCTCTTGAAAAACCAACATACAACTGACCATACCATTAGCTAAAAACTGGATTTGACAAATCTAAGCAATTTCTTTCAAAAAAGTTTGACCCTGGGATTTATTTATAGTAATTGAAAAAGCTAATCGGATACTAAATTGTATACGCTTAAATGTAAAAGGTCTATTATTCTCTGGTGGAATAAGTGGTATTCGAGGGGTAAGAAAAGTTTCATTAATATTGAAATCAATTTATTTTGCTTCAATATCATTATTCTGTAAGTTACTAACTATAAGTCTTGCACAGACCTTTAGAAGGTACTACTAAATTTCTTGATAACATTATGATGGCCCCTGGCCTTCATTTCAGTTTATGAGATGGCATTCGAATTGGTGTTAAACTGTTTAAAAATTCTCCAGTATATGCAAGTTGATCTTGTGGATCATAATTTATGATCATGTCAATGCTTTCATAAACCCTTTCCGTTCCTAGCATACACTGTAAAACACGATTTTTAATTTCAAGTGACAAATTGTTTGTCGTTGTTGGTGTGGCTATTCTTTTAAGCTTTTGAGGTGTCACTGTCCTAAAACCGATGTCACTGAAAAGTTGATGCACTGGATCATGCATATCTGGATAGCAAATTGGGGGCAACTTAATAGTTTCCCCACCCTCTTTGACATTCGCCAAACTGTAACAGCCACATTGCTAACTCTCTCTCTGTTTTAAGGGTACGTATATTTGCTGTAAGTTTCAAAATTTAAAATTTAGAACCAAGTCTATGCATCTTTATGCAATGCTAAACTGTTAGCGATCTTGAATCTCTAAAACTGAGAGGTAGGACATGACGGAAATCTCCACTCTATAAGAATATTTTATTCATTTATTATTATCGATTCTATATTATAAATCACAAATATGTGCATCAGTAACATTGACGTCATAAAGATGCGGACAACAATAAGGTTAAATTGCATAAGGTAAACAATGGAGCTAATGTTTAAATTGGTAACAAAATGGCGGGTTTTTTGGTTTGACTTCGCGCTTTATTTTCTTTCCTTTTTAGAAAGTGACTAGTTTTTTGCAAAAAATAAGAAAAAATACAGCCCCATTTTTACAAAAATCGCATTTTTGATGCAGAAAATTTTTCTAGATAATGTGTGATGAGTTTTAAATCGATACCTCAAATACTTTTCTTAATATTTTCAAATTAGTGAAAACAAAACACTTGTTGCCACCGCCAAAAAAGAAATAATCGCGATTTCTGTGCCACGTACGATAGCGTAATATATATATAGATATTATTATAAAAAAATAAAAAATAAATAAAACATGAAAACAAGAATTATTCAGTTTAAGAATTTGATAAATATTCGTAAATCCTAAAAAATTCCACAAACTACAAATAACTAAAAGCTATTTTTTTCTTTTTTTTTCTTTCAGGTGGATGAGAAAAATATATCAATTCCTATTCAAGACATATCCTGAAGCATTTTTTTTTTTTGCATGTTTACTGCACTGAACAAAATATTTAAAGTAATTAAGATGGTATCTAGGATTGCATATTTCATCAAAAAATAGCAGAAAACGTGAAATAATCACGTCAAACAATCGTCAAATAATCATGGAAAAAACATGAATTTCGTTAGAGGATCACAGAGAGAAAGCGAATCTCGTCGAAAGGTCGCAAAAGTGCAAATTTCATCATAGGATCCTGATTTAAAAAAAAAAAAAAAAAAAAAAAAAAAATTGAATTTTGTCAAAGAAACACGAGAAAAAGGTGCAATTCTTCAAAAAGGTGCAGAAAAAACGCGAATTTTTCAAAAAATCGCGAAAAAAAAAACACTAATTTCGTCAAAAAGCTGCAAAAAAACCCACAAAATTCATCAAAGAATTGCGGAAAAGACGAGAATTTCGCCATAGGATTGAACTTGAACTTGTGATAGGTTCAATGGGCTTCCAAGTTGCGAAGCAACTGCACACCCTGGCTTTGAGTAGGAACCATAGGATTGATGTAAAAAAGTCTTTTTTTCCACGCGTGACACTGTTCATATTTTCTTCTTCTGAATATTGACTTTTGCAAACACAATTTTTTGAATAATTTTTATGACTTGATACTATCTGAATAATCATGCATAACAATCACGTGTTTAAATGAGTCTGACTTAATGTTGTAAACTTAAAATAACACTTTTCCGTCATTTTTGACGCAAAAAGCTAGTTTGCTAGTTTAAAATAAATTTAATGCATGATTTTTAAAAAAAAATCTATCTTTATTGACTGCAGACGATTACAAAAAAAAAAAAAAAAAAATCCAATTCACTTAAAACAATATAAAAAGTTCAGCATTTGTTTCCAGCTGATATTCAATAACGAAATTAAAACTTCATTAAGCAATAAATGAAATAGTATAAATAAAACACAAACTTAACAGACGTGTAATTGAAATAAGTGCTAAAAACCGCTGAAGTTTTGAGAATTTAAAAAAAAAAAAACTGCTGGAGATAACGAAATTTTTAGCGATTCCTTCGGCTATTAATTTCTGGCAAAAGACCAAAACGAAATTAACGCTTTTAATAAATTTCAAAATTCTATTTGAATATATAATTGACATATTTCATATAAAAATGTTCTTTAGGAGGCAATTTAAAAAAATATATTAAATAAAAAAAGTCTATTACAGTTTTCAAATAAAAAATAATAAGAAGAAGTTATTTTCACATATCTTCTCTGTTCCGGGAAGCCCGGATTGGATGTCCTAGTAGTTATAATAAACTTTTGAGTCTTAAAAATTTTAACTACAGACTTTTTTTTTTTTCCTTGATATTGATACTTTTGATGTAAGAGTAAAAATTGTGTTTACTTATGACATTAGAGTGAAAATAATATTGGATTATGCAAATAACGATTACTTGTCCATATTAAGTACGTTCTCAATGATTAGAAAAAATATAAATTACGGTTAAACTACCTTTTTTCACAAAAATGTTTGATTGACTGCAGTTTGATACAAATTTATTATAGCGTGTTTTGAAAAAAAAAAAAAAAAATGCTTTTAATTATATATCGATGAAGTTTTATGTTAATCATAAATGTAGGTGTGGTCCACCTTTAGAAACCTAATGCAAATATTATTTTTAAAACGGGGGTGGAGTTATTGAGCATTTCCACCTACTGGCGAGAATGAGACAGGTCGATCAACTGGGAAATTTAAAATTCTTGTTTTCAAGTTTTTGAATTATTTTACTATACTTTTATGTATATTAAAATTGTTTAAAGTTTACTGTTAAAGAATTTTATCATTTGTATAAACATGTTTTATGAACTTTGATTAAATTTTATATTTATATATTTATTAAATAATATTAAAAGTTGCATGTTTTGTGAGGTGCTTCTAGCAACTTTGAATGCAATAAATTTTCAGATAGTTTTGAATGAATTACTTATTTAGTAATATACAAAACGCAGAGAAAAGTTTCTATATCCTGAAAAAAACTTGCGAAAGGACAGTAATAACGGTGTAGTTGAGTGATTGAACCATACCTAATGCAAGAGACAGCAGAGTCCAGTACTGGCGTATTTTGGAAATTATCCAGACTATTTCGAAAACTATGATAGATAGCAAAACAAAATCAAATACAAAAGTGTGGAGCATCCTATGAAATAATATCTTATATATCAAAATAAATTTCATAGAAAAGTAAATATTTCGATATCCAATCACTCGCTTAATTACGTCACCAAGCATGAGCCGAAGTGTGACAGTGCAAGGCGAATATACATTAAAGCTAATAGCACTAACATGTACCAGCAAGATACAATTTAACTCAATAATTAAGCCAAGTGTGTGATGTATCCTCACTAGTAGCTGCAGCCGTGCGCTTTAACAAATATAAATATAATGTGCATTTTATGTTATAACTGACACCAAATAATTTACAGGAAGATATTTTTAAATAATAAACATCAATTTTTGTGAATGACTCGGCCAATTCTTTGTTACTGTTTTCATAAATCGGCTCAGGTAGCCGATAAATGAGTATGAGAGATCCAACAGTTTTCGCCTTTTTTTTTACTAGCCCTTCAATGACAAACTCCCTCCCTATGAGGAGGGATCTTTCCATTTTTTTAGCAGGTGGGGAAAGGTAGGAAGTGATCGCGCATCGCGGCGTGCGGTACTAAGGGAATGAATGTAGTAGAATCACCGTATTTGCCTCGTGTTGATATTTTGATTAATCCTGCGCTATGTCTGATGATTTTATAACCAAAAGGGCTTTTTTAAGGCCAACGTCGACTAATTTTGATGACGATGAATTTGGCTAACGATTATATGAATAAAATATTGACCTCAGAAAATGTATCTGCTTACAAAATAAAATCAAAACAATTCGAAAGCTCGAAAATAAAGTTGGCCGATTATTAATTTATCTACTTTTTTTAGGGGGGGGGGGGAGGCACAAATGACACAATTTTAAGATAGTTTAAAGTTAAAGAATTATGAAATCAAATACGAAAAAATGTCAGTAATATGGCTTTAGATACGTTACTTACTTTTATTTTTCGCCAATTTTAAGTTAGTTTAAAGTTAAATAATTATGAAATCGAATACGAAAAAATTTTAGTAATCTGCTTTAGATATGTTACTTACTTTTATTTTTCGCCAAAAAAGCAAAACTTAGCTAAATCCTGCTCCAATTGCATTTCTGTAGTTATATAATTTTAGCAAGGAGGCGCTATCACTGCAGCTAAACAAGATAAAATTAGTGAGATTTGAATTCTAAAAATCCGACTTCAATAAAAAAAAAAAAAAAAAAAAAAATCTCTTATTTCATTTAATAACCAAATAATAAATAAAACATAAAACAAATATGATATCTTCAATGTTCCGCTAATGTATTTTAATTTTAATTTGATAGATGGAGCCACCATTTCAATTGACTGTCTAACTTCCCCCACCTGCTAAAAAAATGGAATGATCCCTCCTCATAGGGAGGGAGTTTGTTATTGAAGGGCTAGTTTTTTTTTTTACTTTTATTAACACCTATCCTACCGAAACGAGTCATTGAATGCTTTATGTGTATGACATATAAATCAAATATGGATACAAGAAAGAGAACACCTGCGTGTTAGAAGATGGCGCAAAGTAGCGCCACCGGAATTGCAGTGGTGGCGATTAGAAATAAAATGTTCAATAGTGGGCGGGGTGCTCCGTGCTCAGGTATTGGTTCTGCTTTCATGACGATCGCGGCAGTATCACAGCAACGCAACTTTCAGAAATTTCAATCCTGTCATTAAACAATCTCATTGAGTGATGAAATATGTTAATTTTTAATTAAACTAATCAGATTATGTATTTACTTTAATTTTTAATCTTTGTTATTTTCTGTTTACTTCTTATAATTTATAATGGCATGAAGAATATGAATATTTTAAAAGAGATTATATTCTGAAACATTGGATATATTTTTTTAAATATGGAATGTAATGTGTTCAACAATTTTATTTAATTGAATATTTATTATATGAGGTAAATATTTACAACAAATAGTTTTTACAAAAACATTCGTAATTTTAAATTGTAAGAAGTGAACAGAAAATATGATTAAACATTAAAAGAAATACATAATCTGATTACTTTTCATTAAAAATTTTAATATTTCATCACTCTTCAATAACAGGATTGAAAATTTCTGATTGGCCTTACTGTCATACTGCCGCGAAATAAACGAAAATTTTGTTAAATTAATTAGTTAAAAGTGTATTCTGCACCCTGTTTGTTTATGTACCCATGAAATAATTTTTAATGATTTTGGTATTTTTTTTTCTTTTTTTTTTCTGTTTAATGTATCTAACAATGCTGGCAAGTGTGTTAAAATATGCTCATATGTTTAAGTTTTATTAAACCCATAAAATCTGAAGCAAGTTAAATATTTCTGGATAATTTTATTTCGTAAAAAATAAATCTCTTTTCAAGGAATATATAAACAATATTTAGAGTTTATATAATTCCAGGACAAAATCAGAAAAATACATTTCTATAGCATTATTAAAAAATATTTTTATATGATCTACATGTTACATATTTTCTTATTCTTATTTTTTATTAAATTCTTTAAATATATTTTCATTTATACAGAAGGGCAATAATTTTGAGAATCATTTGCATCTTACATTATATCTAACTTGATGCTCCATAATTTCATTTTTATTTAAATCTAGCAACTTTACATTTTTCTCTTAATTTTCTTCCAAATCTTTCCTTTTAAAATATAATTATACATTTTCAAAATCTCTCATATGTATTGCTATGCACATTTAAAATGTCAAATATTTAAATAGATTTGATTTAAGCAAAATTAATTTATTTTAAAGTTCATAGAAATAAAATGTATTAAAAATTTTTAATAATAATAATACTTTAAAATTCAAGCAATTTGTACAACAAAAATTTAATAAATTAAATATTGCACATACAAAATTATCTGCTCTTGAATAGTTGTTAATGTAATAGTTGTAATGTTAAATGAAAAAATATACATAAAAATATTAGGATACATAAGAAAAAATAATGGTTTAAATAATTTTGAAAATAAATAAATTAAAACCTTTGATTAAGTTAAATTTCAAATATTATATAAAATAAATTATTATTATTAAGCAATCGAAATTTTTGACGATTTTTTAAGTATGTGAACTATAACATAAGTATTTTAAAATTGCGGAGCATCGAATGGATAAGAATATAAACAAATAATAACCAAATGTCATTCTGTAATTATTAGAATAAAAATACATTTAAAGAATTCGCAATAATTAAAAAGAACTAAAAATATAAAAATATGCCACATATCATAAAAGATTAAATAATAAAAATATTAATGAAAGCTGCAGAAACATATTTCTAATTTCACAACCAACTATATTTTCTACAACGAAAATACCTACGCGAATTTATTTTTGCAAAGAGATTAAACATGTACGAAATAATATGTATATACAAAAATAATGAACTTAATTGAGATTAAAATGAATTTCACAAAACAAATTAATGAGCATTCTCTGAAAACAGTCTTACCGAAATTTCACCGACCACGAGCAGCACAGTTCACACACCAGTGCGAGGAAATATTTACTAGCCCTTCAATAACAAACTCCCTCCCTATGAGGAGGGATCATTCCATTTTTTTAGCAGGTGGGGGAAGTTAGACAGTCAATTGAAATGGTGGCTCCATCTATCAAATTAAAATTAAAATACATTAGCGGAACATTGAAGATATCATTTTTGTTTTATGTTTTATTTATTATTTGGTTATTAAATGAAATAAGATATTTTTTTTTTTTTTTTTTTATTGAAGTCGGATTTTTAGAATTCAAATCTCACTAATTTTATCTTGTTTAGTTGCAGTGATAGCGCCTCCTTGCTAAAATTATATAACTACAGAAATGCAATTGGAGCAGGATTTAGCTAAGTTTTGCTTTTTTGGCGAAAAATAAAAGTAAGTAACATATCTAAAGCAGATTACTAAAATTTTTTCGTATTCGATTTCATAATTATTTAACTTTAAACTAACTTAAAATTGGCGAAAAATAAAAGTAAGTAACGTATCTAAAGCCATATTACTGACATTTTTTCGTATTTGATTTCATAATTCTTTAACTTTAAACTATCTTAAAATTGTGTCATTTGTGCCTCCCCCCCCCCCCCCCTAAAAAAAGTAGATAAATTAATAATCGGCCAACTTTATTTTCGAGCTTTCGAATTGTTTTGATTTTATTTTGTAAGCAGATACATTTTCTGAGGTCAATATTTTATTCATATAATCGTTAGCCAAATTCATCGTCATCAAAATTAGTCGACGTTGGCCTTAAAAAAGCCCTTTTGGTTATAAAATCATCAGACATAGCGCAGGATTAATCAAAATATCAACACGAGGCAAATACGGTGATTCTACTACATTCATTCCCTTAGTACCGCACGCCGCGATGCGCGATCACTTCCTACCTTTCCCCACCTGCTAAAAAAATGGAAAGATCCCTCCTCATAGGGAGGGAGTTTGTCATTGAAGGGCTAGTGAAATATTTTACATTTTCTTGGAAATCTTTGAAAAGTAAGTGTTGTGATGGGAGGATGCGCGCGCAGTTTCACTGGTCGAGGCGATCGCAGCGCTCGTAGTTATCGAGTTTACAACAATTCCCGACAGGACCGTGGGAAGAGAAAACTGCGCCCGGGGCAAAGTTTCAATTTGGCGCCCCCCCCCCCGCCCCTTCTATTTGTGACAGGTAACACAAAACTGATAAAGTACAGAAACAGAAATAAATTCTATTGAATAAACATTTCGAGTTTATTTTAGAACTTTAAAAGGTTTTAAATTCAGAAATTGCAAACAACTAAATAGCATAAGAGAAAATTGCACTTATTTATAGGATAGTACATGATATTTTGCGACAAAGAAAAAAAAAGAGTGATGAAGAGAAAAATAGAAATTCCCCAGAAAATGATAGATGGCCAAAAAAGGATTAAATAAATAAATTAAACCGTGGTTGGTTGTATAAATATGGCGCCCCCTCAATTCCCGCGCCCGGGGCGAAGGCCCCCTTCTTCGAACGGCCCTGATTCCTGAACTTTCAATGAGAAGTAAGGTTGCGATAGTTCTTCAGTACAGGTGTCTTTACTTTACCGTGTAGTTAGCTTTGATATGCATATCCCAGTTGCGTCCTGCTTAGGCCAAAGAAACTATAGCGTTCAATTTCTTAGGCAAAGAACTTTTAGAAATTCTTAGAGCTGATGATCAAACCATTAATATTAATAATTAATACCAAACAAATAAAACTAACTAATAATACAACTAAATAAGACAACTATATAATATTCAAACCATTAATATTAATATAATTTTATATTAATGATGATATTAATACACCAAATATTTTTTTTAAAAAATCAGGTTTATAAACTTTCTGTGTGTGATGTGTCAGGGAAGGAAAGAAGAAGAAAGTGGAATTTCAAGGGAAATTTAGATGCTATATTATTTGTTATTGCAGCAAAATATAACAAGTTGGAAATTGTACACCAACCGTTACAGATGAGGTGCGTTCGTACTACAACTACTTTCAGTGAAATGAATTATATCGTCTGTTATTATGATATGATTAATTTCCGTAATAAAATAATTACATTTTACGTTGACAACATTCTATCTTTTATTGACATTTACTGAAAATTCTGCTGGGAAACTTAAGCCTAGGTTTGAAAATTTCATAACGTGAAATCTAAATTTAGACTCTTTATCCATTTAATATCTATTTCTCTAGAAACATCTATCCAAAAAACTGTCGGTAGATTATAGGATTACTATAATTAAACGAATTGAGTATACAAATTCGGTTTTTAAATTCAGTAATACGGAAACAATATGACTCCATCTTAAATATGACGTATTCACCATGGCAACCTAGAATCATTACCTATCATGGTATACCATTGAATTAATTACGTATCCTGCCGCTATTATAGGATTTAATAGAATGAAGAATGTCACTATAACATGGTCATAGAGGTTATAAAATGCGATTTTCCAGAATCTAAAAATTTTACTCCCTTCTCTTCCAGCACATAATCAATTGAGCTAACAGTGTTTCAAAATTATAAGATTTATTATATTTAAAATCATTTTTTAAAAAAAGGAACATTTTTAATTTATGTCAATAGTTAAAACTTAATAATAATTTATTTAAATTATTAAAAAACTACTATAAATAAAAAAATATATCAAATTTAAAATTATTAAAAAATAATAAATTTATTAAAACTGTTTCGAAAATTTTCTATCCTATCTTTGTAATTAGGCCGCTAATTCATTAAAAAAGTTTTTTAATTATAAAAAAATTAATTAAAATAACTTTTTTTTGCTGCCATATATGTCTTTATTGAGATAATGTATTGATAATTATAATTAAAAGATTTTCTTTTGGATTTATTTGTTAAAAGGTAAAGAGTTTTGAAAGGAATATTAACCCTCTGACTGCTCAATTTTTTTTTTTTTTTTCAGAATCCTTTCGACCAATATCTATTCGACCTTTATCTCCTATACTATTACATATTTCAAATCATCCTGTATATGAAATATGTAGTAAATTTATAGTTTTCATTTTCAACCTTTGACAGTGAAATTTTTAATACAAAATTGCTTCAAAAATTGTAAATTATATAAATTTTTCTACAAATGTCTTGCCCGTGGAAATCGCGGGATAAGCAGTCAGAGGGTTAAACGAAACCCTTTGTGCGATCTTTGATCACATTTACTTACCCACTTGTTTATTTTGCTTTCTACTTTTCAGAATTTAGAATAATTTATTGTTAAGATGTCACAGTCAATTGGCAGATTATCTTATTCAGATAATATGTAATCAAACAGTTTTTCCATATTACAATAAAGGTAGACGATTTTTCAGAAAATCCTGAGAAATTTGGAGATTTGAACCGAATTTCCGGACAGGACAGCGTGGAAAATGAAATAAACTGCCTTCATGGGACAACATTCACTTATAACTTAACCCCTTGGGGACGAGCGATAAGTATACGTGACGCATAAAATGCTCAGAATCCTCGATCATTCCCACCAGTTACTTTTTATTGTAAACTTTGCCTTATTTAATGATAGCATTTCTGCGATTCAATAGGGTTCATACTCATTTCCCCCCAAAAAATCCCCTGAGAATCCCCTGATGTATTTTCCAGGATGAATAATTTTCCTATGTTGACAATTAACGACATTTTTTAAAACTTAGTATTACCCCCCCCCCCTCCCCTCCCACCAAAAACAAAAACAAAAAAACTCTGGTATCTCAATGGATGTTGTCGGACATTAGAAGGTGTGGCTATTTTACGATTCAATACCTCTCGAGGTTGGAAGGTGTATCTTAGTTCGATTGCATTATGACATCATGAAGCATGCGAATAGCAGCGAGTGCCCTCATTTCCCAGTGTAGCTGATCGTTTTGCCAAATTTTCCCAGGTTTTTGGTATTTTTTTGGAAAATCCCCTGAGATTCCCCTGATTTTAAGACACGAAATTTATCCCCTGGTTTTCCCCTGATTCCCAGGTTTCCCCTGATGAGTATGAACCCTGTTCAATTAGGCGAAAATTTCTGTTTTGAAGAACCGTTGGTGAAAGATTAAAATTCTGTAAAGGACGCTCGTCGCGAAGGGGTTAATGACAGCATTTCTGAGATTCACTTAGGCGAAAATTTCTGTTTTGAAAAACCGCCCGCGAAAGATTAAAAATTCTGTAAAGGACGCTCGTCGCGAAGGGGTTAAGATTGAACAGATGTTGCAGACAAACCGGTGTTGGCGCAATTTTGTTTGTGTGCCATTTTAGCGTGAAAACCCCGCTTTCGAATACGTGCTAGACAAAAAACAGCATGTTCATTTTATTTTATAATGAAACAGTTCATTTTATTATAGAACGCAACATTTTTATTATAAAACATACACAATTTATTATAAAATACACACAGTTTTTATATAAAACATGCACATTTTTTAATTATACACAATTTTATTATAAACACACACCATTTTTTAAAATTACAAACACGCTCAAATTACTTTATTATAAAACACAATGTTTCATTTATTATAAAACACACACATTGTCAAGAATACAAATGACCCCAAAAATTTAAGATATACTATCAGTTTGAAAGACTGCATTTTGTAGCAATTAAAAAATAAAAGCTTATTTATTCAATTCCTACTATTAGCTCACACTCTCTCTATATTTATATATCTTCTTCAATTTTTCAATCGTTAATAAAATATTTTTTTTTCATCCACTCAAGTTCAAATACATTTTTTTGAACTTGTACTGGATGACACTGGATGTTAATACAGTTTTTTCAAATATTAATTTATTAATTAAATTTAATTAATTAATTTTAGTTTTACATGGGAGAAAATAAATTCTCCCATTGTTTTCATAAATGAAATGAAAGATTTTCCTCAAATTAGTGATGCCACAGAAATAAAATACCGCAACGATGATTATAAAAAAATGTTCAATAAAGATAACGTGGGACATTCATGCTGCACGGGTTTATTTTATATATTTATGATTAAAGTAGGAATTGACTTAAAAAATGCTTTTATATTACTTGTTTTTTAAATATTTCACACTTCATTTTTTATTTAGTTTCCTAATTTTCAGTGTTTACAACATTTCATTGTTGAGATGTCGAAGCCAGTTGGCATATTTCTGAGAGCATGGTTCCACGCCCCATTTCTGCTTTAACTAAAAAAATTGCAACCATGAAGAATATTTTTAAAATTTTCACCTACACCTCTCTATCGTTAAAATGCCTTAAAACAAATTTATTAATTTACAATGAAGTTTTAAAACTTTTAAAATAAATCTTGTAATCGTTTTAAAAATCGGAAAAAGAAAAAAAAAATTAACGGATTTACACGTTTCAGACACTGGAGATTCCGAAAAAAATATTTTTATTAGAAAAACAATTTACCGTCCGTTTGTCTGTGTGTGTGTGTCTGTAAACGCTCAACTCCCGAACAAATTGGGATAGAAACTTGAAATTTGGTATGTACTTAGTATGTTATAATGGGAAGAAGCCTATTGAATTTCAGTAACCTCGATTATCCGGAACTATTTTTTTCGGACTCTCGAAATATTCGTCGGGATAAAAGGTATATAAAATTTTTCGAAATTGTTTAATTTAAGGAGTGAATATAGAAGATAATAAAAAAAATATAAATTTTGCATAAAGAATGAAGTCGATCGGATAATGAGTTGCCGAGATATTTGTAATCCACACTCTTCGATGTTTCATGACACTATATTTCAATCAAATTTCAATTCAAAGATATATTTAAATTGGAAATGAGACGCTTAATCCGACGCAGTAAACTGTTAGTTAATATAATTATCATTTTTGGAGTTAATCTACCGAACAAATTGAGATAGAGGCTTGAAATTTGGTATGTACTTAGAATGTAATAGTGGGACAAAGCCTATTAAATTGTAGTAACCTTGGTTATCCCGAACTATATATTTTTTTGAATTACAATGCATTTTATAAATAGTTTACACATGTTTTATTTTCATATTTTATATTATGCATATCCATGATGGGTAAGTATTACGGTGGCCCGCAACGACTAGTTTTCATTTGTGTACATAATTTTTATTATTTTAGCCTATGAGGAAGTGAGTGAAAAATCGGTTAAAAATTTTCATCTTGATTTACAAAAATCAAGTTAAATAAATGAGTGTAAAAATAAGCAAGCAAACCAAAGTTGCAGATCATAGACACATCTGTTTTGAAAACTTGTACCTACGTAGATTTCAATATGCTGGAATTCCTGCACCTGAGGACTACCATGAGTATATTATATGGCACTATAATAATTCAATGTATATATCTGTCACACATAGATTTTAGATATAACCTTAATTTGAGCTTTCTAATACATTAATCAAAATTAAATTAATCACAGAACGATTGTTGTTGCATCGTTGTCATTAGTGGATATTATCATTAAATCTGAATGGGCTTAGCAATCTGCAAAACTGATCAGAATTTTGGAAGTAAAAATTATTTGCTTGACCAATATTACCATTTTGCTATAAAGCATCATAAATTATATAAATTATAAAACTTTAAACTATCTTTCTAAAAAAAATTATTTCCTTGATCTTGCTTTAATACATAATATATTATATAATAATATAATACAATACTAAGAAGAGCATAATATAATACATAATATATCATCTTGCTATAATACAAAATATATTATATAATACATAATATAATATAATACATAGTATAATACTAATAATAACATAATACATAATCTTGCTATAATACATAATGTATCATCTTGCTATAATACATAATACATTATATAATACATAATATAATACATAATAACATAATACTAATAATAACATAATACATAATCTCTGTATAAAGCTGGGTTTCATTAAAAATAGTTTCATAATAAAACAAAGGTACTTCTCTATTATCCCGTCGACCACTTTTCATAACAAAAAACTATCGCCAAACTGTTACGCCAAATAAACAGGAGAACGTTGCCAATGGAATATCAAAATAAATAAATAGATAAAATATAAGATTTTAAGGACATAATTGTTATTTTAATTAATGAAATAACTAATGAATCAGTAAAACATAATGAAAAATACACGCAAATTTAGAATTAAAAACCACTTGATCACATAACAAACACGTATAATGTTTCTGACATCCAGTAAATGGGACTGCATTTTTAGCGTTTAATCTTATAGTTTGGCGATAGTTTTTTTTTTTTTTTTTTTTTTTTTTTTTTTTTTTTTTTTTTTTTTTTTTTTTATGAAAAGTGGTCGACGGGATAATAGAGCAGTACCTAAACAAATGTTGATGATATAAGAATAGGTAAAAAAATAGACTATATTAATACCATATTTGAAAAGTTTTATTAACTTTAGGAACAAAATACAATCAACTCCCTCAAATCCGCATCTCTATAATCTTCACACTGTTTCAGATGTAAACATTAAGAATTCGGTTACCATTAACAATGTAAGATAAATTCAAAATGGCGGCAGTTTGATTGATGATCGGTATTCCGTTTTTCATCCTTAAATTTTTTCATTTCAATGAAGTAAAAATTTATTTTTCAAAAGAAAAAAAAAAGTCAAAAGTCAGGAGACTTTTTTCCTGCCTGTTAAATACTGTGGGAATTGTTACATATCCTGTGCTGGTTCGCGCGATTTGCGAAAGCATCTTGACAAATTTTTCAAGATGACGAAAAAAAACTGCTTTTTAAATGTTTATAAATATACGTTTATTAAACCGTGTTTTTGTACCATCTTAAAAACATAAGTACAATGCAAAAAAGAAAATAATAATAATTCTCGTCATTTTTGATATTTTAACAAGTAATGAAAATGCATAAACAAACATATTTAATAAACCTAAAAAGTATTTTTGTGATAAATAATAGTTAAGTTATTGCAGGGGGGACATATTGTAAACAATTAATAAACGAACGTAAAAACTAACTGAAAATTAACTTGTAGAAATCACAGGAAAAATATATCTCATATAAATATCACTTAAAATCATAAAATGGGGAACTTATCCACATAAAAATGTAAAAAAATACACTATATCAATCTTTTAGTTTTTTTTTTTTTAATATATATATATATATATATATATATATATATATATATATATATATATATATATATATATATATATTCGAAGGCAGAGATTAAAAAAAATAAAAATCTCGTTCAAAACTGTCAATAAAATTTAAAAATATACACAATAAAAAACCATAAAAAATGCGCAAAAAATATATTTACATGATATTATATCTACTGAAAAAATATATTTAAAAAAAAAACTCTAAGGATGAAGATCGCAACTACCACATCGAAACATTTATCGTCAAACAAAACTCGCCAGATCTACCGGCGCAGGATATGGAACTCTTCCCCACATGGTAACAATAAAAAAAAGTACGGATCACCGAGCAAATTTTCACATAATGGTTTGAAAATCATTTCGTAAAAGAAGCCTGTACGCATTGTACAAAGATCGTTTTACCTGTAAACTTAAAAATATTATTGCTCTTAGACAATTGTGCTGCAAATCAAAAAATATTTAAAAATGACAACGTCTCTACGTTACTTTTACCTCTGAATTCAACTTCTGTTATTCAGCCAATAGATTAGGGAATTATTCGTATCATAAAATGCCAAAACAAAATTATATTTACGCATACAAATTGTGACCTCTGATTTATCGGCCAATATGGAGGTGTATTACAATTAACGATTGTATTTTTCTCTTGGCTGATGCATGGTATGCAAAGACATTTTTGTAGGTGCAATACATAATTTGTTTTCAGCATCTTTATTTATAGACAGTGACGGTGATCATGTTGACTTTGGTTTGGAAAGTATAAAACAGAAATCTGCAAAACTTTCGTGTTTTGCAAAAAAATCACTAACTATTGCGCTTGATTTCTTGAATGGAGAATACATGAATGGGTGTCCTCCCTAGCTAAAGCTCCAGTTACAGAGAGTTTCACAGATGATGGCATTATAGGCGCTACTCTGTTAAACCGCGACCTGCGTTATACCAACACCGGCTCTATTACAAAGCCAGGGGGCACTCAGAGTGACGTCACTAACCTCGGTCAAGGGTGAGGAACTCCGTTTATTTCCCGTTCATCATCATAACTTCCCGAGCTCGTTCCAAACTTATTTTAGCCATAAGTTAGAGTGTACAGTGTATATAAAACGTAATATATAAACATCCGTCCTCCTTCTTTCCATGTATTTTATAATATATATAATTCTTAAATATCCGAGTTTTATTATTATTAAGAATTTAATAGTAAGAAAAATATGCATCTAATTCATTATTTCTTTTCTCTGCTTTTAAGTAACATTTTTTTGCTTCATGTGACCATTTCATATTTTATAAAGATAGATAATTTCAGAACAGACACTTTCATTTTAATCCTTTTAAAAGATTTCATAATATTGTCTTTTTAAAGAAAAAAAAAATATTTTTTTAACTCCCCACCCCTTCCTTCTTTTCATGTCTTTTAATAAAAATAAAATAGATATAAATTCATAAATTTCAGAGATTTTTCTTTTTTTTTTTCTTTAACAATTGAATAATAAGAAAAATAAAATTCTAATTCATTGTTTTTTTCTCTGCATTTAAGCAACATTTTATTTGCTTTATGTAACCATTTCATATGTTATAAATGTTATATTCATTTGAGGAAAGACACTTTCATTTTAATCCTTTTAAAAGCTTTCATTACATTGTCTTTTTAAAGAAAAAACATTCTTGTTTTAACCTCCCCCCCCCCCTCATTTCATGTCTTTTAATAAAAATAAAATATGAATAATTCATAAATATCAGTTTTTATTATTAATAACTGAATTAAAATATATATATAAATGTAATTCACTATTTTTTTTTCTCCTTTTAAGTTTCTTTTTATTTGCTTCATGTAACCATTTCATATATCATAAATGTTATACTCATTTGAAGAAAGACACTTTCATTTTAATCCTTTTAAAAGCTTTAATTATATTGTCTTTTTACAAAAAAAAAAAAAAATATTTTAACACCCCCCTCATTTCATGTCTTTTAATAAAAATAAAATATGTATAATTCATAAATGTAATGAAATAATATATATAACATAAATATATTCATAAAAAATGACAAAGAACAAACTATTGATTTTATAATCTTTATTGCATTTAAAACAAGATACATGATAATTACAAATGTCTCACACTTTTAGAGTTTCTAACTTACGTTTATAACCTTTTTTATCTTCTTTGATTTTGACAAGATTATCATTTTCTTTGTTGCAAAGATTTTTCAGCATAATGTTAGTTGCTGTGCATAATATTAATTTGCAGAGATAATCATTGCCATGGCCATTAGGGCATTCATAGTCTAAAACTATTTCTCTATCCTTTAAATCGTCATATGTTAATTTTACTACAGCCTCTCTTTGATTGTTCATTTTTATAAAATGTTTAGAATCCGAATATAAAGTACTTACAACAATATAGTTATATATTAAACAAGTCACTACAAATTGAGTGGGGCATTTAAGACCTCCATGGTCAAGATTTTTTATAAGATTATAATTTTCATCTAAATTTATGTCAGAATCGATAACCAAAGTTTCTTTACATTGATCACATTTTATTTTTTTAATTACAGAATAGCTGCAATAACCTCCTAGATACACTGTTTAAAATTTGCAGCAAACTGTCCAGTCATTCGACCGTTTTTTTTAGAAAACGGTTACATAACCATAATTTAACTTTATTTTGACCATAATATGGGCAATAATATGGTCAGAATAAAGTGAAAATACGGTTATGTAACCGTTTTCTAAACAAACGGTCGAATGACTGGACAGTTTACTGCAAATTTTTAACAGTGTAGGTTAGAACTAGCAAAAGTGGTTTTATGTTTTCAATTTTAGTATCATCAATACTTATTTCTAATTTTTTAGAATCATTGTTCTGTGTTGCTGAAGTAAAAATTTCCAAATTTTCATCATCAAAATGTTTAAGAGGAATTACATTTGAATTTAAAAGTAATTCCAACTTAACACATGATTGTAATCGTACTTTTTTTTTTCACATTCCAAAAGTTGTGTAATTGAAATGTGGTATTGAGAACCAGCCATTTGTCTGTATTTGCCAAACCTCGCTTCTAAAGAATCAGTCTGGATTTTTCCAGTTAAAATATATTTCATTTTGCATTCTTCGATACAGTAATGAGTGAACTCTAGCATTCCTTTAGTTGTTTGTACAAGCGCTTTGTGAGTTTCTTTTGATAAAGCACCAGTATCACAATCCATTGCTTGCCAAGCATCAAGCCATATCAAAAAAATTTTCAAAAATATACATTTTTCATCATATTCATTAACATTAAGTGGCTCCATATACACATTTCGCTGATGAATTCCTTTATTTACTGTCTTAACATTGAAAATATTCCACCATTTACAAATTATATCAATAAATGTTGCTGTGTCTTTAAAATGTGGAATATTATGTTTAGGACCAAGTTCTAATAAAGCCTGAACAACAAATTTGTTAAAAATTTTTAGAACCAATTTAACATTTTGCCTTTCCAAATTGGAAGGTGAAAGACTCTTCAAAGTTAAACCTCTTGAATAACTATTAATTTCGTCCCCGCCATTTTCAATGTCATGTATTCTTCTAAGGGCCATAAAAGAAGCAGTCTTAAACTGCGAACTTTGGGGATCATCAAAATCAGGATAAAAGAAACATCGTTCACAGTTTTTTTGGTTTAGCCAGTTGTTTCTGATGTTCTTAAAAATGTGGACAGAGTCTATTAAGAAAAACAATGGTCTATTTTAGTCTATTGGGTGTTGATAAGCATATGATCTTTGGGGTGGCGTCATAAAAAGACTCGTAGCTTTAGGATTTATAGAATTATTGTCTGTTACAACACAAACAACTTTGAAACTAATATTTTCTAATCCAGTTATTACATTTTTAGTTATGTTATGCAAAATTTTAAAATCTATGCATTTAACAGGCAAAATATGAACGACCTCTTTAAATGGGGATAGAATACTTGATATCATAAACACAAATGCAGTAGTACACTGTAAAAACAAACTCCTGTGAAAAAACGGAAAAGGTACTGGCAGCAGAGTTGCCGTAACTTTTCCGTTTTTTCACAGACATTCACTTTCGTGGTTTTTTTCCGTTTTCGAAACTGAGAAGTTCCGTTTTCGAAACTGAAAAGTTCCGTTTTCGAAACTGAGAAATTCCGTTTTCGAAACTGAAAAGTTCCTTTTTCGAAACTAAAAAGTTCCGTTTTAGAAACTGAAATGTTTTGTTTTAGAAACTGACAGTTTCAGTTTTCAGGACGGTTATTTTCCGTTTTACAAAACTGATATTTTCAGTTTTTATTATCTGTTTGATATTTCTCCCATAAAGGGGAAAGTGAGATCTCAAATTCCCCACACTTATGTTAAACCTATCTGTGGCGGTTATAATTTTTTTTTTAGTTTTTTTTTTGTATTTTTATTCTTAGGAATTAAATATTTTTAACTTTTCTTTTCTTTGTACTCTACTTAAAGGATGTCTCTTTTGTAGTGGTCAAAATATTTCTGAAATATATATTTTATTTATAATTTTATGTGTTAAAATCCTAGCAAAACCAAGTAATATTTTAAAACTTCAGATAAAATTAAATGTATATTTTAGAAATATTTTGACAACAAAAAGAAAAGAGACATGCTGAAATAATTGTACACAGAAAAAAGAAGTTAAAAATGTTAATTTCTTAGGACATATTATTAGGAAACTTATACTTAATATACAAAATTTTATAAAAGGCAATAAATGTGATTTAATTTAGAAATGAAAAAAAAATCTTTATTAAAGAATTAAATATATTTATATGAAAAATATTTTTAGAAAAAATCTGAAGCTTAATTTTAACAATATTGCATTTTTTCCATAAAGTATGCTAAAATTTGCAATTATAATTATTATTTAAAATAGCATTCAAACCCTGGAGCTAAATTCTTTAACATGACTAAGATTTGCTGATCTAGAAATAAAAATCAGGGGTCTGTCCAGATTTTTCTCGCAGTGTCCTGTTTTTATGAAATTGTAGATTTTTTTTTATATTTGTGAAAATTCTAGTTATAATTTTGTAAATTTTTAAAATTATCGTTATATACAGGTTCCTGTATATCCTTTACACATGAAAAAGCTAAGTAATATGTTCTGCGATCAGTTCAGTAGTTTTGTGGCAGATCAGATTTTATTTTTAAATGATTAAACTTGTGAAAGGTTCTGTTTGGAGGTTGAAAAGTTTTGTGAAAAGTCCTTTTAAGTAGCCAAAATTTTCCTAAACTGATATCTGAAAATACAGAAAAAGAATGCACTAAAAAATACATTGTGTGAGAAATTTTGAAAGAAGAAAGAAAAAATATGTAATCGCAGCATTTAAAAAAATATATATAATTGTTTTTCAAAGATATCCATGGCTTTCATTTCCTAACATAGCTGCTTGATTGGTATTAAAAGCAGCACCAATTATAGAACCCCCTTTATAATCAAAATAAGGCTTTAAATGAATTTCATCTATCATTAAAATCACAGTTTTTTCATAGTCAGCCAGAAAATTAGCCCTTTTGGAAATAAACATTAGAAAGTTTTCATCCTGAAATTCTAACTGTGGGGATACCTGCAAATTATTACATATTTTTCTTAAAGTATCTGGATGAGGTAAAGTTATATTTCCACTTTGACGAATGAAGTTATATGCATGAGAAGATATTGTTTTTAAAATGGATGAAAAAATTAATAATTCTGTTGTATAACGAAAATGATTTGGAGGTAGCAACAAAATACTTAACTGATGTTGAATAAAATTTAAATTATTTTCATTTGTTTCAGTTTTTATACTTTCAATAAGGTTACATATTAAATCAATCACAGACTTTTGTTGATTATGGGTGTCATTATGCTCAAAACTCATTTCAATTGCATCAAGAATATTTATTAAATCATTAAAGTGCTGTATCTTAAGAGGGAATAAAAATTTCTTAAATTTATTAACAGGATTTTTTTCTATTGAGAACAGTAAATTTAAGCTATTATCGATTCGTATACTATATTTAATAAATGGTTCTGGATCAAATATAATGTGAAAAAAAGAATAGAGAATTAGAATTATTATGAAATGCCCAAAATTTTGAAATACCAAATTCTTCAATACATTTTTCAATATCAACTAAAGAATTTACCTTCCGGCTTTCATGGTATTCTTTATAGGTCTCTTGGCTAGCTAGTAGACTTTTTCTAGTTCTTTCATTTCTCTTTCCATCTTCTTATCATCTAATAAGATATATCATCATGTAATAGAGCCGGTGTTGGTACTACGCGTATGAATAAAATTCTATGAAAAACTGGGTTTTATAACATCTGTGATAAGGTAAGCACTAACTTTCAAATTTATTTAGATGTACAGTCTTTCATGTACAGAAATATGACTTGGTTTACTTAATGGAGTATGTTTTTAGATGTGAATTACACTTATGTACTGTCATAATTTCTTTTATATCGTTTATTTGGCCGATAAAAAAATAATTTACAATTATTTTTAAATGACGGATCATTTTGTCCTTTTGGTGAGGGTAAAATGATCCTTTGGACACTTTTTAAAAAATCTTTTTTTTTTCATTACTCACTGTGGGTTTAAAATATTGTTAAAATGTGTTTATAATGCAAAATATAGTGTAAAACATACTAGCAAAGGGCCAAAACTTTGTTTAAACGGTTATGTTATTTTATACAAGTTTTTTCCTTAAGGGGATCATTTTATGCCACCAACCCCTATACAATATATAACACAGCACGTAATACACTAAAAATTAAAACAGTTTAACTATTCTTACCACAGATGGAAACGCATTTCCAGCAATAATCAAACTGCAACCAAATGTTTTGTGTGTCTTTGCAAATGAACGATAAATTCTTCTCTCTCCATAATCTATAGAAATCATGTTGTAATGTTGTAGTCCTCCTTAGATCCTGCATATGAATCCACCTGCATATCGCCTGCATATCAATTTATTTATGTTTGGAGTATCGAGACATCATTGAAATACTCTGCAAACGATTTTTCTCCTTTAGATCATAATATAATAGAACTCTTTTGTGCGGCCTTGTAAATAAATTATAAATGCTACGAACTCTATACTTTATAGAAAGCATAATGCCTGAGCGAAGCATATGAATTTTATTATGTCTGAAGTTTTTTAACATCATTAAAATAAAACGCAAACGATTTTGAGACCATAACGTAACAAAATTAGTTTGAGTGCCCCTCTAAAGGGACTATAAGTGCTATTTTCTCCATTTTTAAAAGGGCATGTTCCATAGCTCAACATAGCCAATCATATGAAAATCCAAACATATTTACACTTGTTAGACCGCGGCAAAATGACAGGTAGACAAACCGCAATCATAAACACTTTTCGACTATGTGGGAAAAAATTAGTTTTTATGGACCGAAATTTTCATATCCGGTCCCAGTATCTTGGCAAAACATCGGTGCAGTGTAAAGGCAGAAAACTCTGCACTGTAGTTATTGATTGAACACTGGGTTATTTAAAACCACATATTTCATTATAAAGGATAATTTTTTAAGCATGAAAAATAAAGATATTAATCTTTTTTAAACTAATTAACATATTATCTTATTAGATTAAATTAATCTAGAAGTCACGGCGAAAAAATAATTAATATTGACATGTTTTATCTTTATTGTGTAGTTTAGGTTAAAATTAAAAATACTTATACTTTAAAAAACAATTTCATAAGTAAAAAATGCATATTAATAAAAAGAAATATTAATTAACATCAAAGATAAAAATAAAATAATTCAATATGAAAACAGTAAATACCTCTTTCTAGAATTTTTTGTATTAATATTGTAAAGTCAGTGTTTTTTTTTTTTTTGTTTTTTTTTTAATCTAATTTTAACAATGCTGATAATATATTTTTAAATTCATGATTGGATTTATTAATTAATTAGGATGCACATAAAAACATATTTAATTAGCAAATTTGAGACATCTAATCGTGAATTATACATTACCTGATAAGTTTTTTAAAATGGATATTTTTTGTCTCTAAAATTGAATGATTTATGTTAAAATGCAGAGACAAAAATCAATTACAAATATTTATCCACGAGTAATTTCCATTAATGTCAAGAAAAATTATTTTAATTATCGGGAGGCATTTTTATTTGTACAACCTGTGGCCAGAAAGTTCGGTGAAGGAGCCAGTAGAGATTGCTGCTGTACTAGTAGAATATCAACGCGCCGCGCGTGGTGAAGGTCAATATCTGTTTGAACGTTTGGCAAGGTTCCAAGTGCGTTTATTCCCTGTTACGTTTAAACCGAGCGCGAAAGGTTTATTGTGGATTGTCGCGGTAAACAAAATGGATCAGAGAATAAACATGTTGTTTTGTTTCAAACTTGGAAAATCGGCAAAAGAAACTCACGAAATGCTCAAAGAAATTTATAAAGATGAAGCCGTCACATCAAAGAGAGTTTATGAATGGTTTAAGCGTTTCCGGGAAGGGCGGACCAGCCTGGAAGATAATGCCCGGCTACACACCGCCTTGGTTGTATGGCAGTTCCTGGCCGCGAATGGAGTTGTAACACTTGATAACGCCCCTTATTCACCCAATTTGGCACCTGCAGACTTCTTCCTCTTCCCTAGATTGAAGTCAGCCCTGTAGGGAAAGAGATTTACGGACATCACCGACATTCAACGCAACGTGACGGCCGAGCTGAAAGCCATTCCGAAAGAACTGTTTTACAGTAGTTTCCAGGACTTATATACTCGTTCCCAACAGTGCATTACCATCCATGGAGATTATTTTGAAGGACAGTAAATTGTATTTGATGTTGTACAATACCGTATTTGAAATAAAAATTCATTCCCCGAACTTTCTGGCCACAGGTTGTATGATTTAAGTTTAAGAAAATTTTTCTATTTTTGCCAAAACAAAACATGTTTTTTACTTTCTTCTATCCAAATCTCTGAATTGGAGCTTCGGTAGTTTGATGTTTGAATTTGTTAATTATTTATTAATTTAATTGTATTCTGTATACACTTCATAATTACCTATCTTTAAACTGGAGATTTGGTTAGATTTGTTTCAAGAACTTGTTTGATGTATTTTGAATTCAAAGGTATTATTAATTATCTAAAAACGTCACTACCAAAGTGCCTCATCTACAGAATGAGGAACGATAAAACGACTACTTGCGGGTTTTTAACACTTTCCAACATAGCTGAAAAGTGTTTATGAATTCGGTTTGTCTGTCTGTCTGATCGTGCTCTAACTCGCGTAAATATAATCGGATTGTCATGCAATTGATATACGTTGTTGAAGTTTATTATGGCATGTTCGGTATTGAGAATTAACCTTTTTTCACTGTACAGAATAACAGATGAAAAATTCATTTAAGGTAAAGCTAGGAGAGTCTGCGCACAATTCAAAAGACTAACAGTAAAAAATCTAAATATTAATTTTTTGCTAAACTATCCATGAATAATTTTCACTTCATTTGTTTTTTATGCATTTCCATTGCTATTTTGTTGTTATGTTGTAATTTAATAGAACAGTTGTAATAAAACCAAGAAAGTTATTTTGCGCAATCTGTCCTTACAGGGTTGGTGTGATTGCGCACATGGGTAAGAGAGATTGTTACTAATAATAACTACAATTAAATTGTTAACAATAATAATAACACTTAAATGACATTGTTGTAAGTTTTTTTTGAACAAATATTATTGTATTAGGAGTGAATATTTCAACCTAATAATTAATGAATCCGAAAAAGGAAATAATTTTAAAAACGATTAAAAAAATTTAATTAAAGGGGGGGGAGGGAATTAAAGAATCAGAAAAAGCAAGTTCAGATAAGATTACAAAATAACACTAAGTTTCTTTAAAACACGTTTAACTTAAAATTAGTACTTTTTCATTTTTTATGCAAATTTGCCAATAAGCTGCGTAATCTGTCCTAGCATGGAAACTAATGGGAACAATGCGCCATGTCTCCTAAGTAGCAGATGCGCAAACTCTTCTATTTCGGTGGGAGATATTGCTCGGCCTGTTATTTAAACATGGCCACTTCTAAAACGAACCGTTGATGTTCACATTGTTAGTCTAGATTAGTAGCTTATGAGAAATAGTTTAAGTTTAAGGTATTTTGTACTACAGACATTGTATAGAAATTCTAATTAATAGCTATGAAAATTCAAGCACTTACTTTGAGAAAACAAAACAAAATAGCAATGCTTTATCTTAGACGCTCAAGACAATCAACGTGCACTTTCAAGTAGACACTCCACTACTGCTGTTGTACAACTGCCTGGAGTCGCAGCTCCCTCACTCTACTCCTTCCACCAAAACCTCTAGGTGCGCAATCTCTCCGACTGCGCCATTTCTCCTGGCTTTACCTTACACTTATTTTGGGCGGAAAATATTAAAACGTATCATACACAATGATGTTTTGAAAATAAATATCACAAATATGAAAGTATCGAAAGAATCAAACACCATGATATTTTAAAATTAAATATGCGATATATATCAAGATATATATCCATTGATATATAGCACCGAACTCTGATGAATTGCAATGTTAATATATTGTATGAATTTCTTCTTTTCTAAAATTGTCTGCCTTACTACCGAAAAATGATGAATTTTGTATGAATATTGTATGAATATCTTCTTTTATATAACTGTCTGCCTACTACCGAAAAGTGATTCCCTCAATAAACTATTTTAAAATATTTAATATTATTGTTTAAAAACATGATTACGGTTAATATAATACCCCTCTTCATTGAATAATTGTTCATTGTAAAATGGCTACTATAATAAATACAGCTTGATAGTATAAATTTTGAATTTCGCAGCTTGAGTTTTCTTTTGACAGCTTAAACCACAGGTCCTTGTTTCGAATCCAGGCCCAAACACTTTTTTACTCAGTTGGAAAATTTTCCGTTTGCATGATTTCTTGGTTAATCAGTTTGATTGAGTTGAAATAACATGTAATAATTCACCTTATATATGTTTTCACCTTAAAATGTTAACACTTTGCCGTCTGCATGTCTCGTAAAAAATACTTCTATTCGTAAAATGTTGAAATGATTGATTGACACCAGAATTTAGAAACAAATTTATTCGAAAATAAGTAAAATCTTTTCTTTATGTACTTGATAAAAGGGAATTTTTCATTCCAAAATTCTGGTGCCAATGTAGCATTTAAGGATTAAAATTAAGTTAATTTACATAAGAAACCACTGTGGTGTCGCGGATGGCATAGTGTTAATTCTTATCATATCATATCATCTAATGCTCATTATTTTTACTTTTTAACCATTCGGAAAGTGGTTGTTGTTTTCAGTCGAGAATGGTCCTCTTGACGTTTTCATTTTATTGACGTCTTCACTTTAGTTTTTTAAGCGTTGTTAACGAAATTCTGTAACTTTATAAGAATTTTTAACGAAATTCTGTAACTTTAGAAGAATTTTTAACGAAATTCTGTAACTTTAGAAGAATTTTTCTTTGAATAGGCAATAGAAATGCATAAAATCGTTACAAAAATGTTAAAGTTACAAAAAGGATAGATGCAAATTATCAGATATGAAAAAAAGCCGAATTCAAAAATTGACGTCGGATGAGAAATCGTATTATAAATTTCTTGTTTCTGTTTTCATTAATACATTGTAAATTTGGTACTTTCGTGTTGTAGCTGCGCTCAAGGATGAATTGCCAAGCGACCAAGATTTATCGCCAAATTATAAAGCATGTATGACATTGAAATAATATATGATATATATATATATATATATATATATATATATATATATATATATATATATAACATTTTTGCTTCTGTTTTCATTAATATATTGTAAATTTGGTACTTCCGTGTTATAGCGGCCTCCAAGGATGAATCGCCAAGCCACCAAGATTTATCGCCAAATTATAAAGCATGCATGACATTATAATAATATATGATATATATATATAACATTTCTTGACGTATGTGGCCAAGTTATAGTCATATATGATTTATATATATGACATGTGTATATGGTGTATATACGACATATAAGACGTAAATAATATATGCATAATGACGTATATGGCACATATAGGAGTGTTTGGAATATATATATGTGTATATAGGATGCATATATAAGCTTTGCGAAATCATAACTGCAACCTTGGTATAATCATAGTTGTGAGGACCACTATAACACAAAAATACGATTTTTTTTTTTTTTTTTTGGAGCTTTTGGAACGTTTTTTCAATGGTTATTGTAATTTGTTAAATTATAATTTTTTTATTTCTTTGTTACATTTTTGATAAAGCATAGATTATGTCGTTAAAAATAGAGTTTTGAGTTAACATTTACTCAGATTCACAAGTAACTTTTATAATCTCGAGCATGGGATTATTTTAATTTAGTAACTGAATTTCACGAACAATATATTAACAATACTATGTAGCACACATTTTGTCAGTACGAGATATCTTACACTAAGTAATGATTAGACACTAAATCTAATTTCCATTGCCACAGAGTTTCGGAGACAAAGGATTACGTTTGTCCAGACAAAATTAGATTCTTAGGCCATATCAGAATCTCACTGCAGCCGCGTTTAATGGCAGTCTTAAGCCCGACATAATTAAGTAGAAAGATCCGAGATCGTTAAAACTTTTTTAAGATTCATCGAATCTGCAATTTAGCCGCTACTTCCATCAGGATAAAATGATGAAATCGTGAGATTTTAAAGGTAAGCAATTGGCGCTGCTTTTGAAATGGAACGCGATAAAAATGGAAAATGGTTGTAAAATAAGATTTATTTAAGAGAAAGAATTACTTTTATCGATGTTAATGGATGTTATTTTATGTTACAAAGGTTATTTGAATACATTTTGCATCACAGAGCTTAGCTCAAATTATGCTCATCGTTCGATCACTTGATAAAAAAAAATTGTGCTTCTCTTTTAGTAATTAGTAAAATATTTTATATATATATATAATTCTGTTTTCTAATAAGTAAAATAAAATAATTAAAATGTCTACAATTTTTGCAATAATTTTCTGTTTTTCAAAATTATAACTTCTGTTAATGGAATAATTTGTGTGACAAACACCAAAAGGCTCTTGCTGTGGAATATATTGCGTATAACATTCATCGTTCATTTACAGGGACACAAAAATAATTTACAGTACAGTCTGCGAACAATAATTGCTAAAAGTGCGTTTTCAGTTCCGGTACGCGCTTTTAAACTTTTTTTTTAAGCGTATTACTTGGTGTGCATAAATTCTATAGATCATATACAGGGCTGCACAAAAGTTCTCGAGTACATTTCCGTTTATTGACGGAAATTGCCGAAGGGGTGTTTTAGGTAGATTTCGTAAGAAATACTACCTATTACATTCTCACTTAAGTTGGAAATTTTGAAAAATTTTTGCAGATCTACGCCGATTATGACTCCCAGAACCCAAAACCACCCCCAGTTCAAAACTTTATATATATATATAAATATGTCACTTTTTTCTGACCACGATAACTGGAAAAATAATAACCGATAAATCTCTTCCAAACTGATATATAAAATCAAGGGACATAAAATCTCGGTCAAGTTCGTTAATGGGCAAAATCGAACCAAGGGGGGGGGGGAAATGGGAGGGGGCTTTTTGTGAAAACAGAAACCCCCCCCCATAATTTTCTAATTATTATACGTATCGAATCCGTTTAAAGTTATTATTACTTCTAGGAAAAGGGGCGAAAATTTATGTATGACAGATTTTTTATATAATTAAAAATGGCCCCAAGGGGGAGAAAAAGGGAGGGGGGTTAGAAGAAAAAAAATCATAGCTTCGTCAATTCACAAGATATCAAATCCGCGTAAATTTATTATTAATTCTCTTAATATTATCTAAAACTTTTATATTGACAAGTTTTTTATAGGACCAACCGTTATAGCAAAAAAAAATTAAAAACAAAAAAATCCCTGCCGGCTCCGCCTGCAAACAAGTTATTTTTCGAAGTAGGCGGTTCCAACTCCCGCATCTTTTCGAAACTGATACATAAAATCAAGAGGCATAAAATCTCGGTCAAGTTCGTTAATGGGCAAAATCGAACTAAGGGGGGGGATGGGGGGTGGCTTTTTGTGAAAACAGAAAAACCCCTATAATTTCTTAATTATGATACATATCGAATCCGTTTGAAGTTATTATTACTTCTAGGAGAAGGGCCGAAAATTTATGTATGACAAATTTTTGATATCATTACAAATTGCCTTAAGGGGGGGGGAGGGGGGTTTTAGAAGAAAAATATTCATAACTTCGTCAATTCCCAAGATTTCAAAACCGCTTAAATTTATTATAAATCCTCTTACTATTATCTAAAACTTTTATGCTGACAAGTTTTTTATAAGACCAACTCTTATAGCAAAAAAAAAAAATTAAAATTAAAATTAAAATTAAAATTAAAATTAAAATTAAAATTAAAAATTCCTGCTGGCTCCGCCTGCAAACAAGTTAGGTTTCGAAGTAGGCGGTTCCAACTGCCGCATCATCGCAAAAAGGTCATTTCTTCCGCAATTCCCGACAAACAGGCGCCCCACGGTCTGCGTCTTCGAAATCTACCTCTGCTTGTAGGCCGAGCCTTCAGGGATTTTTTTTAACTATGCTATTCGTTTCGTTACTGAACCAAGTTTTAGCATATTATGTAGTATATATACAAATCTATAGAACATATACAGGGCTACACAAAAGAGTTCAGATTTATTTCCGAATATTATTGGATCAGACACAGGGCTGCATAAAAGAACTCGGATGTTTCTTCGACTCTAGATAGTAACTGCTGAAATTTGGTTTTCAAGTGCGTAGCACTTATATTTCCTTTACAGGGACACTCCAAAGATTTGCACTACATTACGGTCTATGGGGAAAATCATTTGCGGTTTATTTTAATCACGTTACACAATTTCAAACATATTGAAATTGATACATATCACTGAGGTGCACTACAGAAGGCCTACTATAGAATATGGTGTGCATAGCATTTATAGTTCCTTTACAAGGGCACTCAAAAGAATTCCGTTACATTACGCTCTATGGGGGGGGGGGATCGTTTGCTGCTTATTTTGATAATACTTCACTATTTCAAACATATTGAAATTGATATTATATCACTGAGAGGCATTATAAGAGGCTTACTGCAGAATGTTGTGTGTATAGCATTAATTGTTCATTTACAGGGACACACAAAAGAATTCGTTTAAAGTACTGTCTGTTAACAATAAATGCTAGAAGTGCGTTTTCTGTTTCGGAACGCGATTTTAAATTTAACTAACTTTTTGCGTATTACTTGGTGTGTATAAATTGTACAGGTCATATACAGTGCAGTACAAAATATCTCTAGTACATTTTGGTTTATTGCCGGAAATTCCAGAAGAAGAATTTTAAACTGTGCTATATATTTCCTCATTGAGCAAAAATTTAACATTTCATGTAATATATATACAAATTTATAGACCATATACAGTGCTATACTAAAGAATAAGGATAATTTTCTAAATAGTTTTTAAATGTATTATGCATTTTCCAGATTGTTTACTTTGTGACATTAAAATGAACAGATGTTTACCTCGTATTAGCCGTCATGCTGCTTTTGAGATTGTAAAAAGCATGAAAATCGCAATACATTTTAAATGATGAACCATTCATAAAGCGTAAAATAGCTCGTTTTAACCGTTTTCTGATTTTAACCGTGTTTGTATTAAACGAGTTTTGTTGTAGTTATTATTTAAAATAATTTAGTTCTAATTTAAAGCAGTTATTTGATTAAAACTTCATATTATTTATAAAATATGTTTTATAAATGGATAAATTATGAAGTTACAGTGTTCTAAAGCTTGTTTATTTATTTATTTTTTCAATTACGCTTTGAGGAGCAAATCATATTACATACATTCTATTTTCTGACTCCGAAGACTAGATGTGGTAGCAACTTCTCTCATAAGAATTCAAGATCTAGAGGTGATCCGCAATGCTCTCCATATAGACTCTGAATACCAGTAGAGTTCCTATATTATTATATATCCTATACTACCCTTATAGGAGTCTTAAATACCAGATGGTTGCCGCCATACAGCTAAGGGATGACCAGAGCTTGTTCGGACAAAAACTAGTCGTTATTGGCCATCGTAATACTTGCACATCGTGGATATGCATAATATAAAATATGAAAATAAAACATGTCTAAATTATTTATAAAATGCATTGCAATTCGAATAAAATCGTGGCTTGATGACGTCATAAACTTTAAATGCTCTATTACTCCAAAATTGATAATAATTTTAACTAACGGTTTACTGCGTATTGAATTGAAATTTGAATGAAATATAGGTTCAGGAAAAATCGAAGAGTGTGGAAAATAGAATTACAAATATCTCGGTAACTCATTATCCGATCGACTTCATGCTTTATGCAAAATTTATATTTTTTTATTGTCTTTTATATTCCCTCCTTAAAATAAACAATTTCGAAAATTTTTATATACCTTTTATCAGAACGAATATTTCGAGAGTCCGAAAAAATTAGTTTCGGATAATCGAGGTTACTGAAATTAAATAAGCTTCTTCCCATTATTACATTCTAACTACACACCCAATTTCAAGTTACTATCTCGAATTTTTCGGGAGATAGAGCGTTTACAGACACACATACACACAAACAGACAGACGGCGAAATGTTTCTTCTAAAAATATGTTTTTCGAAATCTCCAGTGTCTGAAACGTGTAAATCCGTCAAAAAATTTTTTTCGATTTTCAAAACGATTACAAGACTTACCCTACACTACGTATGATGGGTAAGTAAAAAGGTCGTGCAATTCTGAATGGAAAAAGAGTGAAAAGTAGCTTCAAAATGTAAGTTCCTTCTAAAGAAGGATATTTTTATTTCTTTATTTTTATTTACTAAATGTTCTTTTCTGAATAACATTAAAATATTTTCTGCAATTCCGATTTGAACAATGCAATTTTTACATTTTTAAGACGAAAAAATAACATAAAATGAGACGATTTCATGAAGATAATTTTTGAAACTTTCTTTTGGAGTAAAATTACAACTTCAGTATTGCATTGTGGTATTTACGGATATTTAATGGATTAGTTAAAGAAAAAAAACATTCTGGGGTATTTAAAGGTAATTAACGCATTATATCTAAAATATTCTTTTAGGAAAAATTTTTAAATGGATTTTTCGACTTGACATCGCATTTTAAGTGCTTAAAAGGGGATCCTTAATTCAACCTAAATAAGGTGTCCGTAATTGGTATATTCTATTTTTTTAAGAAGTGGGTATAATTAACGCTAATGGTTGCAGTTAATAGATCCTTGGTAATTAACAGTAGTTTTTTTTTAATTAAAGAAGTGCTGCTATTTTTTACCAAAACAATTTATCTTACGCTTTTAATGTTGTCAGAGAAAAAAAAATTTAATGAATGATGTTAATGAGTTTCTGAATTTTGTTTTTAAATCAGAGGAAAAAAATGAGATTTTTCTTAATGTTGATTTGTATTTATAATCGCCATTCATATATTTCGGATAAAGAGTATACGTCTTAAAGTGCTCTTGTTAAGAGACTAAATCGCAAGTTTCATTTATAATTAATAACATTTATTATAGACTTACTGTTTTACACTGAAAAAAACTTATCGGATATCCCAATCCCAAAACTTTCTTCTATCTCACACAGGTTTCGCATACACTAAAAACGAATCTTCACCAATTTATATCAAGGTCTAACTAATTCTAAAGTTTTATTAACTTCCGTGCATTAGTTCTTAAGATAAGACTATTGCTAAAATAGTGTAAATCCTGCAAAATGTAGCATAGAAGCGCCACCTGTTGGTAGATTTAGACCAAAACCTAATCAACAACAACTTATGTCAAAGTCTAACTGAATCTGAAGTTTGATGAAAATCCGTGCATTAGTTCTTGAGATATAGTTATCGTGATAATAATGAAAAAAGTAGCATAGCAGCGCCACCTTTGGGCTATTTACACCTAAACATAAGCAGCATCTATTTATGTCAAGGTCTAACAGAATCTGAAGTTTGATGAAATTCCGTGCTTGATGAAATTTCCGTTCTTGAAATATAGGTATCGTAAAAATCATGAAAAAAAGGGTATAGCAGCGCCACCAGTAGGGATATCTACACCAAAACGTAATCAGCGTCTATTTATGTCAAAGTCTAAATGAATCTGAAGTTTGATGAAAATATGTGCATTAGTTCTTGAGATATAGGTATCGTGAAAATCGTGAAAAAGGTAGCATAGCAGTAGCACTTGTTGAGATATGTACACCAAACCATATTCAGCGTCTATTTATGTCAAGATCTAACTGAATATAAAGTTTTATTAAATTTCGTGCATTAGTTCTTGAGATAGAGCGCCCACAAAATTTTTGTCACAGACAGACAGAGTCTCAGAGAGACATTTTCTAAAAACAGTCACATCGTGTACAGGACCTTCTCTGAAAGGTATAAATCCGTCGAAAACTGAAAGTCGAAAATTTTTATGACTCCAATACTTTCTTCTTGTAAAGATAGAAGAAAGTAAAAAAAAAAAGAAGAAGAAGGAGAGAAAACATTAATGAAAAACTCAAGGATATGTGATAGGAAATATATGCTATGTGACTTCCAAACTTGGCACACCGGACCAAAAATTAGTCATCCTTGTGTATAAGCACTCTGGTGTTTCGTTATGCCATTACAGCTGGCAATACAGAGGAGTCACGTTAGGGAACTGAGCCTGGTGTACTATCCTTTTATCATGGCACTAACTTGTGATGTAAGTTTATTGTTGCAAAGTTAGCGAATTGTGCGTCAAAGATCTGAAACAGTGACAATTGCAACAAATGCAAAGATGTGAAACAGTGTCAAAAAGCATTAACTTGCTTGACCGTGCCCACGACCACATGGTGAGGGAGTTTTCCCGCTTTGTTGATGTATCGGACTGCCCAATGTGTTTATGAAGTATGGTGTATCACTGGTAGCCATGTCAAAACTACAGTCGGAAAAATGTCCTTTATGAGAAGTGTCATGCCTTGTCAATAAAAAATTAATTCAAACTCGACATTTATTGCTGCAAGCAGTGAATGAATGTTCAAATTCAGCTGTTTCATTGCGAAGTTTGTATTGTATTATATGCAATGAAATATTTAAAGCCTGGTATTTCGTAAACGCACATTGCTCACAACGGCATTCATAGTTTAATGTCTAACATATGTAATGGACCAAAAAAGAACAGTAACTTACTTGTGATGCACTCGCGAACACAAATTCGTCAAAAAAAAGTAAAAGTTTTCAGGTAAATTTTATGTTAGATAAGGGAATTTTCTATATTTTGGGGAGAAAATGGGCAAAAAAAAGCAGAAATTTTCGTCTATTAACGAAATTTAATCAACAGAATAAATTGTTCAATTCACGGATTTTTACGAGAGTGCGTGTAATATGCTTCAACAAATCGCGGTCTTGCATTTTTTTTAATAACGCAAGGCGTGAGGCGCATTTCACGACCAAAGAAGATGTTGAATCCTCAGTGTATAAAACGTGTAGGTCATGAATGAGATGGTTCTGTAGGGGTTTGGGGACGTTTTCCGTTATATAACTTGGGCCCACTGATTGATGTGACCATGAGCATGAACCATGATGTTTCTTTTAACATTCTGGGTAATCAGGTGTTGCCCAAATCATTCAACATCTTCATGACGAGTATGATTTAAGCTTCCGTATTTTCCGAGATAGCAATATCATGTTTAGATGGAAAGAAGTATGTTTGAGTGGTTTGAAGAATACACAGGCACACTGCCGAACCTCGACTACCCCTCAAAATCATATGATTTAAATCCATGGAATACCCGTGGGACTTTTTGTAGCAGAAAGTAAAACGCCAACAACAGCATTCCTGTTATTTTATGGTTTTATGTGAAATATTCGTGACGGGGGGGGGGGGTTGAACTGGATATGGCATATCCACAGAACGTTGTAGACACTCTTCTTCGCAGAATCCAGGCAAGTAGGCAGATGCCACTGCCGGAGGTAATCTTATACCGTATTAGAGAGATATCTTCTGGAGATGAATAATTTTTTTATCCAGCTAGTTTATAATAGCATAAGTAGGACATTTTTATGCACTTTAAAAAAATAATAATAATAATCCACTGTATTTTTACCTTCCTATCTATTTACTGTACATAAATACAACATTGAAAACGTTTTTGAAAATTAAATATTAAATTCACATTTCGAAATAGTTTTATACTAATTATTATTATTATTATTATTTTACTTCATTTTAAGCTGAAATATCAAGACAGCATATATTAAATTCAATCAGATTCACGCTCTGTCTACCGATTATGAGACAGATAGAATAATAGCAATGAGCATTGACCGATATTCAGCGTACACAATACTAGACGTTAATAGCTAGGAAGCTCCTCTGAAAAGTTACCAATCACAGTGAAAGAGCGAATAGGCTTCACTTCACCTAAGGGCAAAAGGAAAAATTTTATCATTAGCACACACTGATTGGTTGCTCGCGAACCGAGCTTCCCAGCTCCTAAACTCCGATAATATTACTGACTCCACAATAATTCGGATATATTTTATTGCTTCGTTGTAGGGATATATCAATCTGTGAGATATATTGCAATGTGTCTAGACCAACAGTAGCAACGGTATTGAAACATTGCCCATAACAGTGTTATTCAGTAGCGAACGGACAGTGGAATATGCGGTTGCTGGAAATAAAAAGGTAAAGCAGTCATATATCGGGATATATTGGAATAACAACGAAACACAGATAATCATTAGAAGGGATATCGGGGTTTGAATGAAGCGGGCAGCGAATAAATTCATGGGAAGGAAGGATTATTTTGATATTACGGAATATTCGGTGCTTTTTCTAGAACTTCAATGTCGCATTGCGAGGAAACAAAATGTTATTGGGATGTGTCGGCAGATTCAGAGCTTATAGCTCTTGTTATTGGGATATATTGTCAGAATTGGAGCTTAGATATCGATATTGCGATAGTTAAAAAGTATACATTTTTATCGATGTATTGATAAATAATCCAACCCTGTTGCTGAGTAAGTTTAATATTTCAACAGCTACTTATAACAAGCAAAAGAGGTTCACATAAACGCAGCAAATATATTAATTATGTTATTCTAAAGTTTGATTACAAGGCGTAGAATATAAATTTTATTCTACTTATAATTTCAAAATAGTTAACGCTGAAGTTTTTAAATTAAAAACTGAAGCGTTAAAGAATTTGAAATTCTTTTTTATTAAATTCAAATGAAAAAAATACAGTTCGCGGATTGCATTTTTGAAATTAGTAATTTCAAGTTAATTAAGAATGAAAATGTTGTTAAAAATATATTTTATTTTACAATCAAATTTCAGCAAACTCTTTTGATAATTTGTATTTTAATAAGGTTTTTAAAGATATTTCTGATTTTCCCCCTCTGATAAATGGATGTTTTTGATCTGCTGCTTATCTATATTATGAAGGACAAACGTGTCCGTGCGAAACACTGATGTCAGTTAAGGTATGGCAACACTTGACGATGAAATTTCGGTTTTGCAATATTTGCTACTGTAATTTTTTAACTTCTAAATATCGCACATTTTCTATTATTACGCCGTAGTATAAGGGAAAAAAATGTACTTTGAAATACAGATTGTTTCAAAACTGTATCTTAACCCTTTAACGGGTGGTGGTCACAAAAAAGGACACCCAATTTTAATTCTAAAACTGACAAACGGCACCAAGAATATTTAATTAAAATTTTCCTTTCATTAAGAACCAGAAAATAAGCAAGTTTCTTTTTACTAATGGATTCGTTTGTAAATTCCGGTGTCAGTCTATTATTTCATCATTTTGCAAACAAATTTACACCGCGCCAGAAAGGGTTAACCCTATCACCAGGGTCGGATTGGGCCAGGGGAAAGGGCGCAGACCTTGGATTTTCAGAGGGCGCGAAAATGTTAAATAACTTATGTCAATCTTACTTATTTTTTCTGTGTTTTACTTGACAAGAGATAACACATTCGCATAGCACTAAGTAAGAAAATTGTTTAATATAATTGGGTTGTCCGGAAAGTTCGTGCCGGTTGGGAAAATCAATTCGTACCGGAAAATTCAACCCGTTAATTATTATACATTTGAATCGAATTTAATGTCTAATACTTAAATGGTAGAATTTTCCGGTACTATTTGATTTTCCCAACCGGCACGAACTTTCCGGACAACCCAATAATATTATTGAGTCTAGAAAGACGACTTCGCTATATTCCTCGTGTATGTTTCATGTTCCATCAAATCTTTACAATGCTACACAATTTTCCAAAACATGTTATGTAATGTTCAAAAACGCTAGAAAGTTGAAAATAGTAGTTGAACACATTGTAGTAGATTGACTATAGGTTACGGCTTTCCTACTTTAGCTTTTTTGTCAGTAGAAGATGCCTTACAAAGTCATGGGAAAAAAGTGATCACCCTTACTAATTATCCTGCAAATAAGATATAAAAAAACATAGGTACCAATTTATTGGGAATAATATCTACTATTAAATTCTATTCATAAATTTTGTTTCGGGGATTGTCTACATATTAAAAAAAAATGCACGAACCATGATTTTTCAAATGGTAAAACCTACTTTTGACACTCTCTTTGAGTTCCCTGGATCAAGGTAACTTGGGAATATACTTCTCTTAAATCTCCATAGCCTTATAAAAGAAAATGTGTTAGCGGTTTGTCTAAAAATTTCGAAAATTAAAATTAAAATCCTACAAGAAAAAGTAATGAAAACATTCATTTAGACACCAGTAAATTATACAGGAATTTTAAATTTATAATTAACTTTCTTTCTATAAAAGTAAATACAGTAGAACTCCAATTATCCGAATCAATTGGGACCGGACCCTATTCGGATAATCAAAAATTCGGATAATTGGATTTTTTCAGAAAAAATGGTATATTTTAATTAATTACTGTATGTACGTTGAAAATTTGAGAAAAAAACTATTTTTAAAGAAAAAGATCTTTTAATTAATTAAATGAAAAGAATGAATAATTATTACATGTTAAGCGTACTTACAACTGCTGTATAGTATGTACGTATCGTACTGTAAATGAAAGTCACATTGCTCGATCAAAGTAAGCTGTTTGACAGTCTTCATCCGTTTTCGGGCAGCCAAGTCGCGCATCCGCTTGACAGTGAGAAGTTGCATCTAGTCACACTCAGGCTGATCCTCCATCCACTTCAACGCAGTTTCAAGACCGGAAATTGCTTCACTAGCTGATGGTCCCGTGTCTACTTCAACTTCGACATTAAGGTCATCTTCTTCCTCGACACTTTTTTCTCTCACACTTTCAATAAATTCATCGTCATTTAGAATTTGAAACCCAGGATCTGAAACCCAGGTGGGCCGTGCCGGCCACCTGGCGACGGACGACAGCCAATAATCGAAATGCACTAAGAGACGGTGACTCGTCATTACAATAATGTTCACATTGTGCCTACACTAGATTCGCGGAGGGAGGACAATATACCGCGCGTAGACAGAATCATTATTTTGTGAATTGCAGTACGTTTCCGCCTTATTGTTTTTTCTGAAATTCTGAAAGCGATTCGGATAATCAGCGATTCGGATAGTCGGAGTTCGGATAATTGGAGTTCTACTGTACAGCAAAATGTTTCAGGTAATATATTACGATTTATTTTTTGTGGATCTTTTGAAAACAGAAGAAGGTTTTCTATATCTCGAAAACTAATTATTCAAATGAGATGTAAACTTACACACTAGTGATTTTTTTTATACAAAAATTAATGCAATTCATGATTTATAATTTTTTAATGTGAATTTATTAATAACTTTAAAAAAAATGTCTTTGAATACAATAAAAGCCTGGAATATGTTTAGGTCAATTAAGTGTATTTCATTAAAAAATTAATAAAAATTCAATCGGATGATTTTTATAAGTTTGTCAAATGTATTTAACATTAGCATCCTCAAACTTTAAACTCTTCTAATTCTATGAATATTTAAGATAAATACTATAAACTATACCTTTCCGCCAGCTGTCTCGATCCAAGGAACTCAAATGGGGTTAAAAAATGCGTGTTATGGTTTTAAATTCAAAGTTGGTATAATATTTAATATGTAGACGACTCCTGAAACATTATTTATGCATAGCATTAATTAGTAGACATTATTTCCAATCGATTGATACCTATAATTTTTTTACAAATATTTTTACAGGAATTAGTAGGAGGGGATCGCTTTTTTTTTTTTTGTCCAGGACTTTAAATTAACACTTTAGTCTAGCTTGATTTTTTTTTTTGTCCAGGAGTGTAAATTAACACATTAGTCCAACTTGGTATATCCATAGTCGTGTCCATTAACAACAACAAAAATAACATTGCTTTACTTTTTTAGCAATTTCAGATTTTATTACAAGCTTAACGATATATATATATATGTATATTACCGTCATCTTTCTGTGAGTTACGACTCTTCCCTTTTATATATATATATATATTTTTTTTTTTTTTTTTTTTTTTTTGTACTCAAGCAAGACAGAATTATTGGGATATCATTAGTTCATTGTTTTCTAGCTTCGTTAGCCAACGATTGAGTTTGGCAGTCTTGCGATTGGCAGTTTGGCGATTGACATTGGCCAAAGATTTTTCTATTAGTTGGACCAACAGCTAACACTGCGTCTGAGTCAATGTTTGGCTGATCTTTGGTCTAAAGATATGAGTTGCCATTTGACCAACAGTCATGTTTACTGGAAAAAAACTGCGCTAATAATAACAATAAAATATGATAATAATTGACCTTATTTTAATTAGATACTTCAACTAATTTGTCGATTTTTTTAGGCAAAAATTAATTATGCTTCTAGAATTACTGATTAAAATTGCTAAATATTTGTTTTTTCTTTAGCAAAGTAAGTATATTTAAATGGGATCTCTGCAGGTGTCTACCTCATCACACACATACAGAAAAAGATTTAATATGCAAACTTCGTTCAAAAAATATTTATATCTAAAACAAAAATGTACTTTCCGTATGGAAATGGAAATAGAAATTCTGAAGTTAAAACTCATGCTTGATTTTTATTTTATTTCATTTATTTATTTATTTATTTATATATTTTTGGAAAAAGTACCACACATTATAGCAGTATTTGAATGTTGAACTATATGATGAATGTATGATGTATTACTGTTTGTATGTAAATGCGGAAAGAACACTTACTTGTGAAAATAATATTAGACTTGAAGCATTTGACCTAAGGAGAGACAGGAGGGGGAAGAGGTATTTTATCTGCTTTAAAAATTACTTTATGCATCCGTTAAATACTGAATTGATATCGCACTATAAAAAAGTTTCTACTGAAAAGATAGATCGGAAATAGCTATTAGTAGTCTTAAATCACTGAAATAATTGAGTAAATTTACTTTTTCAGAACACTCTTACCATGATTTGCAAATTTTTTATCACAATTAGAGATCAAGGGAAATATTTAAGTTTCCATAATTGAAATAAATCCCCCGGGGATTGCAATCCTGTAAGCTACAGGATTTTGCAGTCAGCGTTTTTTTTTTTTTTTTTTTTTTTTTAACCTACAATAGTTTCTGAATAGTAATCATCGCTTTATTAAATGATCGATTTTTCTGTGATGAAATAAAGTAATTTTTTATTGAAAATACATACCAGAATTTTCTATTAGTTATTTAATTACAGAAATGCTGTTATTAAATATATCTAAGATTACTATCCGAAAAATATAATGGGTTTTTTTAATTAAAAAAAAAAAAAAACGCTGGCCGCGGGAATCTGCAGCTTGTAGAATTGCAATCCAGAAATGTGATCGAGGTTGTATTCCTCGAAAAGAAAGAGTATGTTTTCCAGTCCACAACAAAATCCACACAAAACGTTTTGGTTTTCTAATATTTATCTCTTTCTTTTATCAAACTGTTTTTCGATTATAGGGACATTCAGGGCCGGCTTTAAAGGGGCGCAAGTTCGGTGACCAATGTTGAATTCAGGCGGTGGCCCGGGGGGGGGGACATCATCCCTCTGAGCCTGGAAATGTCCCCCCCCCGGAAGATTTGAGATTTTATGCTTTCAATGGGCAAAAAGTGGAATTTCCCCCTCCCCCCCCTGGAGCTACATAAATCCCTCCCGGACAAAAGTGTCTGAATTCAACACTGTGGGTGACCGCCCTGGGTTGACCGCCTAATAGCTAAGGGACGGAAAATTTCCAAAATATTTAGCCTAAATGTAAGACCTAAAACATATTATTTTAAGAACCAATGAAAAAATTTCTCGCAGGGCGCGGGAGTAATACCTGGGCGTAGTATCCACAGCGCGTCAGGGCTTTTAAAGCTTTCCCTATGAACAAGATCTTAAATAGTACGCAAGAAGATTCCTCAATAGTATGCAAACACGTCTGCTTTGGTTTCCTATTCAGGAAATTCCTTCAATGTATCTTCAATTTCTTCATGATAATAAAAATCTCTCTCTTTTGACATTTGTCTTAATTGATGATTATTCGTAAGAAAATTATCCAAATTTAGTACAATAATCAGAATGTATGCTTATAGCCAGGGGAAAACATTGCAGTGGCTTAGGGGCGCAAAATTTTCCCTGGCTGAGGGCGCACCGGCCCTCGGGCCGATGGGCCGGCGGGCCAGTCCGAGCCTGCCTATCACTATGTCCTGGGGTCCACGCGGACCCCAAGCACTTTCAACAAGTTGTCAAAAAATCTATCACTCATTGAGTAGTTTCAGCCGGTGACATCTCATATCATAATGTTTGTAACACACGGTAAACATTAAACGGTACGAATATAAGTGGTATTTGTTTTTTGTTTTTTTAATTTGAAAAATAGATAGCATATTTGTCCTAGGCAACAGTTCTTTACAACAGGGCATGTTTCGATAGGGATAGGACATAGTGATAGGGTTAATTGACTGATTTTTAACAGCATTCAAAATGAGGCCAAAACGAATTTAACGCTTTTAATAAATTTCAAAACGGGGGTGGAGCTATTCAGCCTTTCCACCTACTGGCGAGAATAAGGTTGGTCGATCAACAGGGATATTTAAAATTCTTGTTTTCAAGTTTTTTAATTATTTTACTATATTTTTATATCTATTAAACTTGTTTAAAGTTTACTGTTAAAGAATTTTATCATTTGTATAAACATGCCTTAGGAATTTTGATAAATTTTATATTCTTATATTTAATATTATAAGGTGCATGTTTTGTGAGGTGCTTCAAGCAACTATGAAAGCAATAAATTTTCATATAGTTATGAATGAATTACTTATTTACTAATATATACAAAAAGCAGAAAAAAAATCTATATCCTGAAAAAACGTGCGAACGGAGAGTAATAACAGTATGCTTGCATGATTGAGCTATACATAATTAAACTAACAGCAGTGTCCAGAACTGGCGTATTTTGGAAATTAACCAGTCTATTTCAAAAACTATGATACACGGCAAAACAAAGTCAACTACAAAAGGGTGGAGCTTCTTCGATACTCTATGAAATGGTACCTTATATATCAAAATAAATTTGATAGAAAAGTAAATATTTCGATATTCGATATCCAATCACTCGCTTAAATACGCCACCAAGCGTGAGCCGAAGTGTGACAGTGCCAAGGCGGATATACATTAAAACTAATAGCACTAACATGTACCATCAAGATACTACAATATATTTCAATAATTAAACCAAGTGTCTTTGATGTATCCTTCAGTGGTGGCTGTAGCCGTACGCTTTGGATACTCATGCCCTTAAAGATAGTTTCATTACTAAAAACAAATATGAATATAAAACAAGTTCAGAATTCTTAAATTCATCTTTGTCGAATTAAAATAAAAGTGTACACAAAAACATGTGATTCACATTACCTAAAAGATGATTAAAACTTTAATTAGATTTTAAATTTTAATACATTAAAATCGAGCACTATCGGCTGTGAACCCAGCTTTCATCAGGATTTATGAAAACAGAAATCTAATAAGTTTTAATCATCTTTTCGGTAATGTGAATCACATGTTTTTGTGTACACTTTTATTTCAAATATGAATATATTGTGCATTTTATATAATAACTCACACCAGACAGTTTGCAGGAAAATATTACAAAGTAATAAATATCAAATTTTATTCGACGAAGGAAAAACTATGCAAAAGTACTCTTATAAGTCGGCAGCCCACATGCTGAGGCAGCCGATAAATAAATACGACAGGCTTAACAGTGTCCGCATGAATTATATCATTACGATATGATTAATTTCCGTAATAAAATAATTACATTTTAAGTTGGCAACATTTTATCTTTTGTTGACATTTACTGAAAATTCCACTGTGAAACTTAGGCCTAGGTTTGAAAATTTAATAACGTGAAATCTATATTTAGGCTCTTTTTCCATTTAATATCTATTTCTCTAGAAACATCTATCCAAAAAACTGTCGCTAGATTATATGATCGCTATAAATAAACGAATTGAGTACACAAATTCGGTTTTTAAATTCCGTAATACGGAAATAATATGGCATAATCATCATGGCAACCTAGAATCATTACATATCATTGAATTAATTACGTGTGATAGGATTTAATGGAATGAAGAATGTGACTCTAACTTGGTCATAGAGTTTGAAAAATGCAATTTTCCAGAATCTAAAAATTTTACTTCCTTCTCTCCCAGTACATAATCAATTGAGCTAACCGAGTTTCAGAATTATAAGAATTATTATATTTAAAATCATTTCAAAAAAGGAACATTTTTAAATTATGTCAATAGTTGAAAATTAATAATAATTTATTTTAATTATTAAAAAACTACTATAAATAAAAAAATTTATCAAATATAAATTAGTAAAAAATAATAAATTTATTAAAATTGTTTCGAAAATTTTCTATCCTATCTTTGTAATTAGGCCGCTAATTTATAGTAACAGTCAATCATCTAAATCTCTCGCCAGAAATTTCATTTCCTCACCTTTTGCTCCGCCAACATGTAAAATGTAAAATTATATATGTATTTTGAAAAAATATATTTTTTTTCTTCTATTTGTTATTTGATAGTAATAATAAATAAAGAATCTTATACAAATCCCTCCCCCATAATTTAGAGGAATTTTTTTTTTTTTTTTTTAAATAAAAGAAGTTTAATTGAAACGCAGAAAATTCTCCCCCCATTCCTACCCATTTCCCATTAGATAATGCAAATTCTCTTTTTTTGTACGAATCACTTTTGCCATCTATACGCCCTCCTCTGATGGTTTACTCCAAACCCAATTTCCGCCAACAAACGTCACGCATCTCTGACCTATCAGATTACGTTGTCCAGATGCGGTTTCGAAGGCAAATATTGGTTGAGAAAAAAAATATGTGTATTCGCCAAAAGTCACGGTATCAGCCTCTATATCCTCGAAAGGAATCACTGAACAATTATTTTCCTATGCCGTAGAATAACTGCAGCACGATATCTTGACATTCTGCATGACTTTTTGGCCATTCACAATGCATTAGAGGATAAACATGGTTCATCGTGGTTTTTACAAGATCGCATCATACCCCATCGAAGAGTTGAAACGTTTGATTTCCTGCAGGAACATTTTCATGATCGTGTCATAGATCTACACTTCATGAACCTTACATTAACAGGCATGGACTGCCAGGCCCGGACTGGCTCCTTTGGGGGCCCTCGGCTAGAGACTGAAAAGGGGCCCCTTACCCTTACCGGGGAATTTAGAGGAAATATAATATTAGAATATTTAATTTTTGAAAATTAGGCTTGTAAATTTAGTGACTTGTGTACAAGATATGGTTAGTACAAACTTGTAAGCTACACACAGGTTGCTAAACATTTCAGATTGTGAGAGTTCAAAAACAACAGAAAAGGTGCATGATAAACACCGAAAACATTATTTTTTGCCAGAGAAGTAACCAAAATATTTTCGTTTTCCTCAAATTCGGATTCGTCATATTCACAGATTTCTTTAGCTCGATTCATATTGTCTTGTTTTCTTTCAATGTTAGTTTGTTCAGCTATTGTAAAACTTTCATACTGATCTGCAAACTGTTTCAGCTCTATCAATAACTGACTTCTTTCAATTTTACAATGTTTAGAAATGCTACAAAGGACTTCCGTAGGAAAATTATCAAGCATTACGATTTCATTAAATTTCTTTTGGTTTAACTAGTGTTGAATTCAGGAGGTGTCCCGGGGGGGGGGACGTTCCTCCCGGAAGATTCGAGATTTTATGCTTTTAATAGTTAAAAAGTGCAATCCCCCCCCCCGGAACTCTACTGTGCACAACCCCCCCCAACCCCGCCGTCATTATATTATATTATATTGCCGTCAGAGTTCTACAAACCACGCATTTCGTGTAAAGAATACTTTCATAAAATCGTTTCACGAATTCGTTTCATTAGGATTTTATATTATAGAGATGAATGAAATAGCTGAATTTGTTTTTATTAAAAATATACAAAAGGATGTAGTTGATCTCCACTTGAGTTCCTGAAACGAGTATAAAGAATAACTCTCTTCTGTAATTATGCTCTGTACAACTATTTTTTAAGTGAAAAAAAACGAATCAGAAAATCAAAAACTTACACCAGATAATTTAATAAATTATATTATTTAAAAATTTTCAAGCAAATTCTGGTTAAGTGATACCCCCTAAGTGCGTAAAATGCGCTGCCCCACATCACACCCCTGACTGCCCCCAAACTAGCAAGATAACCCCAAAATGCGCAAATTGCTCGGGTCCTCACCCTGCAACCTACAGAAGCTGCCCTAAAACCCCACAAATAGCTAGGAAAAATCAAACCACTAAGCCCAACCGTAGGGAACCCAACCCAAAAAATGATGTTAAAATTATGACAGACATTCTTGCCAATTTCAACTATACTAAAAAGACCACTAATATTCCCACCACCAATAACACCAAAACAGCTTCTACTGCCAACACGGCTTCAGATACATACACAACACCACAAGCCTCATCCACTAAATCTACAGATACTCATAATCTGTCCCCGAACACTCATTCCACTACTACTAACAGTGTACCCAACACTAACTATACCACTGAAATCTCAGATATTTTCAAAACTTTCCGGGAAATGAAAGAAATCCTTAAGTTCAACAAATTCATATAATGTTTTAAACACATTTCCAGAAAAACTAAAAACTGCACTAACCCACTCGAGAAAGTGTTCATTATTATGAACGAGTTCGACAGTCTTGCCTCGGAACTCTACAAACCTAATTATGAATAGTTCCAATAATTCCACTAACTTTTCCTCTCTAATCATACTAATCTGGAATTGTAATTCTATTTCAAAAAAATTTAACGAATTCAAAACCTTTATTCTTGATCACCCCCATATTGACATAATCTTTCTTCCAGAAACCCGTAACCCTACATTCAGAATTAACATCCCTGCGTATAGGTTACACTCCACTCCACGCGCTGCCGATCCTAGATGGGGCGGTACTGCCATTTACATTAAAAATCACTTACCACATTATATCACTCAAAATTCCAAATTTTCTAATATTGACTCCACCAGTATTGTATTACAACTTCCACAAATTAACATTCATTTAGCTTTCATTTACATTCATCCGACTGGAAACTTTCCAGTTCAGGATATCACTAATTTAATCACACAACACTCGCATTGCTTCTTTGCTCGTGACTTTAACGCCAAAAGCAGGCGTTGGAACTGTCATGTCAACTCTAGAGGAGGTAACTCATTACACAATCTTATTCAAAACCTTAACCTTAGCCTCCATGCACCATCCACTCCAACACACATTAGTACAGCGCCTAATTCCCGCAACTCAATAATCGACTTCGCTATCACTAAAAACCTTCCATATCCTATTACCACTACTGTTATTAATGACTTAAGCTCTGATCACCTTCCTGTCTCTTTTAAAATTGACCTAATTAATCCTCTCTCCCCACCTCCTTCTGTGGCCATCGATTGGAAAAAATATTCTGATTTTCTCAATAACAATAACTTAAACTTTCCTGAAATTAACAACACTGCCGACATTGACACTGCTGTAGACAATTTTAACTCACATATAACCAATGCACTAAACTACTCCACCATCAAATACTTTAAAAATAACAATACTTTCACTCCACTGGCATATATCTATAACCTCTGCAAACAACGCAATCGTCTTCGGCGTCTTTTTCAAAATTCAAGAGACCCCTCCTTAAAACCTCTCATTAACAGGTTTAACAATAGAATCAAAAACAGCATCTTCAAAGAAAAACAAAAAAATTGGTCTAATTTTATCAAAAACATTGCTAGTGAGGATAATTCTCTTTGGCTAATTAAACGCAAAATTAATAACAATTACACCCCCATCTTTCCTCTTTCGGCTAACAACAATACTGCTTACACTGACGAGGAGAAAGCTGATTTCCTCGCCAGATCTTACTCTAACCAATTCTCACCGAATCCCACCCTCGTTAGTCACAATCACATTACGCATGTCAGCGACACTGTTCATAGATTCTTTGCACACACCCCTGATGAACCCCCCACTGTTATTCAGCCTATTATTATACACAACATCATCTCTAAACTTAAAAAACGCAAAGTCCCTGGGTACGACAAAATCTCTAACACTGCACTTAAAAACTTGCCTCCTAACTACATAAACTACATCACGAAACTTACTAACTCCATTTTCTACTTTGATTATTTTCCGAAGCCATGGAAAATTTCCATCATCTCTCCTACTCCTAAACCTGGTACTAACCTCACTGATCCAGTTAATTACAGACCTATTTCACTCCTTCCTTCTCTCAGCAAAGTAATCGAACGTGTCATTTGGTCGCAACTCCAACACCATATTCAACTCAACAACACTCTCATGCCTGAACAATTTGGCTTTACCCCAAAACACTCCACAACACATCAGCTACTTCATCAGCTACCAAGTTGTAGAGTTTCTCAATGAAAAGCTTAACTCAAAGATTCCTGCTGCTGCCATATTTCTTAACATCGCTAAGGCATTCAATAAAGTCTGGCACTTGGGCCTCATTTACAAACTAATTATGCTTAAATTCCCTGCCAGACTTATACACCTTATCTACTCTTACCTTAGCGATCGCATTTTTCGCGTTCGCATTAACAACATCTTTTCCGTATCTTATCAGGCATCCTCCAAGGGAGCGTAATCGGTCCCTTGTTGTTTAACATATACTTTAACGACATTCCCAGAACACCTAACACTCACCTTGCTCTCTATGCGGACGACACCACAATATATGCCTACGCATACCACCCGTATACACTATACAGGTACCTTCAGACCCACATTGGTGCCTTCTTAAACTGGTGCGACCTTTGGCGCCTTAAAATTAACGAAAACAAGACTGCTGCTGTCTATTTCTCTAAAAAATGTATCTATCCTTCCTAACAGAATCACAATTAAAAATACCACCATTCCCTGGTAACGAAGCAAAGTACCTAGGGGTGACCCTTGACCGTAGACTTACATTCAATAAACACATCCTCAATATCAGGGGAAAAGTCATCGGAGCATCCACTGCACTCAAACCTCTCTTTAATAGCAAAACCCTGGCTATCCACAATAAACTTCTCCTCTATAATACTTGCATTTTACCCATAATCACTTACGCTTGTCCGGTATGGGCCTTCATTTGCAAATCTTCCATGAAAAACCTCAGTCAGCTACACAATAGAAACCTGCGCACTGTCAGGAATGCCTCCCGTTATCTACGCAATAGTACCATTCGCAGAGACCTCAATACTACCACTCTTAGCACTAGAATCAACTACCTTGCCAATAAATTCTTTGATAAATTATATGATCTCCCTAACGAAATCATCACAGAGCTACCAGATTATGACGCATCCGAGCCTCAACACCGCAAGCGTCCTAAATACTCTTGTATTACCGACTGTGACCATTAGTACTCACCACTCTCTGCAAAATTTCTCTCCTCTTATACTTTTCTTTTTGTTAAATTTAAAAAAAAAAAAAAAAAAAAAAAAAATCTTGTATAGCTTTAATTTCATAATTAATTTCATTCCCAGCTCTACCAAAAAAATAAAATAAATAAAAAAATAAATATATTGTATGGCCACTGAAAAGTGTCTTTTTAAAAAAAAAGTTAAGCTTTGACCGCCTTTCCACCTGGCATTTATATGCTGTTTGTATCGAACATGTCCCGAACCCTATTTTTAATCCTTAAACTTTTTATCAGTAGTATACTTACTACAGCTATACCATTTTACTTTCCTATTATTGACTCTATCCTTAATCTCTTTTGCTTTTCTATATATTTCCAAATTTATTTCTTCCATTTTAGGTAGCTTTCAATACAAAAAAGTCCTTCCGGCCTGTACCGGGAGGAAAAGGTAGCTTTCCTATATCTTCGTTTTAAAATTTTAGCTAATGTTACATGAAAACAGCAAGTTAAAATGCAAAGAAACGTTTACAAAAGATTCGTTAATACTGAATTTGAATAAGAAATTCGCCAAATTATTGAGCAATAGCCAAATTGGCTTCATTTATGAAGACTTATTTTGGTCGCCAAATTTGGCGATATTTCGCCAAATGTCGCCAATTTTGGCGTAGAATTTGGCGCTAATGGATATGAATATATAGTTTTATGCGTATGATTGGGAAAATTATTACAACAATGAAAGAAAATAATTTGCGAGTAATCGCGTTAATGTGCTGTTTTGTTTCAAAATGTCAGCCACCCTAGAATTTCAAACTGCTCTATCTCAGCCATTTTTTAAGATAGAGGTAAACAAAAAAATGCTCTGGAATCCTTGTATCAAGGCCTAACAGGTAATTAAAAAATAAATTTGAATTTTTAACTTTTTTGTATATTTATTTTAGTTTTAAATTTTTAAATGGCCGCCATCTTGAAACAAAATGGCGGACCAAGCTGGCCAAAGAACTCGGTCGAGACATTAGTGACCTTAATACACACAATTAGTTTCATCAAAATCGATTTATAAATACGTGCGTTATCGTATGACATAGGTCAGATATATATATATATATATATGTGGAGATATATATATATATATATATATATGTGGAGATATATATATATATATATATATATATATATATATATATATATATATATATATATATATATATATATAAATCAACATTTGGACGGAGGGTGGTTTTGGGGTCTGGGGGTCATGATCGGTGAAAATATATCAAAATTTTCCGGAATTGCTTTCCTCCGAACGGCTGCAATAGGTAGCTTTATACTTTTTTGTATTGAAAGCTACCTAAAAGATAAATCTATAAATCAATTTTGATGAAACTAATTGTGTGTATTAAGCTCACCAATGTCTCGACCGAGTTCGTTGGACAGCTTGGTCCGCCATTTTGTTTCAAGATGGCGGCCAATTATAAATTTAAAACTAAAATAAATATACAAAAAAGTTAAAAATTCAAATTTATTTTTTAATTCAGTGTTAGGCCTTGAAACGAGGATTCCATAGCATTTTTTGTTTTACCTTATTACAACAATGAAAGAAAATAATTTGCGAGTAATCGCGTTAATGTGCTGTTTTGTTTCAAAATGTCAGCCACCCTAGAATTTCAAACTGCTCTATCTCAGCCATTTTTTAAGATAGAGGTAAACAAAAAAATGCTCTGGAATCCTTGTATCAAGGCCTAACAGGTAATTAAAAAATAAATTTGAATTTTTAACTTTTTTGTATATTTATTTTAGTTTTAAATTTTTAAATGGCCGCCATCTTGAAACAAAATGGCGGACCAAGCTGGCCAACGAACTCGGTCGAGACATTAGTGACCTTAATACACACAATTAGTTTCATCAAAATCGATTTATAAATACGTGCGTTATCGTATGACATAGGTCAGATATATATATATATATATGGAGATATATATATATATATATATAAATCAACATTTGGACGGAGGGTGGTTTTGGGGTCTGGGGGTCATGATCGGTGAAAATATATCAAAATTTTCCGGAATTGCTTTCCTCCGAACGGCTGCAATAGGTAGCTTTATACTTTTTTGTATTGAAAGCTACCTAAAAGTATAAAGCTACCTATTGCAGCCGTTCGGAGGAAAGCAGTTCCGGAAAATTTCGATATATTTTCACCGATCATGACCCCCAGACCCCAAAACCACCCTCCGTTCAAATGTTGATTTATATATATAGATATATCCATATATATATATATATATATATCTGACCTATGTCATACGATAACGCTCGTATTTATAAATAGATTTTGATGAAACTAATTGTGTGTATTAAGGTCACTAATGTCTCGACCGAGTTCGTTGGCCAGCTTGGTCCGCCATTTTGTTTCAAGATGGCGGCCATTTAAAAATTTAAAACTAAAATAAATATGCAAAAAAATTAAAAATTCAAATTTATTTTTTAATTACGTGTTAGGCCTTGATACAAGGATTCCAGAGCATTTTTTGGTTTACCTCTATCTTAAAAAATGGCTGAGATAGAGCAGTTTGAAATTCTAGGGTGGCTGACATTTTGAAACAAAACAGCACATTAACGCGATTACTCCCAAATTATTTTCTTTCATTGTTGTAATAAATTTCCCAATCATACGCATAAAACTATATATTCATATCCATTAGCGCCAAAATTGGCGACATTGGTGACAAAATTAGCAAAATTTGTGACATTTGGCGAAATTTCGCCAAATTTGGCAACCAAAATAAGTTTTTATAAATGAAGCCAATTTGGCTATTGCTCAATAATTTGGCGAAATTCTTATTCAAATTCAGTATTAACGAATCTTTTGTAAACGTTTCTTTGCATTTTAACTTGCTGTTTTCGTGTAACATTAGCTAAAATTTTAAAACGAAGATATAGGAAAGCTACCTTTTCCTCCCGGTACAGGCCGGAAGGACTTTTTACTTTCTTCTATCTATAATAGAAGAAAGTATTGTAATCGAAATTTTTTTCGACTCCCGGTTTTCGACGGATTTACACGTTTTAGGGGTCAGAGATTCCGAAAAACATGTTTTTACAAAATGTCTGTCTGACCGTCTGTCCGTCTGTCCGTCTGTGTGGGTCTTTTTTGTACCATCGAAAAGTGTATGAAGTTATGCTTCAAATTGAACCTAATTTTTTTTCTATGTTTTTGGCTATGGCAAGCAGATTCTATCAGAATGTGGGGATATTTTGACGAAAGGGGGCGCTGCGATCGATATTTTTGTTCCATTTTCACTATTGTACCATCTAAAAGTATATGAAGTTATGCTTCAAATTGAACCACATTTTTTTTTCTATGTTTTTGGCTATGGCAAGCAGATTCTATCAGAATTTGGGGATATTTCGACGAAAGGGGGCGCTGCGATCGATATTTTTGTTCCATTTTCACTATTGTACCATCTAAGAGTGTATGAAGTTATGCTTCAAATTGAACCAGATTTTTTTTTATGTTTTTAACTATGGCAAGCAGGTTCTATCAGAATTTGGGGATATTTCGACAAAAGGGGGCGCTGCGATCGATATTTTTGTTCCATTTTCACTATTGTACCATCTAAAAGTGTATGAAGTTATACTTCAAATTGAACCAGATTTTTTTTTCTATGTTTTTGGCTATGGCAAGCAGGTTCTATCAGAATTTGGGGATATTTCGACGAAAGGGCGCGCTGCGATCGATATTTTTGTTCCATTTTCATTATTGTATCATCGAAAAGTGTATGAAGTTATGCTTCAAATTGAACCACATTTTTTTTCTATGTTTTTGGCTATGGCAAGCAGGTTCTATCAGAATTTGGGGATATTTCGACGAAAGGGGGTGCTGTGATAGCCAAATTCAAAAGGTCAAAATAGCCCAATTCAATTTCAAATTCAAAAAGATGTGCAAAAAAATTAGAAATCCTACAATTTTTTTTCGTTAAATGTTCAGAGAATCCGGAACAATTTTTGTTTTGCCTCTATCTTAAAAAATGCCTGAGATATAGCGGTTTGAAATTTTAGGGTGGCTGACATTTTCAAACAAGACAGCAAAATTCATGCATAAACGGGTTTAACTTATGAGTTATAGTTAACATGGTTTTGGCAAATTTTCTTTCATTGTTGTAACAATTAATCCTATTATATGCTTATCACTATATATTTATATTCGCCAACGTCAAATTCTCGCCAAACTTGACGACAGTTGGCGAAATATCGCCGAATTTGGCGACCAAAATAGGTTGTCATAAATGAAGCCAACTTGGCTGTAGAGGACTAATTTGGCGATATTCTCATTCAAATTCAATGTTGACGAGAACTGGGATTGAATCTTCTTTAATTAGGTTCCACGCATTTTACCTTCGTGTTTTCCAGTAAAATTAGCTAAAATCGAAAAACCAAGAAATAGGGAGGCTATCTGTTCCTGTCGGTTCAGACCTGAAGGACTTTTCGTAGTTTAGTATTATACATCAGTTGATCGCATCCCGGTAACCCGACGATTCGAAAGCAGCTGACGTACAACGGAATAACGAAAAATATTGATTTTATTGGGGATATGATAATGAATTTTGAAGTATTAACATGACTGAGATAGAAGAAAGTTTTGGGATTGGCACATCCGACTAGTTTAAATTTATCTTCATTTCTTTTTTATTTGCTCTTTAAGCAATCTTATCTATTCGCAACGGCTCATTATTACAAGACATTCTACTCACAATAGACTGGGCGTAAAGTTGCTGCAACTAGGAAGCCCCTTAACCGGCATCAACTGTTCCAGTTAAGTGATAATAATACTGAGCTCAAGATTTTCTTGGGATACAGTGGTACGATACCGCTGTTTATTTTTTTTTAAAAAAATGACCCAATTCTTCCTTTAATGGGAGTTACCTGGAGCGGAAGAAAATTTGCGGAATGTAATCCCAAGTTATCGTATGAGAGAAACTACTTCTGATTTTTGTTCATTCAAATTTGAAAATTTTAACTTTTTTTTTTTTTTTTTTTTAGCATACAAATCCGAAAGCTCGTTACAGCGCTATAAACTTCAAAAGATCAAAAACAACAGAAAAGGTGCATGATAAACACCGAAAACATTATTTCTTGCCAGAGCAGTAACCGAAAGATTTTCGTTTTCTTCAAATTCGGATTCTATTAAAATTCGGATTCGTCATATTCACAGATTTTTTTAGCTCGATTCATATTGTCTTGTTTTCTTTCAATGTTAGTTTGTTCAGCTATTGTAAAACTTTCATACTGATCTGCAAACTGTTTCATCTCTATCAATAACTGACTTCTTTCAATTTTACAATGTTTAGAAATGCTGCAAAGGACTTCCGTAGGAAAATTACCAAGCATTACGATTTCATTAAATTTCTTTTGGTTTAACTAGCGTTGAATTCAGGAGGTGTTCCGTGGGGGGGACGTCCCCCCCGGTACATTTGAGAGATTTTGCCGAGATTTGAGAGATTTGCCGGAAGATTTGAGATTTTATGATTTTAATGGTTAAAAATTGCAATTTTCGCAATTCCGCAGCATTGGAACAGCATTACAATAACTATGTAGAAATGACAAACAGAAAATTTAAAACAAGAATAAAAGAACATAGGGCAGATATCAAATATGACAGAAAAACTACTGCCTTAGCTAGACTACATAGAATAGAGCCATTGCAGATTGAAGTAAAATAATTTTTCCACCAAGAGTTTATTTCCCACCCATTATCTCTGAATACAAGTATATTTGCGAAACTATAACATTTGCAACGAATCAACTTTTTTTGAAAGACCTAAAATTTGGCATGCGATGTTTTACAAATTAAAAAAGCAATAGAAATAAAATAATTTTCATGCTTTCCAGTGTGACCAATTTAAGCACCTGCTTACATTGGACAGGTGATTCCGTCATTTATGTTTATAATTTTCAAAAACTTTGCAAGAATATTTTATATTTCATTTTTTTCTGAAGATGCCGCCGTTTGAGCGAAGGAAACATATGTCATCTATATTAAAAGGTAGTTTTAAACCTTTTGTGTTATGTTTCTTATTACTTGAAGTAATAATTACACTTTAATTTCAAGTTAACAAGTGATTTTATTATATTATTTAAAACTATATTAATTAAACGTTGAACAACCAATATACTGGCGTGAACTTCTTATTTCCGCTTTTTGGTTTGATTACTAGTCAAAAGAGTTGAAATATCATTACATTTTTGCTTTGAAACCTTTTTGGTCTTCGCTGCGAGTTGATGTTAACGAGAGTCTAAATTAATCTCAACAGATTTATAAATATGCTAGTAGTCATGCCAGGGTATTAAATGTAGAATATCTTTGATCTTTACCCCAAAAAGCCTAGCCGCACCAAATGAACTAGTCGCTTCCTCCTCCCCTAGGATTTGATATTCGGAAGGTGCGGTACAGTAATGGGGTAGTGTGAGTGTCTCACATCAGGCCTACGACCCGGTTCCCTTTTGGGATTCCGGCAACGAAGCTGTGGCTCATTCTCGCTATCCGCCCAAGTGTGAACCTAGTGGCCCTTTTATAAGGTGCCACTAATGTCGCTTCGACCTATATGTCATCAACCCACTTGGGAAAGAGAGTTTGAAGTGCAGGTAGGCGTACGCCCCCGCTTCGCTCTCCGGCCGAAGAGCATCACCTAGAGGGTCCCCGGGTAAACTGGAACCCTCCTGGTCGTGTCTCGTATGGGCTCTTCAAGAGCCTGGAATCGGCGGATGATGCGCGACTGCCTTCGGCAGCCGTGACCTCTGTCTTACCCCAAAAAGCCATAAAACTGGAGCAGTACACTCAGTTGAGCCGAATCGAATATGATTAGCATTTTCTGTGAATTTTATCACCATTCGGCAAATATCAGTAATAAAGTTTTGAAGAACCAAATAGTAATTTAGCTCATTTTTCTTCAATAACTTGAATAGGGTGCTTCTCCATTAAAGCTTTTTTAATTTCAGTTGGGTCATTTTCGTTGGGGCAGATGAAACATTCAAGCTGTTGCGTAGCAGCATTCTGATCAGCATCAGGTGTCTTCTGTTGGTTTACTTCAACATCATTTTCTGTGTCAGAGCTGGCATAAGGCGCGCCAGATAACAAGGAGACAAGAGACATTTCTGACACTCGTGCGACAAATATACGGTTGTAGCCTATTGTTTCTTCACTGAGCCCACACACCGAAAACACATGCGATGAAGCACATATGTTGCACTTTTTTCTTTTTTTGCTTCCGTCTCTTCTCTCAGCTAATCTACAAGCTGCAATTTTCATTTATTTGTGTCGTAAGAAAATACGTTTTGGCGTCATCTGTCGGCAATTAATATAAAGAAATATCTCTATTTTAGGCGCATTTATAAAATAAAGCCATATGGCTTTAAAATTTTATTCAGTGTACATAAAATGAAAATTATTATTCTTTTCTATAAAATTTAATTTAGTGTTATCCATTTGAGCAAATGGTATTATAATTCCTCATATTTTAATTACATTTGAAAAGAAATATTCATTTTATTTACAATGCAAGCAAAATTTAAGTGGATATAAGCTAATATATTTTTTAAATGATAACACTAAATTAAAATTTTATGACATTTAATAATTTTCATTTTATTTACATTAAATAAAATTATTAAAGTTGTATTGCCTTTTTTTAAATGCACCTAAAATACTACTCAAGAGACGATTTCTTTATATTAATTTTCAATAGATAGCGCCAAAACAATTGTATCTCTTGTGCTCGTGTCGCTCTTGTGTGAAGATGAAAAAGTTGAAAATGCAACATGCTTCTGTCGTGATTCACGGTTTCATGAGACATGCAACGTGTACCGCGTCTCTTGTCTCCTTGGTGTGAAGCGCGCCTTAGTTCTTTATGAATCAGCACTGCCGAGAGAAGTGGCACAACTATGACACTGCACTAACTACAGCCATACTACGACACTGGGCGAGTGAACGTCGCAATACGCTCTGAATCTGAGCCTATGAGTACTGCACAGAGTGCGATGAGTCAGCCAGCAGCCCTCTTCCATCTGGCCAGCGACGCGACACGATGCCGCCACCGGCGCCATAGGCTTCTATAATAAAACCAACTGCCAACTACTTAAAATTGATTGTAAACTCGTAAGATTACTGAGAAATAGTCAAAGTAGTATGTCCATTTTTGGGGACCCTCCGGGGCCCCCTTTGGCCGGGGGCCCTCGGCAATCGCCGACCAGCCGACCTGGCCAGTCCGGGCCTGTGGACTGCCCCCCCCCCCCCTTATTCGCCTGATTTAAATTCTTTTGATTTCTTTCTACGGAATCTCTTTAAAGAAGAGTAGTACCCTCAAAAACCACAAACTCTTGCGGACGTTGAACTTTCCGTCTGTAATGCATGTCAGTCATCTCTTTAGTAAGGTCAGGAATGAAATTTAAGAATGTATAGAATATAATAATGACAGAATATCAAAGGTGAATGATTACATGTTTACATTCAGAATTGTTGACTATTTTGGAATGAATATTTTATTTAAAAGTTCAAATAGAAAGAAAATAGAAAATTTTTGTTACTTGCTGAGTAGGGCTGGACGATATCAGAAATTTCGCAATATATCAATGAATTTATATCGATATTGGTAATGGATCGCGATAACTACCTTAAAGAGTGGGGGGACAGAAAAATTCTTAATTTCCAAAGATAAATGGTAGGTAGCAGCAATTTAAGAACAAATAGGTGTAGAAAGCAATGAATAAATTCTCTGTACCTATTTGTTCACACAGCATCCATTAAATATTATAGTTTGATATTTATACAAAATAGAAATATTTTAGGAAAAGGACACATAAATAGTATGTTTCCTATTCTTTCTATTTTATGCGCTATTTTAACTATATAATTTCCTCGTGTATAACTGAGAATATTATAAAAAAGAAACTAAAATAAAGTTTTCTTAAATTTAGGACGTTGCTGATTCTAATACGATTAAAATGAGTAAAACGTAACCGAAAAACTGAAATTGGTTTAATGTCACATGTCATGCTAATATACTGATAATTAAATAGCTTTCATTGGATGACAGATGCAGCAGAAATGTTGTTTTTATATCTTTCCCTAAGGTATCATTGCATTCTTAAGAAAAAATAAATAAAAATATTCACTGTATTTCTAAATTCCTATTTATTTACAGTTCATAAATAAAACATTGAAATCGTTTTCGATACATAAATATTCAAACCACATTTCGAAATAGTTTTATACAAATTAATTTTTTTTTCCTTTACTTCATTTTAAGCTGAAATATCAAGACAGCATATATTAAATTCACTCGGATTCACGCTCTCTCTACCGATAATGCGACAGACAGAATAAATAGCAGTGAGCATTGATCGGTATTCAGCAGACGTAAATAGCTGGGAAGCTATTTTTAAAAGTTACCAATCACAGTGAAAGAGCGAATAGGTTTCGCTTCACTAACGTGGTGAAAGGCGAAATTTTATCATTAGCAAACTCTGATTGGTTGATCGTGAACCGAGCTTCCCAGCTGCTAAGCTACGGTAATATTATTGTCTTCAAAATAACTCGTACATATTATAACGCTTCGTTATCGAGATAGATCAATCTGTGTGATATATTGCAATGTGTCTAGACCAACAGTAGCGAAGACATTGAAACGCAGCCGATAACAGTAACTGTAGCGAACGGACAGTAAGATATGCGGTTGGTGGGAATAAAAATTAAAGCAGACCTTATATCAGGATACGGCGGAATAACAAGGAAATTGAAATAATCGTTAGAAGGGATATACGGCTTTGCATAGAGTGGGCAACGAATAAATGCATGGGAAGAAATGATTATTTCGATATAATGGCAGTATTCTGCCCTTAACGAAACAAACCGACTCGGAACCAACCGATCCCGTAATCCATAACGAGATTTGACAGTTTGCAATTCTGCCCTGCGATCGGATTTTTCGACCGACGTTCAATCTCCCTGCTTTGAGCTTACCAGTTTCGACCAATCATTTCCAAGGTCACGAGTGGTTTGTTTATTTACGCGAGATGTGAACGTGTGTTTTATACCTATTTAAATGCAGACTTTTTTTAAATTTTTTTTCAAATGATTGATTTTTTTTTTTTTTTTTTTTTTTTTTTTTTTTTCCGAAGTTAGGTTTGCGGGAATTTAGAAGTCAATGATAAATATTATTTATAAATATTAATTAAGAAATAATTTTAAAATATTAATTAATGATGAGACTAGGGAGATTAGATGGGATATGGATTTTAGGTTAGAATTTAAATATTTTGATGAAATAAAGGAGAATACACCAAATTTAATAAAAAAAATATGAGGTATTTATCTAAATTCTGTAAATATACATTGTTGTTTAAATATATACTACATTTTCTTATGACCATACAGCAAAGATTTTATTGCTGATTTGTAAATAATGTAAATTATACATTTATTTTTTTTACTGCTCAGTTAATCTGAATTGTTGTAACGCATTTTTTTTATTGTAACTTGAATTTGAAATTAAATCTTCGTAGTCATGTGACATTTCCCTCTCCCTCCCCCCCCCTTTTTTTCTACTTTTCAGTGAATATGAATTGTTCTTGTGCCTTTTCCATTAGACTTAAAATTAAATAAATATTTTCTATATAAATTAAATATTCGTAGTCATATGACACCTTCCCTCCGCCCACACGCTCCTTTTAGGTAGATTTCGTAAGAAATACTACCTATTACATTCTCACCTAAGTTGGAAATTTTGAAAATTTTTTGCAGATCTACGCCGATCATGACTCCCAGAACCCAAAAACACTCCCAGTTCAAAACTTTATCTATCTATCTATCTATGTCACTTTTTTATGGACACAATAACTGGAAAAATTCTGCATAAATCTCTTCCAAACAGATACATAAAAACAAGGGGCATAAAATCTCGTTTAAGTTCGTTAATGGGCAAAATCGAACCAGGGGGGGGGGGGCTTTTTGTAAAAACAGAAAAAAACCCATAATTACTTAATTATGATACGTATCGAATCCGTGTAAAGTTATTATTACTTCTAGGAAAAGGGCCAAAAATTTATGTATGACAGATTTTAGATATCATTAAAGATGGCCCCAAGGGGTGGAGAAGGGAAGGGGGGGGGGGGGGGGTAGAAGAAAAAAAATCATAACTCCGTCAATTCACAAGATATCAAATTCGTTTAAATGTATTATTAATCCTCTTAATATTATCTACAACTTTTATATTGACAAATTTTTTATTGAACCAACCCTTATAGCACAAAAAAATTAAAAACAAAAAAATCCCTGCCGGCTCCGCCTGCAAACAAGTTAGGTTTCGAAGTGGGCGGTTCCCATCTGCCGTATCATGGCAAAAAGGTCATTTCTTCCGTAATTCCCAACAAACAGGCGCCCCACGGTCTGCATTTTCGAAATGTACCTGTGCCTGTAGGTCGAGCCGTCAGGGATTTTTTTTTTTTTTTTAATCTCGTGTAATATACCTTTTAGATTTCATTTTAAAACTTGAATTATGTATATTGCAAATTGTATTTCCTTTCCACAATTTGAATTACATTCCGCATAATTATGAATGCAGCAAGTATATTTCAAACTAAATAAGATTTTTATGAGGTGTTTATCTAAATTTTATAGATATACAGAGTTATTTAAACATATATTACATTATCTTATGACTTGTAGCAAAAACGTTCGCAAAGCGAGCTTTTTTTTTTTCCCCGTAGTGGGTGATTAATAATGTTGAGGCTTTTAATTATAGATTAATATGTTTTTAATCTCTTACACAGGGACCGGTTGCACTAAAATATCGCCCACTCCCACCTTTTTTTATTATGTTAATTAGTAAATTATTACGGATCTGTTTTGGAAGAAATTGGGTACCTTTAAAGAACCCTTCACAATATTTTTCCTTTCAAAACTGGACCCTTGACAAAAATTTTCATCTCAAAACAGGGCCATTAAAAAAATTATTTGTCTTAAAAAAGGACTCTTCACAAAATTCTTTGTCTTAAAAAACTTTTACAAATTTAATTATTTAAAAGTAAAATCTAACTGTCACTTTTACATAAAGAAGCTGTATATTTTACATACACATATCTTCTTAAAAATGTATAAACAAGAACCAGAATATGACGATCCTTTCAAATTCACAAAATTATGACTAGATTTTTCACAAATGTAAAAAGCTGTTCATAATTTACAAGGACAGGACCCAGGGAGTTAAGTCTGGACAGACCTCTGATTATGCTAATTATGCTATGAGATTTTGAAAAATTTTAATGCTGTTAGCGAAATATATTAATTAAACTATATACATTTTTAATGTTGTTTGTGAAATATGATTTAAACTAAACAATTTTTTAGTGTTGAATAAATATTTAATGTAGGCAAAATCTTTCATTAAGTTATTTTTATTTATTTATGTATTTATTTATTTATTTTGCTAATTATCTTTTTATCGAAATGTGTTAATTACATTTTCGAAACAAAACGAAATAAGTAGTAATGCTCTCCCTTATTAGTTTTCAATAGAAAATATGTTTCAATCTTTATGTATGTATTACGACTCACACTATATTTCATACATATACAAGACAGTGCAAAAATATTCCGGTAAATTTCATTAGTATATAAATTCTATCGGTAGTGTAAAACTGTTTTCTTGTAACAAGCAAAAATAATTTCGTAAGCAAATAAAAATCTTTTCACTCTAGTGAACTTTTAACTAATTATTAGTACGATTGGATTAGGGCGTATTTTTTTCTTTTCCTAACGGGTCTATAATACTTTATTATTTACAATTCAAAGTAGTATTAAAGTAAATTTTAACTGAAAAATAATTTATGTTTAAAAATTTCGTGTAAACTGTATTCATTAGAAAATGTACCTATTCTAAAACGCTGTCTTTTTGCCCTGTATCCTCATATACTAACGGATAACTATCCTCATATATAACGGAGCACTGCATATATACGCGCGCCATCTTAAAACGATAAAGGGAACGCTTTCCGGCTGCCTACAGCAGTCGGAGAAATTACCACATAACAGCCCTGAAATACGGGAACGAATTCCGAGACGGTAGGGGCAGAATGCGAAATAATCACTTCGTCGGCGCATTACGAGAAAGTCTTCCGTTCCGATGAGGGGAGAATGCTGCCGATGGTACGGAATATTCCGCACTTTTTCTAGGATTTAAAATCGCTCTGCGGGGAAAAATGTTAAATATATGTTAAAAAAATGTTAAATGTATAATCGTTAGAAGGGATATACGGCTTTGCATAGAGTGGGCAACGAATAAATGCATGGGAAGAAATGATTATTTCGATATAAGTACGGAATATTCCGCACTTTTTCTAGGATTTAAAATCGCTCTGCGAGAAAATTATTAGTATATATTGGTAGTTTCAAAGCTTATAGTTATTGTTATTGGGATATAATGACAGAATCAGATCTTAGATATTGATATTGCGATAGTTATAAAATATCAATATTTATCGATGCATTGATAAATAATCCAGCCATGATGCTGAGTAAGTTTAATGCTTTAACAACGACTTATAACAAGTAAAAGAGGTTCACATAAACTCAGCAAATATATTCATTATGTTATTCCTAAAGTTTGGTTAAAGTGGAATATAAATTTCATTCTACCTATAATTTCAAAATGGTTAACGCTGATGTTTTTAAATTAAAAATTGAAGCTTTAAAGAATTTGAAATTCATTTTTATTAAATTAAAATTAAAATAATTACAGTTCAAGGATTGCATAGATATGCTTTATTTTACAATCAAATTTCAGCAAAGTCTTTTGATAATTTGTATTTTAATAAGGTTTTTATTGATATTTCTGATTTCTCCTCCTGATAAATCAGTGTTTGTGTTTTCTGCTGCTTATTTATATTATAAAGGACAAACGTGTCCATGCGTAATGCTAATGTCATTTTGCGAATGGCAACACTTGACTATGAAATTTCGGTTTTGCAATTTTTGCTACTATAATTTTTTTATCTTCTAAACATGGCACCTTTTCAATTATTACAACGTCGTATAAGGGGAAATATGTACTTTGAAATGCGGTTTGTTTGAAAACTGTATTTTAACTGACTGATTTATTACAGCATTTAAAATAAATTTAATGCATGATTTTTTTTTTTTTATCTATCTTTATTGACTGCAGATTAAAAAAAAAAAAAAATAAAAAAAAATAAAATAAAATAAAAAAAAATAAAAATAAAAAATAAAAATCCGTTTTTCCTTAAAACAATATAAAAAATTCAACATTTGTTTCCAGCTGATATTCAATAACGAAATTAAAACTTCAATAAATGAAATAGTATAAATAGAACACAAATTTAACAGACGTGTAATTGAAATAAGCGCTAAAAACCGCTGAAATTATGAGAATTAAAAAAAAAAAAAACTGCTGGAGATAACGAAATTTTCAGCGATTCCTTCGGCTATTAATTTCTAGCAAAAGACCAAAACGAAATTAACGCTTTTAATAATTTAAAAATTCTATTTGAATATATAATTGACATATTTCATATAAAAATGTTCTTTGGTGGTGTTATTAGGAGGCAATTAAAAAATATATATTAAATTACAAAAGTCTATTGCAGTTTTCAAATAAAAATTAATAAGAAGAAAGGATTTTCACCTATCTTCTCTGTTCCTGGAAGCCTGGATTGGATGTCCTAGTAGCTATAATAAACTTTTGAGTCGTAAAAATTTCAACGACAGACATTTTTTTTTTCTCTAATATTGATACTTTTGATGTAAGAGTAAAAATTGAGTTTACTTACGACATTAGAGTGAAAATAAAATTGGATTATGTAAATAACGATTACATGTCCATATTAAGTACGTTCTCAATGATTAGAAAAAAAGATAAATTACGGTTAAACAACCTTTTCTCACAAAAATGTTTAATTGACTGCAGTTTGATACAAATTTATTATAGCGTGTTTTGAAAAAAAAAATGCTTTTAATTATATATCGATGAAGTTTTATGTTAATCATAAATGTAGGTGTGGTCCACCTTTAGAAACCTAATGCAAATATTATTTTTAAAACGGGGGCGGAGTTATTCAGTCTTTCCACCTACTGGCGAGAATGAGACTGGTCGATCAACTGGGAAATTTAAAATTCTTGTTTTCAAGTTTTTTAATTATTTTACTATACTTTTATATCTATTAAAATTGTTTAAAGTTTACTGTTAAAGAATTTTATCATTTGTATAAACATGCTTTATGAACTTTGATTAAATTTTATATTTATATATTTATTAAATAATATTAAAAGTTGTATTTTTGTGAGGTGCTTCTAGCAACTGTGAATGCAATAAATTTTCATATAGTTTTGAATGAATTACTTATTTAATAATATACAAAACGCAGAGAAAAGTTTCTATATCCTGAAAAAAACTTGCGAAAGGACAGTAATAACGGTGTAGTTGAGTGATTGAACCATACCTAATGCAACAGACAGCAGAGTCCAGTACTGACGTATTTTGGAAATTATCCAGCCTATTTCGAAAACTGTGATAGATAGCAAAACAAAATCAAATACAAAAGTGTGGAGCATCCTATGAAACACTATGAAATGATATCTTATATATCAAAATAAATTTTATAGAAAAGTAAATATTTCGATATCCAATCACTCGCTTAATTACGTCACCAAGCGTGAGCCGAAGTGTGTCAGTACAAGGCGAATATACATTAAAGCTAATAGCACTAACATGTACCAGCAAGATACAATTTAATTCAATAATTAAGCGAAGTGTGTTTGATGTATCCTCACTAGTAGCTGCAGCCGTTCGCTTTAACAAATATAAATATAATGTGCATTTTATATTATAACTTACACCAGATAATTTACAAGAAAATACTTTTCAATAATAAACATCAATTTTTGTGGATAACTGAGTCAACTTTTAGTTGCTGTTTTAATAAATCGGCTCAAGTAGCCGATAGATGAGTCAGATTAACACCTTCCCTACCTAACACTCCTATAATAGGAGCTTTATTCCTACCGAAACGAGTCATTGAATGTTTTATGGGTATGACCAAAGAAATAGAACATCTATTCTATATTCTTTGGTATGGCATATGAATCAAAGTTGGTTACAAGAAAGAGAACACCCGCGTGTTAGAAGATGGCGCAAAGTAGCGCCACCGAAATTGTAGTGGTGGCGATTAGAAATAAAATGTTCAATAGTGGGCGGGGTGCTCCGTGCTCAGGTATTGGTTCTGCTTTCATGGCGATCGCGGCAGTATCATTTCAACGGCAACTTTCAGAAATTTCAATCCTGTCATTAAACAATCTCATAGAGTGATGAAATATGTTAATTTTTAATGAAACTAATCAGATTATGTATTTACTTTAATTTTTAATCTTTGTTATTTTCTGTTTACTTCTTTTAATTTATAATGGCATGAAGAATATGAATATTTTAAAAGAGACTACATTCTGAAACATTGGATACATTTTTTTCAAATATGGAATGTAATGTGTTCAACAATTTTATTTAATTGAATATTTATTATATGAGGTAAATATTTACAACAAATAGTTTTTACAAAAACATTCGTAATTTTAAATTATAAGAAGTGAACAGAAAATAGGATTAAACATTAAAAGAAATACATAATCTGATTACTTTTCATTAAAAAATTTAATATTTCATCACTCAGCGAGTTTGTTCAATGACATGATTGAAAATTTCTGATTGGCGTTACTGTCATACTGCGCGAAATAAACGAAAATTTTGTTAAATTAATCAGTTAAAAGTGTATTCTGCACCCTGTTTATTTATGTACCCATGAAATAATTTTTAGTGATTTTGGTATTTTTTTTTTTTTTTTTTTTTTTTTATGTATTTAAAAATGCTGGCAAGTCTGTTAAAATATGCTCATATGTTTAAGTTTTATTAAACCCATAAAATCTGAAGCAAGTTAAATATTTCTGGATAATTTTATTTCGTAAATAATAAATCTCTTTTTAAGGAATATATAAACAAAATTTAGAGTTTATATAATTCCAGGACAAAATCAGAAAAATACATTTCTATAGCATTATTAAAAAATATTTTTATATGATCTACATGTTACATATTTTCTTATTTTTAGTTTTTATTAAATTCTTTAAATATATTTTCATTTATACAGAAGGGCAATAATTTTGAGAATCTATTTGCATCTTACATTATATCTAACTTGATGCTCCATAATTTCATTTTTATTTAAATCTAGCAACTTTACATTTTTCTCTTAATTTTTTTCCAAATCTTTCATTTTAAAATATAATTATACATTTTCAAAATCTCTCATATTTATTACTATGCACATTTAAAATGTCAGATATTTAAATAGATCTGATTTATGCAAAATTAATTTATTTTAAAGTTCATAAAAATAAAATGTATTAAAAAAATTTAATAATAATATTACTTTAAAATTCAAGCAATTTGTACAACAAAAATTTAATAAATTAAATATTGCACATACAAAATTATCTGCTCTTGAATAGTAATGTTAAATGAAAAAAATATACAGCATAAAATATTAGGATACGTAAGAAAAAATAATGGTTTAAATAATTTTGAAAATAAATAAATTAATACCTTTGATTAAGTTAAATTTCAAATATTATATAAAATAAATTATTATTATTAAGCAATCGAAATTTTTGACGATTTTTTAAGTATGTGAACTATAACATGAGTATTTTAAATTTGCGGAGCATCGAATGGATAGGAATATAAATAAATAACCAAATGTAATTCTGTAATTATTAGAATAAAAATACGTTTAAAGAATTCGCAGTAATTAAATCGCACTATAAAAATATGCTACATATCATAAAAGATTAAATAATAAAAATATTAATGAAAGCTGCAGAAACATATATTTCTAATTTCAACCAACTATATTTTCTACAACGAAAATACCTACGCGAATTTATTTTTGCAAAGAAATTAAACATGTACGAAATAATATGTATACAAAAATAATGAACTTAATTGAGATTAAAATGGATTTCACAAAACAAATTAATAAGCATTCTCTGAAAACAGTCTTACCGAAATTTCGCCGACCACGAGCAGCACAGATCACACATCAGTGCGAGGGAATCTTTTACATTTTCTTGGAAATCTTTGAAAAGTAAGTGTTGTGATGGGAGGATGCGCGCGCAGTTTCACTGGTCGAGGCGATCGCAGCGCTCGTAGTTATCGCGTTTACAACAATTCCCGACAGGACCGTGGGAAGAGAAAACTGCAAAGTTTCAATTTGGCGCCCCCCCGCCCCTTCTATTTGTGACAGGTAACACAAAACTGATAAAGTACAGAAACAGAAATAAATTCTATTGAATAAACATTTCGAGTTTATTTTAGAACTTTAAAAGGTTTTAATTCAGAAATTGCAAACAACTAAATAGCATAAGAGAAAATTGCACTTATTTATAGGATAGTACATGATATTTTGCGACAAAAAAAAAAAAGAGTGATGAAGAGAAAAATAGAAATTCCCCAGAAAATGATCGATGGCCAAAAAAGGATTAAATAAATAAATTAAACCGTGGTTGGTTGTATAAATATGGCGCCCCCTCAATTCCCGCGCCCGGGGCGAAGGCCCCCTTCTTCGAACGGCCCTGATTCCCGAACTTTCAATGAGAAGTAAGGTTGCGATAGTTCTTCAGTACAGGTGTCTTTACTTTTCCGTGTAGTTAGCTTTGATATGCATATCCCAGTTGCTTCCTGCTTAGGCCAAAGAAACTATAGCGTTCAATTTCTTTGCTTAGGCAAAGAACTTCTAGAAATTCTTAGGGCTGATGATCGATTATTAATACACCAAATATTTAAAAAAAAAAAAAAATCAGGTTTATAAACTTTCTGTGTGTGATGTGTCAGGGAAGGGAAGAAGAAGAAAGTGGAATTTCAAGGGAAATTTAGATGCTGTATTATTTGTTATTGCAGCAAAATATAACAAGTTGGAAATTGTACACCAAACGTTATAAATGAGGTGCGTTCGTACTACAACTACTTTCAGTGAAATGAATTATATCGTCTGTTATTATGATATAATTAATTTCCGTAATAAAATAATTACACTTTACGTTGACAACATTCTATCTTTTATTGACATTTACTGAAAATGCGACTGGGAAACTTAAGCCTAGGTTTGAAAATTTCATAACGTGAAATCCAAATTTAGACTCTTTATCCATTTAATCAAGCAGGGCGGTCGCTCTGCTAAGCCAAGCTATAAAAAAAAAGCGCCAAACAAACAACGCCAAGAACTGGACTTAACACCGCTATGCTTACTTACAGGAATCAACTTCGTAATGTTAAATCGACCAAACATGCCAGATTAAAATATCAGATATCAAATGAACCAAGCGTCACAGAAAACAAAACGAAAACTAAAAGAATCTAATGAAGAAATTCTTTAATTTGAGACCAAACTCATCTTCATAAGTGATTTATAAACAGAGATATAGATTTATTTTTAAAACGTCGAGTTACTTAAAATGATCCCTATTTTCTTCGTCAAACTTTTTTCTTTCAAACAAGCTACAGATTTAAATATAGGGCAGAAATGAAAAAAGATTGCATTTTTGGACAAGTAATAACCTGATCTACGTGCTTTTATAAAATACAGTGAAAAAATAAATACATTTCTATCCTTAATTAGCAAAAAACTGTTAATTAACTTGGCAACTAAAAAAATATGCCAAAACAGAGATAAAACCCCGCCAACGACCGTGTACCATCTCTATAATAAAACTGTAAGTCATGTGACTGTCCTCAACAGTTCCGGGATGCCGCATCGCTTTTTCATATGCCAAGCGGCCATTTTTATTCAAAATTATTTTTTCGAATAAACTGCATAAAAGTTACATTTTAAGAAAGATCGTTCAAAATAAATTAATATTTGAGAGATGACTTGCGTTCAATTATGTATATATTCTGCAATAACTTCAGTCGAAAGATTCGCAGTTCAAATTCTCTATTCATAAAAGTAAACAAAAAAAAGATTGATTCGTCGTGAACATTTAAAATATTAAATCATGGAGGTAATCATTCGCAAAGCAAGTTCTCCGCGAATGAATTTTTGGACCGCTGCCTCGCGTCAAAAAAATAATTCGCACCAGTGAGACAATCAAAGTTTACCATAATTATGTGCTATACAACTCAACTTTCGGACCTTTTCTTGACGTAAATTGAACTCATGTAATAATATTTAATGAATCAGATTTTTAGCATTTTTAAAATCGCTAATACAGCTTTTATTTATCGCGTGTACAAATTAGAAATGATACTTTGATTTTGAAATCAAATGTTTTGATTTATGATATTATTTCTTATTTATTTTCTCTTTTAAATGAAAAGTGTGAAGTATTTTAAATTTATGTAATATAAGCATTTTAGATTAAAGTTAAGTATTTTAAATGAAATGAGTGACAGGTTTATAATTTAAAATTAAATTAATTGTAGTATGAATGACGGTGATGGGAACGATATTTGGCGAATTATCATCTGCTCCCGGCTAACAAAAATACTCATAATTAAAAAAAAGAATAAAAATAAATAAATGATAGTTTGTTGTAAATAAATATTGATATACATATCAAAAATAATTTATAGAATTAAAATAAAAAATAAAAGTAAATAAACAACAATTTCCATAACAAAGTTTTCGCCAAATTGGCGGGGGAGGGGGGGGGGAATCGCGCCAACGTGCGTATGTGACATTTGTGCCCAAAAAATATGCGAAATGCTACCATGATCGCAAAAGTTCATGATTTGTCTATTAGAATCTTCCGATTTGGCGAAGGATTAAGGGAAAATTAAATTATGAATAAATGTAACGTGTTGCAATGTTTAACATACATTTAAGGGAGACCAAACTGGTCGCCAGTGGCGGCTAGTCTATATTATAATAGCACAAATCAGTTACGAGTTAATCATATCAAATTTCATCTGCAACTCAGCCATTTTTTCTGAAGATATTTTTTTTAATAAAACTCCATAATTAAAAGAACACACATTTTATCAGACAATTATATGTGACTGCAAATTGTGGCCGATGACTGTTTCCAACAAAAATAAGAGTGAGAAATTGCCAAGTTAGAATATCGATCTGAGTGGCTTAGTGGTAAAACGTTAGCATGATACGCTGAAGGTCCCCAGTTCGAGTCCTGGCGCAGGTCAATTTTTCACTCTGCATTTAATTGTCTAATAAAATGTGTGTTCATATAATATTGTAAAATAAAGTAATCAGACGTAGTGTTTATGCTCTTAATACATATAAAATTCGCATTTTTAGAAAGAAAAAAAAATAATTTTGAGGGAAGGGATACCTTCTAAAATGTATACATTAAAGAGTTATCGGCATTTAAAATTTCTTTCCAAACGTAAACAAACTTTTCAAAAAGGAATTGAATATGATTAATTTATTTCTATAAAACCACGGTAAAGGACAAGCATTTCGTACGCAGGCTGAGATCCTTTGACGTCATTTTTCTATAAATTAATGGAATCCAGTTGTTAAATTGTTTTTGTTTTAGAAGTTAAGTTTCCATTTAAATTTATTGTAAGAATACAGTGCTTAATTGAATAAAATAATGTAAATCTAAGAAATTGCTAAGATAGTTTGCTACTTTTCACCATTAACTACATTTTATAAAGATTCGCCAATCAATGGGATTTAATGCTAATAATAAAAGAGCATGATATCACGTTTGATTTCAAAAGCAGCGCTGACGCGCTATGTACATATTCCATTTTTACTCATCGCAAGGATTAGTCAGTGATATTTTTAACGAAGGATAACAAGTATTATAACAAGCCACAGTTAGTATGTTGTTTTTAAGGGAGTAATTAGTTTAATTGAAAAATCTACTGCTATTTCTAGATAACCCTTTAAACAATAACTGAAAGTAAAATGTAATTTTACATAACATTCTCATGTTAATTTCATAGAGTAGATTATTCATATTATGTATAATCTATTTAAAAAAAAGAAATGATATCTACAAAAAATAACTTTTCAAAAGTAAAAAAAAAAAAAAACAGCCAAGCTTTAAAAAAAAACAAAAGTTGTGGCTAAAAAATGTTGTGATATCAAATTTCCAAGCTTTTATTATAGTACTTATTTAACTTTTTTCCATAAAATAAGTTATCATATATATAAGTCGAGTGCTACGTATATGTTAATAGAAATCGTTTTCTCCTGTACTAAATACATCCTAACGTGTTTCTGAAAATTCGTTTTTTTTTTTCAAATTATGCATGATGGGCTTGGCGGCCATCTTTCCATATTTCTAAGCACCCAAATTTCTAAAGTAAAAGTGTAATATGTTTGCAATGTAATATGTTTATAACAATGTCGAACTTCAGATTTTAACTACGGACCGATAAATTGAGGAAGACTGATATTTTGATAAATTGATTTTTACTACTTTGAAATGATTAATTACTCTAAAAAATAAATCATAAGATGAATCCTTAAGATAAGTCATCATTATCTTAAGACACAATTTTCAGAACATAAACGAAGTCCATAAACGAAACGCTTAAATTATTTGCTTGAACTTCGGATTTTAACTACGGATAGGGGTGCTTAGAATTTTGTGTATAATATAGAAAGATGGCCGCCAAGCCCATCATGCATAATTTGAAAAAAAATTGAATTTTCAGAAACACGTTAGGATGTATTTAGTACAGGAGAAAACGATTTCTATTAACATATACGTAGCACCCGACTTATATATATGATAACTTATTTTATGGAAAAAAGTTAAATAAGTACTATAATAAAAGCTTGGAAATTTGATATCACACCATTTTTTAGCCACAACTTTCATTTTTTTTTTTTTTTTTTTTTTTTACTTTTGAAAAGTTATTTTTTGTAGATATCTATTTCTCCAGAAACATCTATCCAAAAAACTGTCGGTAGGTTGTATGATTGCTGTAATTAAACGAATTGAGTATACAAATTCGGTTTTTAAATTCAGTAATACGGAAACAATATGACTCCATCTTAAATATGACGTATTCACCATGGCAACCTAGAATCATTACCTATCATGGTATACCATTGAACTAATTACGTATCCTTCCGCTATTATTAGATTTAATTATAGAATGAAGAATGTCACTATAACATGGTCATAGAGGAGGTTATAAAAGGAGAGGTTTATAATATAGAGGTTTTTCCAGAATCTAAAAATTTTACTCCCTTCTCTCCCAGCACATAATCAATTGAGCTAACCGTGTTTCAAAATTATAGGAATTATTATATTTAAAATCATTTCAAAAAAGGAACATTTTTAATTTATGTCAATAGTTAAAACTTAATAATAATTTATTTAAATTATTAAAAAACTACTATAAATAAAAAATACATATCAAATTTAAAATTACTAAAAAATAATAAATTTATTAAAACTTTCGAAAAATTTCTATCCTATCTTTGTAATTAGGCCGCTAATTTATTTAAAAAGTTTTAAAATTATAAAAAAATAATTAAAATAACTTTTTTTTTGGCTGCCATATATGTCTTTATTGAGATAATGTATTGATAATTATAATTTAAAAAATTTCATTTGGATTTATTTGTTAAAAGATAAAGAGTTTTGAAAGGAATATTAACCCTCTGACTGCTCAATTATTTTTTTTTTCAAAATCCTTTCGACCAATATCTATTCGATCTTTATCTCCTATACTATTACATATTTCAAATCATTCTGTATATGAAATATGTAGTAAATTTATCGTTTTCATTTTCAACCTTTGACAATGAAATTTTTAATACAAAATTGCTTCAAAAATTGTAAATTATATAATTTTTTGTACAAATGTCTTGCCCGTGGAAATCGCGGGATAAGCAGTCAGAGGGTTAAACGAAACCCTTTGTGCCATCTTTGATCACATTTACTTATCCACTTGTTTATTTTGCTTTCTACTTTTCAGAATTTAGAATAATTTATTGTTAAGATGTCACAGCCAGTTGGCAGATTATCTTATTCAGATAATATGTAATCAAACAGTTTTTCCATTTTACAAAAAAAAAAAAAAAAAAAAAAAGACGATCTTTTAGAAAATCCTGAGAAATTTGGAGATTTGAACCGAATTTCCGGACAGGACAGCGTAGAAAAGAAAATAAACTGCCTTCATAAACTGCCACATTCACTCATAACTTAAGATTGAACAGAAGTTGCAGACGCGCAGGTGTTGGCGCGATTTTTGTTTGCGCGCCATTTTAGCGCGAAAACCCCGCTTTCGAACACGTGCTAGACAGTCTGTAAGAAGAAAAAAAACAGCATATTCATTTTATTTTATTATGAAACTGTTCATTTTATTATAGAACGCAACAATTTTTATTATAAAACATATACAATTTATTATAAAATACACACTGCTTTTATATAAAACACGCACATTTTTCAGTTATACACAATTTTATTATAAACACACACATTTTTTTTATTACAAACACGCTCAAATTACTTTATTATAAAACACAATGTTTCATTTATTATTAAACACATACATTGTCAAGAATACAATTGACCCCAAAAAATTTAAAATATATATTATCAATTTGAAAGACTGCATTTTGTAGCAATTAAAAAATAAAATCTCTTATTTCTTAGTATTACACACTTCATTTTTTATTTAGTTTCCTAATTTTCAGTGTTTACAACATTTCATTGTTGCGATGTCGAAGCCAGTTGGCATATTTCTGAGATCATGGTTCCACGCACCATTCCTGCTTTAACTAAAAAAAATGCAATCATGAAGAATATTTTTTAATTTTTCACCTACACCTCTCTATCGTTAAAATGCCTTAAAACAAATTTATTAATTTATAATGAAGTTTTAAAAGTGTTAAAATATCGTATTACTTACCCATCATACGCAGGGTTCATACTCATTTCCCTCCAAAAAAATCCCCTGAGAATCCCCTGATGTATTTTCCAGGATGAATAATTTTCCCATGTTGACAATTAACGACATTTTTTAAAACTTTGTAAGTATTACCCCCCCCCCCCCCCCTCCCCCCATAAAAAAAAGGAGGTAATCACAAAAGTTAAGTTTTTACATCCAAAGGTTAAAAAATAAATAAATATATATATATATATATATATATATATATATATATATATTTCCCAGATCAGCAGCAAATTTTCTAGGTATCAAGATTTTGTTATGTTACGCACAAAAATCTTAAGAGTTGTGAAAGTTCCACTCTCAAGTTCACAACTGATTCTGAAGCACAAACTACTAATTTGTTAAAGAATTTTTTGCAAAATTTACAAATTGTTGGATATTTTGCAGATACATGCTTTTACTTCACGAAGCATGCGAATACCAGCGAGTGCCCTCATTTCCCAGAGTAGTCGATCGTTTTGCCAAATTTTCCCAGGTTTTTGATATTTTTTGAAAAATCCTCTGAGATTCCCCTGATTTTTAAGACACAAAATTTATCCCCTGATTCCCAGGTTTCCCCTGATGAGTATGAACCCTGATACGTAGTAATGGGTATGTCTTGTAATCGTTTTAAAAATCGAAAAAAAAAATTAACGGATTTACACGTTTCAGACACTGGAGATTACGAAAAACATATTTTTATTAGAAAAACAATTTGCCGTCCGTTTGTCTGTGTGTGTGTGTCTGTAAACGCTCTATCTCCTAAACAAATTGATATAGAAACTTAAAATTTGGTATGTACTTAGTATGTAATAATGAGAAGAAGCCTATTGAATTCCAGTAACCTCGATTATCCGGAACTATTTTTTTCGGACTCTCGAAATATTCGTCGGGATAAAAGGTATATAAAATTTTTCGAAATTGTTTAAGTTAAGGAGTGAATATAGAAGATAATAAAAAAAATATAAATTTTGCATAAAGAATGAGGTCGATCGGATAATGAGTTGCCGAGATATTTGTAATCCACACTCTTCGATGTTTCATGACACTATATTTCAATCAAATTTCAATTCAAAGATATATTTAAATTGGAAATGAGACGCTTAATCCGACGCAGTAAACTGTTAGTTAATATAATTATCATTTTTGGAGTTAATCTACCGAACAAATTGAGATAGAGGCTTGAAATTTGGTATGTACTTAGAATGTAATAGTGGGACAAAGCCAATAAATTGTAGTAACCTTGGTTATCCCGAACTATATATTTTTTTTTAATTACAATGCATTTTATAAATAGTTTACACATGTTTTATTTTCATATTTTATATTATGCATATCCATGATGGGTAAGTATTACGGTGGCCCGCAACGACTAGTTTTTGTTTGTGTACATAATTTTTATTATTTTAGCCTATGAGGAAGTGAGTGAAATATCGGTTAAAAATTTTCATCTTGATTTACAAAAACCAAGTTAAATAAATGAGTGTAAAAATAAGCAAGCAAACCAAAGTTGCAGATCACAGACACATCTGTTTTGAAAATTTATACTTACGTACACTTTAAAAAAAAATTCTCACGTTACTAAAATTTTTTTAGTATATTTGTATTCCACAGATTTTTTTAGTAACCGGTACTAAAAATCGGTACAAAAAGACTAAAAATTTTTTTGTATTCTTACTCAGTTATAAGATAATCTGTAAGAATTACTAGAAAACAGCTAGCAACATTACTAGAAAACAGCTAGCAATGATTCCGATTTTTCAGTACCGGTTACTAAAAAAATCTGTGGAATACAAATATACTAAAAATTTTTTAGTAATTTCCAAAAAATCTGTTAGAAAAACTAAACTTTTTTTAGTAGATCGACCCATTTTTTTTTACCGTGTAGATTTCAATATGCTGGAATTCCTGCACCTGAGGACTACCATGAGTATATTATATGGCACTATAATAATTCAATGTATATATCTGTCACACATAGATTTTAGATATAACCTTAATTTGAGCTTTCTAATACATTAATCAAAATTAAATTAATCACAGAACGATTGTTGTTGCATCGTTGTCATTAGTAGATATTATCATTAAATCTGAATGGGCTTAGCAATCTGCAAAACTGATCAGAATTTTAGAAGTAAAAATTATTTGCTTGACCAATATTACCATTTTGCTATAAAACATCATAAATTATATAAATTATAAAACTTTAAACTATCTTTCTAAAAAAAATTATTTCCTTGATCTTGCTTTAATACATAATATATTATATAATAATATAATACAATACTAAGAAGAACATAATATAATACATAATATATCATATTGCTATAATATAAAATATATTATATAATACATAATATAATATAATACATAGTATAATACTAATAATAACATAATACATAATCTTGCTATAATACATAATGTATCATCTTGCTATAATACATATTATATCATCTTGCTATAATACATATTACATTATATAATACATAATAACATAATACTAATAATAACATAAAACATAATCTCTGTATAAAGCTGGGTTTCATTAAAAATAGTTTCATAATAAAACAAAGGTACTTCTCTATTATCCCGTCGACCACTTTTCATAACAAAAAACTATCGCCAAACTGTTACGCCAAATAAACAGGAGAACGTTGCCAATGGAATATCAAAATAAATAAATAGATAAAATATAAGATTTTAAGGACATAATTGTTATTTTAATTAATGAAATAACTAATGAATCAGTAAAATATAATGAAAAATACACGCAAATGTAGAATTAAAAACTAATTGATGACATAACAAACACGTATAATGTTTCTGACATCCAGTAAATGGGACTGCATTTTTAGCGTTTAATCTTATAGTTTGACGATAGTTTTTTTTTTTTTTTTTTTTTTTTTATGAAAAGTGGTCGACGGGATAATAGAGAAGTACCTAAACAAATGTTGATGATATGAGAATAGGTAAAAAAAATAGATTATATTAATACCATATTTGAAAAGTTTGATTAACTTTAGGAACAAAATACAATCAACTCCCTCAAATCCGCATCTCTATAATCCGTAAAAGCCTATAATCTTCACACTGTTTCAGGTGTAAACATTAAGAATTCGGTTACCATTAACAGTGTAAGATAAATTCAAAATGGCGGCAGTTTGATTGATGATCGGTATTCCGTTTTTCATCCTTAATTTTTTTCATTTCAATGAAGTAAAAATTTATTTTTCAAAAGAAAAAAAAAAGTCAAAAGTCAGGAGACTTTTTTCCTGCCTGTTAAATACTGTGGGAATTGTTACATATCCTGTGCTGTTTGGCGCGATTTGCGAAAGCATCTTGACAAATGTTTCAAGATGACGAAAAAAAAACCTGCTTTTTAAATGTTTATAAACATAAGTTTATTAAACCGTGTTTTTGTACCATCTTAAAAACATAAGTACAATGCAAAAAAGAAAATAATAATAATTCTCTTCATTTTTGATATTTTAACAAGTAATGAAAATGCATAAACAAACATATTTAATAAACCTAAGAAGTATTTTTGTGATAAATAATAGTTATTGCAAGGGGGACATATTGTAAACAATTAATAAACGAACGTAAAAACTAACTGAAAATTAACTTGTAGAAATCACAGGAAAGATATATCTCATATAAATATCACTTAAAATCATAAAATGGAGAACTTATCCACATAAAAATGTTTAAAAAAAAAAAAATACACACTTTATATCAATCTTTTGGGTTTATATATATATATATATATATATATATATATATATATATTCGAAGGCAGAGATTTAAAAAAATAAAAATCTCGTTCAAAACTGTCAATAAAATTTAAAAATATACACAATAAAAAACCATAAAAAAATGCGCAAAAAAATATATTTACATAATATTATATCTACTGAAAAAATATATTTAAAAAAAAAAACTCTTAAAAAAAAAAACTCAAAGGATGAAGATCGGAACTACCACATCGAAACATTTATCGTCAAACAAAACTCGCCAGGTCTACCGGCGCAGGATATGGAACTTTTCCCCACATGGTAACAATAAAAACAAATACGGATCACCGAGCAAATTTTGACATAATGGTTTGAAAATCATTTCGTAAAAGAAGCCCGTACGCATTGTACAAAGATCGTTTTACCTGTAAACTTAAAAATATTATTGCTCTTAGACAATTGTGCTGCAAATCAAAAAATATTTAAAAATGACAACGTCTCTACGTTACTTTTACCTCTGAATTCAACTTCTGTTATTCAGCCAATACATTAGGGAATTATTCGTATCATAAAATGCCAAAACAAAATTATATTTACGCATACAAATTGTGACCTCTGATTTATCGGCCAATATGGAGGTGTATTACAATTAACGATTGTATTTTTCTCTTGGCTGATGCATGGTATGCAAAGACATTTTAGTAGGTGCAATACATAATTTGTTTTCAGCATCTTTATTTATAGACTTTATTTATATGATCATGTTGACTTTGGTTTGGAAAGTATAAAACAGAAATCTGCAAAACTTTCGTGTTTTGCAAAAAAATCACTAACTATTGCGCTTGATTTCTTGAATGGAGAATACATGAATGGGTGTCCTCCCAAGCTAAAGCTCCAGTTAGAGAGAGTTTCACAAATGATGGCATTATAGGCGCTACTCTGTTAAACCGCGACCTGCGTTATACACGGCCGGTGCATGACGTTTAAAACGTCATATGAAGTGGATCCTTTTTACATGGTGTTTGGTGCAAAGTGCCGCACCCACCGTTTTGCACCAATCACTGTGTAAAAATGATCCACTCCATGTGACGTTTTAAACGTCATGCACAGGCCGTGTATAACGCAGGTCATGGTTAAACTACTGGTAATAGGGTAATTCTGACACAGGATCTGATGATGAAGGTGAAAAAGTAACTCTTGAGCAGAATTATAAATATCTGGAACTTTTTTTTTTTTTTTTCAAAAACAAGAGTTTTGTTTCAGAACAAGAAATAATGACTATACATAGACAAAATATTAAATCAAAAGTCAAAAGTTTTCAAACAAACGACAGTTTATACTATGCTTGAAAATTATGAAAACAAACAAAAGAAACTGTAAAATAAAATTTAAATAATTTTTTCTCAATGTAATGTGTTTTTTAATTCAAAAACCCAATGTATTACAACATCTTTCTTTTTACCAATTAATTTATGCTTTATCAATTAATATATTGTAAAATTAATGTATTGTGAAAAAATGTAAACAATGTAAATGACCAATAATCCGCACAACCTTTGGTCCCAAGTTGTGCAGATTTGAGAAAGTTGACTGTACACCGCATTCAGCTTTAATATTTTATATACAAATTAATAATTTATTAGATCATTCAAAAACTTTATCATAACATAAGCCTTTCCGGGATTAACTATTATAAGCTCTAAAATCTTTTCATTTTTTATGATTTCTTTTAGATGCCCTTGGAAAGGCTGTATGCCACCTGCCGACAATTCTGAACAATCGGACTGCTGCGAAAGCAGGAAATTTTCGAACTTTTCTGCAGATAAAGTTATCTTTCCCCGCTCCATGCAAAACTCTTCCAAATCATGGACACTGTATTTTTCAGCTAGTTTACGGATCTCAGCAATGTTGTCCCAAGTCAGATGTTCTACATTTCCACTGTACATGTAGAAGAGGAACTGTTGGAATATCACCGGATCTGTATCATATATGGACAATACCCTCTTGCTTTTTTCCATCCACTGCCACTCGTACCTCATCAGTTCGGAAAACACAGGTGAGCGAGCTCCCAGAATTAATCTGTGTACTTTAAACTGCGTGTTTTTGACGTTTATGGTGAAATCGCTGTATTTACCGCTCAGAAAAAGATTTTTGAAATCATGCAGTTTTCTCTTAGCTGAAAAAAAAAAATGTGTATGTAAATAAATTAATTAAAATCATTAAGAACTAATTTTATACCTGCCAACTTTTGAAAATGAAAAAGTTTAAGATGAAAATGACACGCGAAGACTCCACGCAATTTTGTTTTTCTTACTCATGTAACCCATTTTTTTTTAAAGTAAAATATAGTAAAAATTTTTACACTTTTATTAAGTACAGAATAGATGAATATAGTAGATTAAATAATACGGTAATGACCATTATAAAGATAGTTTGGTGAGAAAAATATGAAAAACATTATAACACTCATTAAGAAACTGGTTTTAAAAACATAGACATAGTTGTTTATTTTTTATTTTATTTTTCTTTTTTCAAAAGAATGTCTGAGTAAATTTAGTAAAAACATGACTTCTTCTTACATAGAATGAAAATTAAGAAATCCTCTGGTGATTTTTGACATTTTCAAAACTGGAACTCATTCCTTTAACAATATTAAATATCCCCCTTGTATTACCTTTCATTTGCCGTTATTAGAAGCAACTACAAAGTAATTCATAATTTAAGGGAAGAAAAATTAACTCGAAGACTTGTATACTTTATTTATCCGAAGAAAAGGTAATAATTTAATTACTATTTTAAAGTTTTCTTTCTCTCTCCCTTTTTAATATTCACGTGTAAATGCATTTTTTAATTGAAAGAAAATAGTATTTGCACTGTTTTAAATTTGGCAAAAATAGGTAAAGAGACCTTTTAGAAATATGAAATAAATCTCTCGTGTAAACATTTTTAAAAATTAAAACTGTTTCGCAAACTTTTTATTTGGGCATTTTAAATACGACGTAATTTTCACCATTTAATGATTTCAACGCGTAATAATTTAATTATTATTTTAAAGTTTTCTTTCTCATTTTATTATTCACGCATAAATGCATTCTTTAATTGAAAGGAAATATTATTATTATTGCTGTTTTAAATTTTTTTTCAATAGGTAAAAAAACAAAATTACTTTTTTGGAAAGGTGAAATAAATTTGTATTCAAATAATGAAATTTTAAATAAAAAATTGATAAAACATACCCTAAAAAATTAGTCTAATTAAAAATATAATTGCTCACTGTGCACCGCAAGTACTTCAAGTATGTCCTGCGAAAGATGATTAAATTGCTATGCATAGTTTTTGATCGTATCAAACTTCTTTTAAGAAACTTCGTGTTTATTGCACATTTATTTATGAAATTACCAAATTAATATGAAATAGTTTTCTTAATATTATTTAAAAAAATCATTTAGAGCAGCAATAACAATGGTTACTTTTTTTAAGCTATTCCTTTCTCTTCTTATTTAGCTTTTTCCCCCTCTTAATTTTGCACTTGAAGGAATACTTAGCAAAACTAGAAACAGTACAGATAAGATGGCAAAACATAGAAAATTCTGGTTACTGAACTGCTTTATATAAAACAAAAGATGTTATACTAGATGGAAAATTTAAATGCAAAAAAAAGTATGCAATATACAAATTAATTCAATTACCCCCCTTCCTTATTTCTTGTTCACGATTACTCCAAGTTTTTGCATCAATCTCAAAAACAACCTGAATGACATTATAAAAGCTGATTTGAGTGAAAACAGCCATGCCTGCACTAAGCCTAGGTTGCGGACCACATGCACATCTATTTCAAAACTCTACCCCGCCTTGTATTTCGTTCTTCTAGGCTCATCATTTTGGGTGTTGGCATTGCCACCTAGATAGGTGGCAAGCCGGCTACTCTAGGTGGCAATGGTGTTGGACGTTACGGCGCGTTATTGTTTTTTGACAATCGTTGTTCTCTCCCTTAATACCTGCTTAAACTGATAATTATATCTGAAGTACTTGATTCAAGCTAGCTCTAGTAGAGAAAGTTTTCCTTCTGAAAACTTTCTATTCTCAGAGGTTAAACTACTTATAAAACATTTTATTCATAATAAATGGGAAGAAAGTTGGGATTTACAATACAATAATAAGCTGCACCATATCAAACCTTTAATCATGACCTGGCCTCCCAGTTATCCAAGGAAAACAGATGTTCTGACTCGTCTAAGAATTGGACATTCAAAGATAGCCAATAAATATATCTTACTTCCGGAGGATGCACCCATGTGTCCACATTGACATTTTGATGCCCTGACCATTTATCATGTTTTAACTGACTGCCCGGGCCTCCGGCACTTGTATAGAATTTATTTTCATTCATCATCACTAATCTTGACAAACCTCATTGGGGAAACACTTCATGGCATGGGGCACTCCTTCATTTTTTGAAACATGCTGGCTTTTATTTTAAATTATAGTTTTTATATATCCTTCATATTTTATTTAACAATGTTAGTTTATACTTGTTTAACTTGATATCTGGATGGGGTTACCCCATCCAGATTGTATTTCTTAGTGTATTGTTTTTATACCTCACTTTTTTAAAGAATTCTTTATATTTGTCTTATACACTGTATGACTATATCTGGATGGGTAACCCTAAGGCTCCTATATACCTATATTATAGGAGCCCTAGGTAACCCCATCCAGATAATTTTCTCATTAAACTTTGTTTCTTTTTTAGCATTACTTTTGTGGATTTTTTAATGCATTTTTTTCTTTTGCGCAGCTTGTTCCCAATGAGACCTTGCGCCATAAAACCCTACACAACCAACCAACCTTCTGAAAACTATAACTTGGTAAGCCTGTAACCCTACTTGCCGAAAGAAATCAAATTATTTCTTGCAATTTCCAGTTACTGGTATTATTGATATAATTTTATATATGAATTTAGATTTTTAGTGACAGACATAATTTATTTTACAGAGTATATTTTCAAAGTTGATGTTTTCATGTTAACAAAATTCAATCAGGGTTCATACAGAGTTTGCTAAATGAAAAATAAGGATTCTGTAAGGACTTTGTTAAAAAAAAAAATAAGGACTTTCTAAAGTTTATAAAAAACAGTAATGCTTACTCACATTAAAATTTAATCACAAGTTTGAAATTTTACATAATAAAATATAATTACCCTTTCTAATTATTTTTTTTAATGAGTTACAAAATGAAAATAAATACCAAAAATATATAAAACAAACATTTTATTAGTTGGCTATCAATTGTTTTTTTACATCAATTTCTTTGGACAGGGAGGAAATTTCATTTTTTTCTTTAGCAGATTTCCAGTTTGATTTGATAAATAATTCAATGTCTTTAGGTGCTTTAGCTTTATCGACTAATTCATTGGCCATAATTTCCAACTGCAATACCCTTTTCAAGACACCATATTTTTTACTTTATAAAACTAATTTTGAGCTGCCATACTTGGCAGATTATGAATGTTTGGAGATTTTTTAAAAAATATTTTACGGACTCTAGTTAAATATTCAGCTCACGTTAAAAAATAAGGACTTTCAATAAAAAATAAGGACTTTAAGGATCCTTATTAAGGACTATGAAAATGTAAGGACTTTTTAAGGACTTTTAACCCTTAATTGCTGTTAGAGACCGCTGTCTTTTTCAATTTTCATAGTTTAACTTCTAATTTCCAGTTGAACTACAGATACTGGGGAAATTTTGTTTCGTTTACAGCCCTAATACAATCGCTAGACTTTTGAATAGTTGAATTTTAATTACAGTAGTCCTGACTATAAAGTTTAGTAAATAACTAGTATTCTCTGAGTTAATCGAGCTTTCTATTCATCTTTCGATTGAGCGGTCTCAGAGACCACTTCACAGTAGTTATGAGACAATTTCTGTCACAGCAGTTAAAGGTTAAGGTCCGTATGAACCCTGTAAATTTTTTATATGGGAAATGCTACGAATATTTTTGCTTCAGACGGTGAGCATAGAACATAAAAATGAATCAAAATAATAAAATTACTTACGAACTTCCTTTCCTGTTTCTCCGTCTTTCCTTGTAATATCCACGAAGAAAAAATACTTCTCACTCGACTGTTTCAGCCATTCAAGTTTTGATCGGCGAATGAAATTGCATGCATGGACGTTGCCACTTGAAATCGCGACTTTAGCTGCTGAAATTTCGTCTCCGGATTCTGAAACAATTCCCATTCGCACGCTGAACAGATCCACCGCAGCGTCGTTGAATAAATTGTTTATGCTTATTATAAATGAATCAGTATCGAAATGATAGGTTCTGGTGTCAATAAAAAATCTCCATGTTTCATTTTCTAATCTAAAGTAAGCGCTGGAACGCAATTTCTCGGCTTCGTTCGGTAAAATGTCTCCTAACCGCCAGAGTCTTCGATTTTCCTTTTTGAAATTTTTTAAAATCGATTGGAAATCCACAGAATCGATGGGATTTGAATCGATGTGTTCTATTATGCCCGGTAACTTTTCACTTCCCATTTCAAAAAGGTGGCTGCTTCACTTGCTAATTTCAAACAGTTTCAAACCCTGTGCTTAGCTTGCCTTGACAGAAGATTATCGGGGAACTTGTAAAATCAACGGGAAAAAATCCTGAAAAAAAGAGAGAAAGAAAAATTAATTTACGACTGGATATTTATGGTAAATGACAGCATCTGTTTAAGGCTGTTTGTGGTGAACTTCTTGATTCCGCTTGCTAATGTTAAACCTATGGGTTAATGTTAATGCTATAATGTTAAAGCATTCGTATATTTAAAATATATCCTTAGGAAATTAATATTTTAACTTCTATTTACTGTGTATACTTCTTAAAGGAGGTATCTTTTTTTTTTTTCTTAGTTATCAAAATATTTCTAAAATTTGTGCTTAATTTATAATTTTATGTGTTAAAATCTTAGAGAAACTGAATAAGATTTTAACACTTCTCATAAAACTAAGTCTATATTTTAGAAAATTTTTGACAACAAAGAAAAATAGACATCCTTTAAGAAGTATACACAGAAAACAGAAGTTAAAATTATTAAATTCCTGGGGAGGTATTTTATATATACGAATGCATCCTATGCCCGAGGGGAATCGGCCAGATCACTGACGAACAGCCTTAAGTCTGTTCTCAAATCCATTCTTTTAGGTTGCTTTCACTACAAAAAAGCTACCAATTGCAACCGTTCGGAGGAAAGAAATTTCAAAATATTTTGGTATATTTTCACCGATCATGACCCCCAGACCTCCAAACCACCCTCCGTTCAAATGTTGATATATATATATATGCTTATATATATATATATATATATATGCTTACATATATATATATATATATATAATATATATATATATATATATATATATATATATATATATATATATCAGGGTTGGCAAGTTTCTTCCAAAATGGAAAAAACCGCGGAAAAAACCGGCCGGAAGAAATAGGTTTCTTCCAAGTGGAAGAAATGGAAGAAACTGTTTTTGTTTAAGAATTTACCATATAAGTTACAACTTTGTAAGATACAATAAAAATAAATTTATTTTCTAATAGAAGACCTTACGTAAATTTAATTATACCTATAAAAATTTAATTATGTATATGATAACTTGATAATTACACCAGTTTTTTAGCCGCGACCCCACACCTGTCTAAAACTTTCCAATCATTGTGTACCTGAATAAAATAAATCTGACTTTTCCGTTCTACTAACACCATGCCAAAATGTATGCTAATGTGCTATTTATTTCAACCCTGAACGTGTAAAGGATTTTTATTTCAAACCGTGCCAAACATTGTGATTTGCTATTTATTGAACATGACACTTTTAAATTATTATTATTATTATTATTATTACTTAATTGTAACCTTGCAAAACATCTTAATTTTCTATTTTTCAAATAGAAAATATTTAATATTAAGTTCTAACTTATATTTATTGGTGACACTGATATGGATTTTACCATTTGGCAGTTACCAGATGATGAGGAAGCTGCAATAAAATTGTTTCAGGACTTTGGATACATAAAACAAGTTTTTATTCAAAAAAACTATGAACATCTTCATTCAAAAAGTGAAATGTTTACTGCAATGCTAAGAGACATTTACAATACTATGCCTGCAGTCTAAATTGAGTTAATTTTATTAATTTATCATATAATATTTATTTGTTCTTTTATTTTAAGTCTATATTTGTATCGATTCAATAAAATAGTTCGTGAAAGTCTGTAATTTTCAAATGTTATTTTTTTATTTTAAAAACACAAATTGCACAAATTGTGCTTATTAGTTGCTAAAATCAGTGTAAAAATTGTTTTAAACTCATAAAAGAGCTAAAATCCTACATGTTTCGGCTTCAAACTTAAAGCCATCATCGGGGAAGAGGAACAACACAAACGACTACTGATCTTTTTCTGCATCTCCAAAGATCAGTAGTCGTTTGTGTTGTTCCTCTTCCCCGATGATGGCTTTAAGTTTGAAGCCGAAACATGTAGGATTTTAGCTCTTTTATGAGTTTAAAACAATTTTTACACTGATTTTAGCAACTAATAAGCACAATTTGTGCAATTTGTGTTTTTAAAATACTAGTTAACAGTGTAGTGTCCAAATGGATTCAATTGTTATTTTTTTAATTGCTCAATTTTGTGGCAACATTTTTTTTTCCCAAATGAATCATTTCACATGAATTTCATTTTGTGCCAATTGTTGCGCTTGGTGATGACAATAGTGTTGGTATAACGGAAATGCACATTTTTTTTTTTTTTTTTTTTTTTTTTGGTAATTTAAACTTTTGCAACCAGTAGTAAATAATATGTGGATCATTTACCTATTGTAGAATGAAACTTATTTAAAGAAAAGACAGTGCTTTTAATTTACACCCATTTTATTAAGGAAACTAATATACAGTAATTAATGTATTGAAAGATTTAATTAAAATCTCCATTTTCCTTACTACAGTGCAACATGGTATAACAAAACAGAAGTATTTTAGCTTTAGGATGCTGCAATCAATTTCTCAACGTAGAATGGATGTATGCAAAAGATGAAAAAATCTTATACCAGTAGAGTTTATAGAACATTTATCTTTTAAAATCAGCATTGAAACATGCATGCTAGTATACATAATTACAAATTTGTTTATTTTAAGTTTTGCAAAATAGTTTTTAAAATATTACATTTTTATATGATAAATAAAGAATTGGTAGGTAGTTTTTTTTACAGAAATTACATAAACAATCATAAAATATCCCCCCTACCTCTATGTATAGCTTCATGCTCCATCTTGCTTCAAAATGGCAGCCAGTTAATTTTTTTTTTTTTTTTTTTTTTTTTTAAGATGTATAGAAAATTATAAATTGAGAAAGTCGTTTCCCTTAAATGTTAGATCGTGATACAAGGAATCCGGAACATTTTTGTTTTGGCTTTATCTTAAAAAATGGCTGAGATATGGCAGCTTGAAATTCTACGGTGGCTGACATTTTGAAACAATCTGATTTTTGTTATGTTGTAACTCTCATGCTGAAATTCGCATTCAATTTCTGTATTACGAAAACCGGGATTGAATCTTCTATAATCGTGTTCCAAACATTTTAGCTTCGGGTGTTTGAGTTGAATTTTTATAAACATGGGCTATGAAAGCTATCTTTTCCTCCTGGTACAGGCGGAAGGACTTTTTTTTTTTTTTTTCCCAAACGCATAAGATTGGTAGGTGCTCTTTTTCAGAAACTATGAAATAGGAAAGTTTTTTATTTTTCGGTTTTACAATAAAGGCAGAGGATTTTTCTAAAAATGTTGTAAAAGAGGGCGCTTTGAACCTAATTTCCGGATGCGATAGTCCGGAGAGGTCCATATGAGGACGTAATGAAACAACAATAGCTTACAACTCAAGCTGTAATTTATTTATCGAAATATGAAAAAAAAAAACTTATTTTCTAAATCATTTCAGTAATCTGAAAATCATTTTTTTTTTTTTTTTTTTTTTTTGGAAAATGTGTCAGAAAATTTCACGGAAGAAAAAAATATTTTTTAGAACACTCGTGTTTCAGTTGCTGATAAAATAACAGGGGTCGATCCAGTGAAAATTAAATACTCTTCGGGGGCCCTTTCACAAAATTTCATCTTGAAAAATCAATTTTAAATTTTTATCGATTTCAAATGGGTAAATTGCAAAAAAGATCACACACGATTTATCCTGACCTCTCCTAAAAGATCCTGAAAATTCTAAACAAAAAGGTTGGTTGATTGGTCGCTTTTGTTTTTTATAACTAATATTATGGTATCTTAAAGATTTACATTTAATTGCACTGACTAATAAAAGTGTACCCTAAAATCGATGTTTTTATTTAAAAAGCGAAAGGAATAACTTTTCTTCTTATTTAAACTGAATAAACATAAATCAGCATTAAAAGTTTAATGAAAAGTTATGCATATATAACACAGAAATCTTTAAAGAAATACCCTATTATTAAAACAAATTTAAATTTTAAGATCAAAATGTACAGATCTGCACATGCATATGATTAAATCCAGAATTTCATCAGTTTTAAAGTGAAGTTTTTAAAAAATAAATCATTTTAAAAATGCCATTTTATTTCTGAAGAAGAAGTTATACGATTTGTATATATTTTTAAAAAATATGAATTCTTTATCATTCTTATCAAGTAAAATTTATCACCCAACAAAATTTTGTATAATTACTAATTTTGTGTTAATTTTTTTGATTAAATGACTTTGCGTGTAATTATCGATTAAATTAATTTAACTGATCTATAATTTTTGCCATATTTTGTATGACCATTACTAAGAAAAGTATGTTATTTTCTGTAAAGTAAGAAAAAGAAAAGGAGAAAAAACTGAAATAAAAATATACGTAATTAAATAACGTATGAAAACGTAAAATAAAATTTAGTAATTAATATATATATATATATATATTAATATATATATATACTAATATACACTGAAGGGCCAAAAAATTAGAGACGCCATCTAATAACGAATTGGTCCACCTTTAGCTCTGATCACAGCCGATATTTCTCTTGGCACGGAGAAACTGACTTTGTACTGAAAATGCCATCAGGATACATTTCGATGAAGAATACTATGCATATAATGGTAATAATGGCCTTTGCAATAATGCCATATTAATGACTAAATGAATTTTGGTCCACTTTTGTACTGATAATGCCATCAGGATACATTTCGATGAAGAATATTGTTATCTCTTTAATTAGAAGGGAAAAAAAACTATGTACAGATTGTGAATATAAAATTTACAATTAAGAATTTTAAAGAGGCAATTTAGAGAGACAGAGAGGAATCTTTTTTGGGGAGGAGGGGGCTCATTTGATCTAAATAAATAACATGTGTGTTGTTTAAATTTTATTATATTCTAAATCAAAGCAAAACTACATATTTTAAAAGAATAAAATTTCAATATTGATTTTAATCAATGATTTAAAAAAATCAGGGTGATTTAAATCGTGTTTTTAACCACGATTTAAATCCGTATACCCTGGTTAAGATGTTATTGAATTAATTATTATTTACTATTATTGAATAAATGTACTCTTTGAATCTTTTATGTGCAAAATAATGACTGCAGAACCACCTAATCAACCAACCAACCAATTTACCAGGGCACAAAAAGATTTTAATCAGAACTTCGGCATAATTCATTTTTTTTTTTCCTGCAATGTCTAAACATCTGCATCAGTTTTCGAAATCGAAATACCAAAAGAAAAAAGAAAAAAACAACAACGTGTATCTACATATATTTTTTTTCAAACGACGTCTAAGGTTTATCAACTTTTTCAAAAAAATTATTTTCCTAAATTCACCTTCATGATTTTAATTTTTTCTGCAATGTTTAAAACTGTTCATCCTCTTTTTTCAATCGAAATAGGGAAAAAATACCCACCTTTTATACCCACCTTAGACCCTTTTTTACTTTTTCGATTTTGATTACAAGCCTTTTTTTTTATTAAGATATTTTCACTTTCGGAATCGGTTTCGGAAGTGAAAGTATCTTCAATAGCGAACGAGACATCTTAAAATATTTCCCCCATACGATTAGTATTAGCGAGCGGGTGTTTTCGCGAGAGTGAAGTAGCATATATTTAATTTTACTTTAAAACGACTCATTCGGTTTTAAAATAATAAACATTATTGAAACCCGATACGAGATTCGCTTGGTATGATTTTCGCTTAAGGTATAAATTCTTACAAAATCGAGTTTAAGATATAAAACCATACAAATTTGAGATTTATTTTAAGTCCTTATCAGGGGGGGGGGGGGCATCAGCTAATAAATAAATAAAACACTAATTTAACAGCTATGTAGCAGAACTGGTTTGCCTTTAATATTAAACGATCCAACGCCACAAAAAAAGAGTGGAAAGAAAATAGAGCTCTTTTACAACAAAATATCAATATTTTTTTTTTCACGCTTTTTTTACTGTTGTGATAAAAGAATTGTATTTATAACTGGTAGCAATTTGCAAGAGTTTAGATAAGAACTATTAAGTGACCCAATGTGAAAAAAAAAAAAAAATTAGCACACTTTAAAATTCTGAATCCGTTATTTTTTGTCAAAATACGGAAAAGCATATAGGAACCACTTAAACATTTACTTTAAAACGATGCATTCAGTTTTAAAATAATAAATATCGCGGGAGTCTCAATACGAGACTCGTTTGAAATGATTTTCGATTAAAAGAAAAATTTATTACAAAATCGGGGACAAGATATAAAGTCATACAAATTTGAGATTTATTTTAGATTATTATCACGGTCCCGGGCAACGTCGGGAAGGTCAGCTAGTAAATAAATAAAACACTAATTTAACAATAATTATTATTTAAAACAACACAAATGTCACAAGACACATATGCATCATTTAATGAAACTTTACTTAAGGAGTTTTTCAAACATACATAACTGTATTTCACAATGATAAAAACCTAGCGCTTTCAGGCAACCTTAGCTCGTCATCAGGGTTATAAAACTAACACGCAGACATACACAAAACAAATAGTCTAAAACTAGTAAAAACATCGTTTTCTGCTGAAGAATGGTCAAACCATTACAAACAGGTCACTAGGGGTGGGAAGCACTGTGAGGGATATGCTAGTCTTATTCAGTCTTGAACAATCTGTAAAAGTTTATACCATAATTTAGGGATGTTGTAAGATACCGAATCATTGCATGTCATATCTTTTCTGGTTAAAATTTCTATGGATTCATTTATTTTATCATTATCAAAATCTATTTTAATCGACTGCTCTTGTTTTAATCTGTAAAGTGCCGTTTTACTTCTATTATACTTGATATCTGCAATATGCTCTTTTAAACAAATTTTAAATTTTCTTAAAGCCATACCAATGTAGTCTTTAACTCTATAACATTTCATCCTATTTTATATTATTTCTATAGATTCCTGCTAAATCTTCTATCGGTATGGGATAATTCTTCATATATAGTAACGCTTTCAATGTAACCGGAGGGGATGCTACCAAATTTATTTCATATTTCTTTAAATTATATTTTAATTTCTCAAAGAGTTTCGGAATATATTGAAATTTGTAAAATTTAGTTGTTTTTCCTGTTAATTCTTGCTGTTTGTTATCCTGATATTCATATTGATAAATTAACTTATTGATTAACTTCTCTGAAAAACCATTCTCATTTGCTATAATTTTAATTCTGTCAAGTTCTTCATTGATATAACTATTAGTACATACTGAAAAGGCTCTACGGATGTAAAACCTATATGCAGCCAGTTTTTAACTTAAAGGTGACGAAGGATCTCTGGAAATAATGTTATTTGAACGCATATTTTTCCTATAAACTGTCCGATCTATTGTTAAATTACTGTTTTTTATCAGCTCAACATCAAGAAAAGGTAAACGATTCTGTTTTTCTAACTGCAGGGTAAATTGTATTTGTGTATCAATTTTATTAAGTTTAACCACAAAGTCCTCCAATAAATCCATAATATGCTCTCATTTCCATATAATAAAAATATCATCTGCAAATCTACACCAATATGCAGGTTTTACACTAAGATCATTCATAACCATATTTTCAATGGGTCTTAATTTAATCTCTGCACATAAACCCGAAATGGGGGAGCCCATTGGTGCTCCATCCTTTTATTTATAATAAATATTATCAAACTGAAAAACGTTATTGTTTATGATAAGATTAAATCCGGAAATAAGTGTATTGTTTGTGTTTATGCTAAAAGAATCATTACCATTAATAGCTCTATCTACGAACAAACCCACACCATTCATATCTACAGACAGATATAACGATACCACATCCAAACTCGCAAAAATGCTGTTCTCAGTAATCTGAAAAAGTTCTACTTTCTTAATAAAATCCGTTGTCGATGGAATTACAAACTCAGACTGAGGGAGGATAGTTTTTAATAAGGTAATATAAGCCTTTTCTAGATAATATGTAGGTCCTATACATTTAGTTACAATTGGCCGAAGAGGGTTTCCTTCTTTATGATATGGATTATATGGATAATGCGGATTTTAGGACGCTTAAAAGATCATAAATAAGGAAACCCTCTTCGGCCAATTGTAACTAAATGTATAGGACCTACATATTATCTAGAAAAGGCTTATATTACCTTATTAAAAACTATCTTCCTTCAGTCTGAGTTTGTAATCTCATCGACAACGGATTTTATTAAGAAAGTAAAAATTTTTCAGATTACTGAGAACAGCATTTTTGCGAGTTTGGATGTGGTATTGTTATATCCGTCTGTAGATATGAATGATGTGGGTTTGTTCGTAGAAGGAGCTATTAATGGTAATGATTCTTTTAGCATAAACACAAAAAATACACTTATTTCCGGATTTAATCTTATCATAAACAATAACAGGGTTCATACTCATTTCCTTCCAAAAAATCCCCTGATGTATTTTCCAGGATGAATAATTTTCCCATGTTGACAATTAACGACATATTTTAAATCTTAGTAAGTATTACCCCCCCCCCCCTCCACCAAAAAAAGTGAGGTAATCACAAAAGTTAAGTTTTTACATCCGAAGGTTAATATATATATATATATTTCCCAGATCAGCAGCAAATTTTCTAGGTATCAAGATTTTGTTATGTTACACACAAAAATCTTAAGAGTTGTGAAAGTTTCACTCTCAAGTTCACAACTGATTCTGAAGCACAAACTACTGATTTGTTAAAGAATTTTTTGCAAAATTTACAAATTTTTGAACATTTTGCAGATACATGCTTTTACTTCACGAAGCATGAGAATAGCAGCGAATGTCCTCATTTCCCAGAGTAGCCGATCGTTTTGCCAAATTTTCCCCGGTTTTTGGTATTTTTTGGAAAATCCCCTGAGATTCCCCTGATTTTTAAGACACAAAATGTATCCCCTGATTCCCAGGTTTCCCCTGATGAGTATGAACCCTGAATAACGTTTTTCAGTTTCATAATATTTATTATAAATAAAAGGATAGAGCACCAATGGCCTCCCCCATTTCGGGTTTATGTGCAGAGATTAAATTAAGACCCATTGAAAATATGGTTATGAATGATTTTAGTGTAAAACCTGCATATTGGTGTAGATTTGCAGATGATATTTTTATTATATGGGAGCATAGTATGGATTTAATGAAGGACTGTGGTTAACCCTTAACTACTGTGACAAAAATTGTTGCATAACTACTGTGAATCGGTCTCTGAGACCGATAAATGGAAAGATGAATAAAAGGCTCGATTAACACATTAAATACTGTTTCTGTACTAAACTTTACGTACAGGCTGTTTCTAATCAAAATTCACCCCCTCAGAAGTTTCTAGGAATAGTAGTAAGGATCTAAACGAACCAAATTTTCACTAGTATCTGTAGTTAAACTGAAAGTTAAGAGCTAAAATTCATTAAGATACAACTAAATGTAAATATATTGCTTGAAGGTGCGTAAAAACATACATAAAAACATTTAAAAGCACATTAAAGTCCTTTTAAAAATTCCAAAACGTTTTCAACCGAAACTCGGTCATCATCAGTGGAATCATGGAGACCATAAAACCGGGTCCGGATTGCTGGTTAAGATATGTGGATGATATTTACATTATTTGGAATCACGGAAAAGATGAGTTATACTCCTTTCTAGATAAAAATCAATAGCCTAGACAATAAAATAAAATCCATTCCATTGATGATGGCCGAGTTTCGGTTGAAAACGTTTTGGAATTTTTAAAAGGACTTTAATGTGCTTTTAAATGTTTTTATGTATGTTTTTACGCACCTTCAAGCAATATATTTACATTTAGTGTATCTTAATGAATTTTAGCTATTAAACAAGGTGAATTTGCACGGAAATTTTAACGTTTATTGAAAGTTAAGAGTTAAACTCTGACAAGTGAAAAATGCAGTGGTCTGTGAAACCGATAACAGCAGTTAAGAGTTAAACTTAATAAAATTGATACAAAAATACAATTTACCCTGGAGTTAGAAAAACAGAATCGTTTACCATTTCTTGATGTTGAGCTGATAAAAAACCGTAATTTAACAATAGATCGGACAGTTTATAGGGAAAATATGCGTTCAAATAACACTATTTCCAGAGATACTTCATCACCTTTAAGTTATAAACTGGCTGCATATAGGTTTTACATCCGTGGAGCATTTTCAGCAGGGTTGTTTGATTTAAATCAGCTTGATTTAAATCGTGATTTAAATCATGATTTAAATCAAATGATTTTTTTAAAAAAATCTTTGATTTAAATCAGTATTTTTAACATTGATATTTACAAGCTGAATAAGGATTAAATTAATCATTTGTGTTCAAATAAATGTCCTAATTCATGTCAGATTAAAAATTACCTTTTAATAATATTAAATAAAACTTTTATAAGTTGAAAATAATTATTTTATGAAAGAAAATGCAACACTACATTCAAAATATTTATCCCTAGTGCATCCCAAAATAACTGATAAATGCTCTCTCATTTTTAAACTTTTGTCTTCCCTAGATGATCACTTCATTTTTGCAAATTAGATGCTGAAGCTAAAGTTAAATACACTGCTCAAAACAATTAGGAGAGCACATGGTTTTAACGAAATTACACAAATACTTACACCAATAAGTAACTTAAATGAAAACATCCACAATTTAAAGCAGCTGTTCCCAACCTGGGGTACGTAAAAATAATATCGGTAATGGCGGAAATCACAAAAATGGTTAACTGAAAACACATAAAGAAAGTTGATAGTTTTGGATTACAAAGTTAGTCTCATGTGTAACTCCAATATGTTACACTCAAAATAGGATAAAGGCCCACTAGACCTAATAGTTCATTGATAATTCAATGTCATTAGATCAACCCACTGCTAATCATATTGCACGAGTGCTTATATATTTTCCCCAATCTCTTCGCAAAAACTTCCACTGATCATTATACAATGTTCTTTTCCCATCTCTTTTTTCTTATTTTTCTTTTTTAATAATAATTGCTAATCGCCTAAATTACGCCAGGGATGTTGGTTTTAATGTTTTATTTTAAAACATGTTGAAAAGCAGACCCTTATTTTCTTTTTCAAATAGACGGAGTTATATCATTAACATATATTAATTGGAAAGCTTCCTTCCCTTTAATGAACATTTAATTTGAAATGTTTACTTATTATTTGAATGATTTGGTTTTATGTTTAAAATGGATAACTCGTTGAAATCCAGAATTATTACGAGTATGGCAACTGCGATTGAAATTCAACCTAATGATTCGGGAACTAACAGTTCTTCGATACAATCTGATTGTTTAGAATTGCAAGAGAACCTGAGCGTAGCTGTTAATAGGCCTATTTTGATAACACTGCTAAACCTAATACATTAAATAAAACTGAAAACATCAATGCTCTTATAATGAATAGAAAATATAATAATGCATAATTCTTGAAATATGGATTTTCATTCACGCAAGATGAAGTTTTTTATAATATGTGGGGGAAGAGGGGGGGGGGGGGGTTAGGTGGTTAATGATAAAAAGGGGGTACCCCGAAATGAAAAGACTAAGCAAGGGGTACGTGAAAGAAAAAAGGTTGGGAAGCGCTGATTTAAAGCATAGCAGAAAACAGAAATAAAACTGGCAAAAACGGAATTTGATCAAGATTACATTTTAAACCACTGATTTTAATCGGTTAAAAGTATGATTTAAACATTGAAATCATGTAATTAAAATAAAATCCTTAAAACCCTGTTTTAAAATACTAGTAGTTTTTGCCAGGAGGGTTTTTTCCACTTGGGCTATAATTGGCCAACCCTGGTTGAAATACACATATATATTTAGCATTCTTTGCTGCTTTTATTATGAGATTAATATTATTTATACAGTAGACTCCCTCTCATCTGCCACCCTAAAATCTGCAAATTCTCAAAATCCGCAGATAATTTCCGATGTAAACAATGAAACTTACAGTTAAGATGTAGGTGTAAAATTTAAGTTTTTAAAAAAATTTTACATTATTCTGTACACATTTTAATATATAATTCTGTTTGATATGATTCAACTCATGTTTTCTCATGAAGGAAGTATAAATTTATTTCTGAAAAAATTCTAAATAGTGCTGATATCAGTGGCGATCACAATATTTTTACCAAATAATTTATGTATTAATCAAGCTTTTGTTATTTTAAGATTTTGATGTGAATTATTAGTTTACATTTATAAGGCAAGTTTCACTGAATAGTTCAAGAAAAAAATCTCATCATTATACATATTTAACTGTGAATTATTAATTATTTACTTGACCTTTACTTTTAATATTTTAAATGTTTTTAAATTTTCTTAATTTATTTTATTTTATTTTATTTAACTATTTTACTTTATTGTAAGCATTCATTATAATTTTGAGTACATTGTTAAATTCAAATTATTGTTTAACAAATGTAAACAGTGACCAGAAATCAGCAAAATTCTAAAATCTGCATAACCTCAGGTTTTAAGCTATGCAGATTTAAGGCAGTCTACTGTAATATTGGAGTAATACCTTAATGAAAAATTTAATAACTTAAATTAACTGCAAATTTATAGACACAACACACATAGGTATATCTTATCTATAACAATTTAATAGTAAAATAATATGATTTTAAGTTGTAAGTAAATCTGAATTTGTTTGCAACAATTTATTTTTATTTAAATTATTTTGAATTTATTTAGGAACTGTAATAAAATTAATACTAAATACTTTTAAATGTGTATATATCCATGCAGAAAAAATAAAATAAATACATGCACAGTACACAAATAATTCTAATAAAAAAAATCTGATTTAAAATAAAAAAAATCAGATTTAAATCAAATAAATCCGATTTTTTTTATTTAAAAAAAATCATGATTTTTATCAACCCTGATTTTCAGTATGTACTGATAGTTATATCAATGAAGAACTTGACAGAATTAAAATTATAGTAAATGAGAATGGTTTTTCAGAGAAGTTAATCAATAAGTTAATTTATCAATATGAATATCAGGATAACAAACAGCTAGAATTAACAGGAAATCCAACTAAATTTTACAAATTTCAATATATTCCGAAACTTTTTAAGAAATTAAAATATAATTTACAGAAATATGAAATAAATTTCGTAGCATTCCCTCCGGTTAAATTGAAAGTGTTACTATATATGAAGAATTATCCCATACCGATAGAAGATTTAGCAGGAATCTTTAGAAATAATATAAAATAGGATGAAATGTTATAGAGTTAAAGACTACATTGGTATGGCTTTAAGAAAATTTAAAATTCGTTTAAAAGAGCATATTGCAGATATCAAGTACAACAGAAGTAAAACGGCACTTTCCAGATTAAAACAAGAGCAGTCGATTAAAATAGATTTTGATAATGCTAAAATAATTAAACCCACATCCTCCTTTCATCAAGCAATAATAAATGAATCCACAGAAATTTTAACCAGAAAAGATATGACATGCAATGATTCGGTATCTTACAACATCCCTAAATTATGGTATAAACTTTTACAGATTGTTCAAGACTGAATAAGAAGACTAGCACATCCCTCCCAGTGCTTCCCACCCCTAGTGACCTGTTTGTAATGGTTTGACCATTCTTCAGCAGAAAACGATGTTTTTACTAGCTTTAGACTATTCGTTTTGTGCATGTCTGCGTGTTAGTTTTATAACCCTGATGACGAGCTAAGGTTGTCCGAAAGCGCTAGGTTTTTATCATTATGTGAAATACAGTTATGTATGTTTGAAAAACACCTTAAGTAAAGTTTTATTAAATGATGCATATGTGTTTTGTGACATTTGGGTTTTAAATAATAATTATTGTACAAAGGTGAATATTGATTCAAATGAGTGTTGTTTTTTCATAGCTCAAATTTATTTTACTAATTTAACAATTATGTATGAAACAAATAGAATCGCAAATGTTTAAAAAGTGAAAAATTTCCCGATCAATCTTTACGAATACTTACATAAGAATTTCTCCAAAAATTTCCACAACAAGGACTAAATCAGAGTAAAAGTAAAAAAATTAATTCTGAATAGACTATCTTACCATACCATTTGGCGACTTCTTCTTAATGAAGCATAAAGAATATTCTGATTAAAGAGAAAAAAAAAAAGATTGATGAAGAGAAATCAAAAATATATTTTGTAAACAGGTAAAGTTCTACATGCATGTAACCAAGCAGCTTTTCAAAATTTGCTTTTAAAAGTAGGCAAAAAATTTAATTTTTAATTTAAATATATTCCATACATAAAAACAGATTTAATCCTATGGATTTGTAGAAAGAAAGGAATAGATTCGTCAAGCTCATGACTATACAATGAAAAATTAATTTACTTTTAACAAGAAAAAAATTAAATCAATTGTCATTGCTGGAGAATTTCATATATTTAAATGTAAAAAGCAGCTTATTTTTTACTAAATGGAACAGGATTCCTATGTATTCTGAAAATAAATATTTTTAAAATAAAATGCTATTAACTCGCTCTGTCACAATCTGAGCATGAATTTACAAATTTATACTCAATATTATTTATTAACCTATGTCATCTTTTAAAAACTTTACAAAAATTGAATACATTTAAATCATGCTTACTTCAAAAAGGAATAATTTAGAATGAAAAGTAATTCAGGGGTTATAAACAGGACCAAATTAAAGCATTAGCACACTGGATTGGATACTATACCAGGACCCTCCAAGTTTGAGACACCTAAATATGTGGACAATTTTAAAAATTACAATTAAGAATCATTATTTTTATATTTCCATGTTGTACTATACAAAGATATTAATGCTAGAGCATGAAAACCATGAATAACAAATATGCCCAAATATACATATATTTAAAAGTTATATAAAATGAGGAGGTTGTGAATTTTTGTCTTATCAGCAACTGGAATCTTTTCGACACATTCACAAAGTCATTTTTATATAAAAAAAGAATTAGATTTTGTGTCTCCACAGAATCAAACATATAAGTGTTGTCAGGGGTCGATGCAGGTTTCTTTTCTTGGGGCTCATTTTGTGAAAAGTAAAAGTTATTTTTGTGAAATTTATTATATTTTTGTGAAAAATACCATTTTGTAACAAAAGTTGAAATTCAGTTACTCAAATTCGAACCAAGCATTTATTAACAAAAACTTCTTATAATCTTTTTCATGAAGTTTTCCTTTCTGGTGAACTTGTTTGTTTACAAATTACACATTTTAAAAACGTTACAAAATAAATAAATTAATAAATAGTAAGTTTTTATGGAATAGAATTTTGTGAAGGGTCCCATTTTATCAAATTGATTTTTGTGAAGGGGCCCATTTTATTAAATGGATTTTTGTGAAGATGCCCTGAATAGGCCCCTGGATCGACCCTTTGTTGTACATCCCGAATTATAATCGATTTCTACCCCAAAGATAACCTTTCCTTCCGGAAAATTGACTCAAACAAAATGCCAATTTGAGACTATTTACTGAAATATCATTTTTTTTATATAAAAATAGGTAACACCATTCCATATCTTTGTTTCTAGATAAGAATACTTACAAATTTAATGCACTTAATAGGTATGAACAAAATTAACTTCGTGAAAATATCATGAAATTATAATTTTGAATTTAAAACAGCCATATTCACACACATACACATTATTTCACCTAGTACGTAGCATGAACGAGCGAGCGATATCTGTATCATCTTTGTGTCCTAAAAATTCATAGGTGGGCACTGAGTACCCCCTGATTTTAAAAACTAGCACAGTGTTGCTAACTACAAAAGGGATTTTTTTTTAATTTTAAAGTAATCCTTTGTTTTTCTTAATATTTAAAAATCTACTATGCAAAATTTTTATTGTGAAGCAAACTTTTTATTACAAAAGGCAAAAGAATGCATGGCTATGATGTCATACACTCACGCACAGTTTTTCTTTTTTTTAATCGGTTATAAAAAGGAAAAAAGTCGCCAAATGTAGGGGATTGTTTTCTTTTAATGGCAACCTAGCCATTGTATTAAGTTATTGATTTGGGGCGGGCTTGAAAATCACGCCAACCAAAAAGTCGCCAAAAATTGGTGCATGAGTGTAATGCATCTGTTCCGAATGCATAATTGGATGAAGGGCAAGAACGGTGCTATTTTTTTTATACCAAACAAGGTGCAGTTCAACCAGGATTCTCACTGTCGCTCGCCATTGCACCAAATCGCGAAAAAATGCTTTATTTGGCGAGTAAACGAACGATTAGACTCGCCAAATTGCTAGTGTTCAGTTTTCCTTTCTTTCTTTCTTTTTTTTTTTGTGTGTGTGTCAGTACAGGCGACACTCTTATTCGAATTACTGAAGGATTGATGCCGCTTATCATGTTCAATCGCACCGTGCCATTTACATTACTCTATTTTTAGATATGCTGACTCAATAATAATTCAATTTAGCATCAACCAAATCCACAGCATGTGTTATGCGAACTGCGTCAAAGCACCAAGTGCCAGGCTAAAATGTGTTTGTCTGTTGTCAGTTAATCTAAGCGCGGATAGCAGAAATACAAGCAAAATTGCTCGCATCAGAAGTCAGTATGATGAATGCAACAAAAATTAAATTTAGAAATCGAATATATAAGAAATGTCAATAATGTCATTAGAGTGTGTGTTAACGAAGGGGTCTGTCCAGACTTTTTTCCCAGGGCCCTGTTTTTGTGAAATTGTGAACAGCTTTTTATATTTGTGAAAAATCTGATCATAATTTTGTGAATTTGAAGTAGTCATTATATTCAAGTGCGTGTTTATGCATTTTTAAGAAGATATATGGCTATAAAATACATATATTTTCTTTATATATGTAAAATTGACAGGTCAGATTTTACATTTAAATGATTAATTTGTGAAATGTTCGGTTTAAAGATGGAAAAATTTTGTGAAAAATCTATTTTTAAAACAAAGAGTTTTGTGAAGGGTCCTCTTTTAGGGAAAAAAATTTTGTGAAGGGTCCTGTTTTAGGAAAAATAATTTTATGAAGGGCCCTGTCGTAAAATGAAAAATTTTGTGAAGAGTCCTTTAAAGGACCCAATTTTTTCCTAAACAGATCCCTGGTTAATATGCAACAATTTTGAAACGGTCTTTGGGGTTCAATGAAAAGCCGCAGAATTCTAGAAAAATACAGTTCTTTTGAATGTGACATATTTTTTTTTGTTTATATTTTAATTTTTCAGACTTTATTGAATGTAATAACTTAAAATCCTGAGTTAACTCGGTTCAAAAACTTTAATTTCATTGCATTTTAATGAGTTAAATTGGGTTTGGAATTTTTCTTCGATTGCGCAAGACATTTAAAATGTACTTATTTTTAATATTTTACTCATTTTTAAATTAAGTTATTCTAGAACATATATATATATATTTTAAATGGTACTTTAAGGGGTTAAAGATCGATTTTTCAGTGTTTCATGAAGAATCTATTTTCTAACATTTCTTTTTTCATTTGGCTATTGTTTTTTATTTCTGATTAGCCAAATTTCTAAAGTTGATCAAAAGTCACCGAGAACCCTGAGCACAACACTGAAATAGTCTTGAGGAAACTCTTGTCGAGCAATGGGTATAAAAAATCCAGGGGTGATTGTGACACAAGGTAAAAAACCCTGAAAATTATTGACACACAAGTGAAAACCCCTGAAAATTACCGATGCAAAATACTGATATCCATTTACACCATAACTTATTATGTAACTGCATGAAACTCAAAAAACATAAGAATACCATAATTACTGCTATTTTTTGTAATGTAAATTGTAAGAAAACATAATTTGATTAACTTATCTTATTTGCACTGAAAATTGAATGACTTCATTAAATGATGAGTAAACATTGTCTTGCTAAATATGATATGGAAAGTTCAGTCTTTTTATTTTTTTATCATTGAAGAAATTTATTCCAAATATTCTTAAAACAAACAACAAGGTGTCTATTCCAGATCAGCAACAAATTTCCCTGACATTTCTCTGACTTTTCCAGGTTTTCCATAGTAATAAAAAAAAATCCAGTTATCGAGTTAAAATGACTTTGATCATTTTTGAAAGTACAGGATATTTTTGAACATTTGCTTCTTTAAGATCAATCTCTTTTCTCCAAAATACTGTTAGAGATTTATTTTCGAAATTTTTCAAAGAACTATCGGTCTGATAATTTCTCAGTTTTAAATCCATTTGGAGTTTTTCTGTCTCTGAAATCACAATTGGCAAAAATTCAGCCAATTTCATTAGAGCAGAAAATGTTGATGTTTCACCTCTTAGGGTAGGATAAAGGGCAGATAATTTTATTAATAGAGAATTATCCAAGGGAAGTTTTTTTTTTGCATATATGCAGAACTTTTTTTTCTTTTATTCTAAACTACATTAACTTTTTAATGAATCTTTATTTGAATTTTAAAACATCTAAGACTAAGTAATCATTAATGTTGTATAGTGTATTTTCTGTCTTGCAAACACATAGTAATTTTAAAATATACCGTAAAATTATCCTATATAGAATCTTAATTGTATGTTAAGAAAATCTGAATTTTTTTTAGATATTGAGTCAAGCGTGGTTTAATTGATTTTCCACGGGTCGGGCCTGTTTTCACTGAATTGTGTACGGGCCGGGCCAAGCAGGGGTGATTCTGAGTAAAAAAAAAAAAAAAATCTGAAATTCACAGCAAATTTTCTGAAAAATTACAAAAGGGGGGGGGGGTCCACTCCCGCAACTTCTTTTTTGCGTCCCTTTGACGAAATTTGCCGTTTATTCGCGATCGTTTGACGAAATTTGCCGTTTTTCGCAATGGTTTTGATGAAATTTGCCGTTTTTTGCGATCTTTTGGCAAACTTTGCCGTTTTTTGCGATCTTTTGGCAAACTTTGCCGTTTTTTCGCGATCTTTTGACGAAATTTACCGTTTTTTGCAATGTTTTTGACGAAATTTGACGTTTTTCGCAAAGGTTTTGACGAAATTTGCCGTTTTTTCGCGATCTTTTGACGAGATTTGCCGTTTTTCGCAAAGTTTTTGACGAAATTTGCCGTTCTTTCGCGAACTTTGCCGTTTTACGCAATGGTTTTGACGAAATTTGCCGTTTTTTCGCGATATTTTGACGAAACTTGTCGTCTGTCGCAATGGTTTTGACAAAATTTACCGTTTTTTTGCGATCTTTTGATAAAATTTGCCGTTTTTCGCAATGTTTGACGAAATTTGCCGTTTTTTCGCGATCTTTAGACGAAATTTGTCGTTTTTTGCAATGTTTTTGACGAAATTTGCCGTCTGTTGCAATGGTTTTGACAAAATTTGCCGGTTTTTTGCAATCTTTTGATGAAATTTGCCGTTTTTCGCAATGTTTTTGACGAAATTTGCCGTTTTTTTCGCGCTTCTCTGACGAAAGTCTAGTTTTTCCCGCGATCCTTTGACAAAATTGGCGACTTTTCTTCGAACGAATGACGAGATTGATTTTTTCGGCGATCATTTTCCGAAATACCGACACATGTTATGTCCGAATTTTCGGATTTATGACCGATATTTCTTTTAATTTTCGGAAATCATAGCCTCAATTTTTCGGAATTTTAGGAAAATTCAGACCAGAATCACCCCTGGGGCCAAGGTAGCTTTCGTTCGGCCTGGCCCTGGAAATTCCGGCCCGTGCGTACCCTAATCTACAGCCTACTTATTTTTTTCTTCTTTTCAAATTATGCTGTACCGAGAGCTATTCAGCCGTAGAAAAGCGCAAATTTCGAGGGGAAGAGTATTGAATGAAGGCTTACGAAAAATATGCACTCATTAACATCTGGTGCAGCCATAGACCTTACAATAAACAGATTCCATACATAGATTCTTTCTCTGAGGGTGCAGCCCATAACAGAATTCGGGGGAGGTTCAGCATTGTTAAACGAAAGGGAGGGGGGAGGGGGAGATGAAGGTTCGTACTCCTGCATCTTTTAAAAGACTGATTTTTGTCTCCTGGTTAGGGGTAAGACAAAGAATATCTTTCGGTATCGGTATTCTCGTTTATATTCTTTGGTTAAAACAAGACAAGGGGTTAGGAAACACTCAGGACAGAGGATTTGCTAGTTTCCCTCCGATCAGGTTCTGGGTAAGGGTTGCCGTAACTGAAACGTTTATCGCTAATTTGGCGAAAGTTTTGCACTTTTTGCAACATATTTTCAGTTCGTTTTTTCCGCTAAACAGGATGATTTTATGACCCCGGAAGAGCCGAAAGAAAAACCCGGAAGGGTCGACGAAAAAACCCGGAAATCCGGGGTGCCCCCGGAGCACAATCACCCCTCACACTTCTATAAACTAGTTTCAAAGAATTAAAAAAAATTAAATGAAAAAATATTTCAGAAATTTTAAATACAATATACTAACCAGAAATCTGTTTAGGAAAAAATTGGGTCCTTTAAAGGACTCTTCACAAAATTTTTCATTTCAAAACAGGACCCTTCACAAAATTATTTTCCTTAAAACACGACCCTTCACAAAATTCTTTGTCCTTAAAGATAGGTTTTTCCCAAAATTGTTCCATCTTTAAACTGAACATTTCACAAATTAAACATTTAAAAGTAAAATCTGACCTGTCACTTTTACATATATAAAGAAAAAACATGTATTTTACATCCATATATCTTAAAAATGTATAAACAAGAACCTGAATATAAGTCATTTCAAATTCACAAAAGTATAATTAGATTTTTCACAAATCTAAAAAGCTGTTCACAATTTCACAAAAACAGAACCCTGAGAAAAAAGTCTGGACAGACCCCTGCTAATATATCAATTAGTTAATCTTGTGTATTATATATATAGGTATGAATAATTTAAAAAAAAAATAGAAAATTCCTAATTTTTTTCTAATTTTTTAATAAAAATCATATTTCATGACTTGTTTCAATCATAATTCGTTGATTTAAATCAAGTGATTTTTTTTAAATCATTGATTTAGATTAATTTTTTGAAAATTTTTATTTAAAATTCTGGTCACGATATTTTGTAAGAAATAATATGATGTTTAATAAAGAAAAATATGTTGCATATTTTAAGAGTAGAAGAGATTGAGAACCCAAAGTTTCTCTTTGAATTTTATTTAAATCATAACAAATTGAAAAATTGAAACCCTAAATTAAAAATAGAGAATCTCAGGTGAAAAAGGTTGAAAGATTAATGCAAATATTAATGCATCTATTAGAAAATATGTAAATCTTTTGCTAATTTTTAAATGAATACAAAAACTTGGGAGACTTAAAAAACATGGAGAGGTAATTCTTACACATCAGCATTATTCTTTATGAAACAAAAACATAATATTCCTCTTTAATAAAGTCCAAAAGATTGAAATTTCAATATATATATCAAATATCAATCAATTTAATGAGTTTTTCTGCAACACAAATATTATGACAGAAATTAGAGTGGAACTTCCTTCTATTACGGGCTATAGAAGTTAAAAATCTCATTCTCTAAGTACGGCGATATCTTGGAATTCCCCCCCCCCTTTAAAGATTTAAAACTTTGTATAATTGTGATGGGGAGGGGGTGAAAAATCGAAATGGACATTTTCGGACTGATAATTTAGATAGCCGATTATTTATGTATTTTTAATAAAGAACCCCACTTCGAACAGAAGATATTTTTTAATACAGAGTTTTAAATATTTTAAACTTTGTATGCAGGGGTGAACTTTCGAGGGTAGGGGTTTGTAATTTAGATGATTGATTAATTTATTATCATTAGAAAGCAACAAATAGGTCAGCAGGTTTTTTTTTAAAGATTTCTCAATATCTTAAACATTTTATATTGAAGGTATGTGCGTGCGCGTGTGTGGGGGGGGGGGGGAGGGGGTTCAATGAAGCTATAAAAATAAAAATATAGTGAGTATTTTGGAAAAGTGAGGGTTTATAGTCTAGATTTCATGGTACTATGATATTTTTAAATAATAATGTGAAGTAGCAAGAAGAATGTTTAAGTATGTGCCTGTTAATTCTATTTTTTTTATGTATGGTTCTAAATGGACCAATTTAGCTCTGAAAAGAGTTGCTTGTTTTTAGCCCTGAGAAGGAGATTCTGAAACATCAATGCATATTCCAGGATTCCCGGTAAAATGCAAAATAATTACTTCATCAATTTCTCTGGCTTCTTTCCATTAAAATCCTTCTATTTTATCGGGACTTTCCACATCTTCTTCATTTAAGATCTTGTCAACAGAACAATTGACAGAATCCTCAAAATCATCAAACTCACAATCTGAGTCACTATCAGCATAATTCTCTGCATCGCATTCATTTATAAGTTTTAAAATCTCAGCGTGTCTGAGACCTTTAAACCTGGAAGCCATAATAAACGAGATTTCGAGATTATAAAATTTCCTCTAGCAAAATGCGCTGTTTGCTACCTATCTTCATATCTATTGATAAGAACTAATCTCTGACGTGTTAAAAGAAGCTATCGCCAAATACTTAACTTTTCTCAAAAGAAAAGAAGGGAGTACAAACCTCGCCAACCGTAAAAACTCACCTCTCCGCCTACTGTGGGAGGGAAATTTTCACGGGGACGGAGAAACTGACATGACATTTGAGTAATGACATTTCCTTCAGAAAGGGGGGGTCGGATTGCCTCGGTAAGGAGTTTTACCAACGCCGTACTGAAAGGAAATTTTTCTCGCGGTAAAGCTGTTTACCGAGACGTTGCGAGGAGGTTAACGAAGTCCCAAATTAACAAAATTTTCTGAAGAACCTTGACTTTGAGCATCATTAACATGTAAATTAATCTCCATATTAAGAAAAACTTATTCTATATAACGAATTTTATTGCACTTTCGTGCATGTACAATAGTCAAACGGAGAGGTTGCTGTTGCGATGGGTGTATGAATTTATTTCAGCGTACTGTATGAAAATGAACACATTTGAATCATTTAATCAAAACACACACATTTAATCGCACTTTAATGAAAAGAGAAAAGGTACGCTTCGGTTTTTGTTTACTTCACTTTGTTATGTACTACATTATTCTAAATTAATTATTCTGATATCTACATTGCATAAAAAATGACTGCGTGTATTAAAATACATTTTTAAAATATTTCCATTTTATGTGTACTTTTCATTTTATGAAGGTTATGTGTACACAAGTTTCCTAAATTTAAGTTGATTTCTATTTAACGATTTTTCTTCATAACAAAGTGTTTAATAAGTGTAACGAAGAGACTTCGTTAAATGGAAGTTTCACTGTAGTTCAATAGTCTGGTAGAAAACATGGACTATGATAATATGGAAAATGGCTATATGAAACAAATTATTGAATCAACAATCAATCTGTTATTTATTTATTACAGTAACGTCAACAGCCTCTGGTAAATATTTTCCTCTTTTGGTTCGATGCAATAAAAATACAGGAAACCATTTACGAGCTGACAAAGAAGCGTGCATCAGATAGTCTACGATTAGTTATTTGATTCTTTTCTTAGTTATGACACATAGTTTTTGTATATAGTAAAAAAGTTTTGTAAAGGGTCCTGTTAACAAAATGCTTTGTGAAGAGTCCTATTTTAATGTTTTACAGGGTTCTGGCTGGATTTTTCTCACAGGGTCCTGCTTTTGTAAAATTGTAATTTTTTTTTTATATTTGTGAAAATCCCAAGTCATAATTTTGTGAATTTGAAAATATCGTTATATGGAAGTTCCTGTTTATTTTTAACAAGATCCTGTATGTCTATGTAACAAAATTGCATAATAGATTATTTGGCAACTTCAGCTGTTTTGTAAAGATCAGATTTAATTTAAAGATGATTAAATTTTTGAAAAGTTCAGTTTGGAAGTGGAAAAGTTTTATGAAAAGGCTACATTTAAGACAAAGAATTTTTTGAAGGGGCCTGTTTTAAGGCAAAAAGTTTTGTAAAAGGTCTTGTTTTCAAATAAAATGTTTTGTGAAGGGCCCTTTAAAGGACCCAATTTTTTCCTAAATAGATCCCTGGTTTATTCAACCAAAACATAATATGTATATTATATTATTCAATTACTGCACTACTATTCCGTTTGTATTAAATGTTAGATTAGATTTGAATAGTATGTATTTGTATTAAAAATGGTTTATATGTAAATTACAATAAAGTAGCTTCATGGTTAGTAAAAAGCAAGCTTGAAATATGTTTTATATATATTAACTTTAATTATACTTCCAAATGCATTACAAATGCATACAATTCAAATTAAACTTAACATTTAATATAAACGAAATAACAGTATGTTATAATGGAATAATAAACTAATACATATTAAGTTTTGGTTAAATAAAGATATACAATAAAATAAAACTATGCATCATATCTAAAACAAATAAATAAATAAATCTAATATTTTTTGTACACGATCTGATGAAAATGTTTTGTCATCTAATTAATAACTAAAATTCTAAAAAAAAAGTCCTAAAAATATGATTTAAATAGAAAACAAAATCGTTTTAAATAAAATAAATCAGACTTTTTTAATTAAAAACCTCAATAAACATTTATTTAATTCGTCTTTATTAAATATGTATTCTCTTTATAAAAATAAAATTTCTTTTTTTTTTCTTTAAATTCTTGTAAAAAGTAGGTACATGCAGAGTACGATGCACAATAAGAGATTTATTTTGTTACAAGTTAAATATGTAAAATTTCGATCTTAGTTTTTAACAAAAATTCTGATTTAATTTGCTTTTTAATTTCAATCTTTCCCCGTCTTTAATTAATATATATATATATATATATATATATATATATATATATATATATATATATATATATATATATATTATAAGTACTAAATATTTATTTAATTATTCAAGGTACAAAACAGGTAAGTGCAGAATTCGAAAGTGAAAGATATTTTTAATATAGGAAAGAATTTTGAAAGAAAAAAATCTTTAGCGCAAAAAACACATCAATGAAACAAGTATTTTTTCTATAAGATTAACAAAACGTTTTATCATTAAAAATTTTGAAATGAGTTATGTTTATTTACATAAAGCTTTGAATCTATGATAATAACACTGTAAAATTGTTATAACAAAGAGAAAAGCAAAACAGAGAACTTACTTGATATCACGTTAATAAAACGATACACGATAGTTGGCATTCAGAAATATTCCCAATAGCTTTAGAAACAGGAGTAGATGATACAACAGTACAGCAAGAAATCAAACGATGAACTGACTGAGTAAAAACTGCGTCACTGTGTACAAGTGTACACGTACCTGATTGCACAAACAAGCATATGCGTGATTGCAACTTATCTGGAACAGAATTCCCCGAAAATCATCCAATGGGCAAGTAATTCTCAAAGGGATGTCCACTAGACTGACAGACCCTTTTCTACCTGCATTCTTTAAACACTTTACTTTCTTCTTGTCATATTTACCTTTATCTTGAAGGAGAAACTCTGATCTCCAGAAAGATTTTTAGGTGAAGTTATACTGTTACTGGAGCCATGACCCCTTCACCCACACTATAATACATATATAGGAGCCTTAGGCTTACTGTATCTATATACAGTATAGCCTTAGGCTTACCTAGATCTTTTGGGAAAGAAATTCCAAAAAGGGTTATAATCCCTTGGAATATGCGGGGAGAATGACAACAGAATGGCTTTGGTAGTAGCCACACAAAGGTTCCTACAATTATAGTAACCCTAACCCAGACCAAAAAGAGTATTTATAGAAATTACATACTTTTCTGTAGAACAATACCAATGAAGGGACGGGAGGGGGGAAAGGATGTGTAACATCTTTGTGTCCACAATGAGAAAAATAACACTTTCAGATCTGAGTAAATCGATGTTTTGATTTTGTTATGAAACTTTTTGTTTCAAATAGGACGACCCAATGCTTTCGATTCTGAAATACCAGAAATACTCAGAATATTCAAACATGGGCATACTCAAAACTGAGCACATAAAGATCAGTTCATATTCATTTTTAAAACATGGTCATACTCAAAAATGATTACAATCAGTTCAAACTCATTTTTGAAACATGGAAATACTCAAAAATGAGCGCATAGAAGTCAGTTTATACTCATTTTTGAAACATGGACCTACTCAAATAGGTGCACATGATGTTTTATTCTTGAGTGTGTGCATGTTTTGAGAAATGAGTATATACATGTTTCAAACTTGAGTCATTTTGATTCGGAGCCATTTTGGCTATGCGACATACTCATATTTGAGTATTTTTTGCTCAGTTTTGAAAATGTCTTTTTTAGAGTGTAGGATCCCAAAATTTCATAGCTGGTCACTGAGTTACCCCTATATTTAAAAAAAAAAGGACATAGCTATCATAGAGAGCTAATATAGAACTAATTTTAATAAAAAAGGGATTATATCCACCTAATACTTCCCTTAAGGTGGTTCTCAAATGATCTGCTGAAAAACGTGAAACTTTCTGACACACTTCTGACTCATTTTTTAATGCAAAGGCATAAAATTGGCAGACCTGACTATGGAAGCGATATGAAATCGAAGTGAGTTTTTAAATTTTCGATAAATAAATTACTTATGGAGTCATAATAAGCGATTCGCGTCACGTGACGACGCGTTCTTAGCTTTCCTCGTGCTGCTTAGTCGGAAATTCGCTTCAAAACGCCGACTTTGACAATATTTATTTTCTGAAAGATATTCTGCCTAGCTTAGCGCTAGTGATCCAAACGAAACAATATTTCCCTAGTGTGTGTAGTTAAACTGTAAAAATTGAAAAAGAAAAAAAAAAAAAAAGGAAGAAAGAGCTTGTGACCCCGCGAAATGCATTTAAAGGTTAAAATATAATTTTCTACAGTTTGGTAGGCAGCAATAACACACAAAATTTAAAATTACAACAGAAGTAATGTTTATTATTTTAAGAGTGTATGAAATTCTGTCTAAAACCAGTATTTCTGACTAGAATCCTGCACGAGTCAGATACAAACAGACTCGAAAATACCATTTGAAATCGACCCTCCGAGCCGAAATGAAAAGAAAGTAATTCTTGTTTTAATGCAATAAGTAGTCTACAATTACAGAGGCTGTTCGCACATTTTTTAGACAAATTTGATAAATGATTTGTAAAAAATGGAATTATTTTAGAGGAAAAAATTCTGGCAACAACTTATTATGTGTAATTTATAGTATCGTCTGATACTTTCAAATTTATTCTTATTTCAAGATTGCGCATGCAAAAAAGCTGTACATGGGAAAATACTTTTTTTTTTTTTCCCCCGAAAGGAAGTATGTTAATTCAACAGTCTAAAATGATTGCAAAGCGCATAATATAAAAACTTTTCAGTGTGAAATAAACATAACTATTGATTGGAAAGTGCTATCCCAAAAATCAGTACGTATACATAGTAAAAAGATACCAGATGGGAAAAAAACAGAGAAAAAAAGAGCCCATTTCAAGGCTGAAAACGAAGTTTCAGGTAAGGATTTATGACTCGCAAATTTATCTTACAATGGGAAAATAAAAATATTGGACAAAAATGTTACAATCAATTCATTATATTATTAAGAGAATGTGTTACATCCGATATTTACAGAAAAAATGCTATTTTCTTTATTTCAATGACTTTTAAAGGGTGAAACTGCATCAAAGCAAAGCTACCGCTTATACTTCAAAAACTACCGCAGTATTCGTTGAAAACATTAAAAACTCACACAGGTATTGCATTTATACCTTTCAACATATTCCTAAGAAGTCACCTGACGTTTCTCTTATGGTTTATTGTGCATTTGGTCTGCTGAAAAGAGCTCTTTCAAAGCGCAAAAACACCACGATGGATCGAATCTGGAAAGTTTTTAAAGCGGCATGGGAAGCAATAACCATGTAAATTTTACAAAAAACTTTCTACCATCGAAAGCATTACGCAGAATTAGAATCAAGAAACAAGATTAACATATAGATTATTTCAGAAAGCAATATTCCTATTTTAAACGTTATAAAAACAACGCCGAAATCGTCTAAAAAATGTGCGAACAGCCTCTGTATATCTCTAATACCTATTTTATATTTTATATAGAAAAATGGACCTATCGTATTCTTTAATATTCAAATATAGTAAAACCTTTTAATTGTACATCACGGGATCACAGGGGATCGAGCTATCCATTAATTTCCTTTTTAGGTGCGTTCGTAATTATATAAATACGTAGCACCTATAGTCGTCGTTTGGTCCGTCCGTCTGTCCGTCCGTCTGTCTGTCCGTCTGTCTGTCTGTCCGCATATAACAACGCAAAAACTACCCAACCAAATGGTTTGCAATTTAAAATATATTATCTTTGCAGAATTTTGTCGAGACATTTCAAATTTTATTAAAATCGAATCAAAACTTTAGGAGATATTAATAAAAATATTTATTAAGAAATTTGAATTTTTTTTTTTAAATCGGTGCTTTTTTGTTATAGGAGCTTCCGAAGTTTAATCGTCAAGCGACCGAGATACTTATTTTATGACAGAAATTAATCTGCAGACGATATAATTCATTTCACAGAATTAAAAATCATCAAGATCTGAATATTTATATAACTAGCTGATACATATATATCTGAATATTTATATAACTAGTTAAGATATTTGTATGAACAGTGTCATAAAATATATACTTAACTAGCTGTTTAACCCGTTCTACGCACGGGATATCATGAATTTAATTCTAAAACGTGCGTACGAATGCACCTCGTTTGTAACGTTTGACGTACAATTTCCAACTTGTTTCTTTTGTATCGCAATAACTCGAATTTTTTTCCTGCGGATCGAGTTCACTGTAGAATGTTTCTTGCGTGTCAGATTTAGATTTTTTCCAAGTCGGATTGTTGGGATTTTCACAAAAAGTTTGAGCAGAACTATGCTTCAGTAGAAAATAAATACATATTTGAATATGAATGAATAAATCTGTATTCAATTTACTGCATGAGAAATAAACATATAAAATATATGACCAGAGATTATTCTTTATTTATAGTACAGCTAAAACACCCTTTTTTCTTCTCGCGAAATATGATTTACCAAAATTTTGTTTTTGACACACACATGAGTCATTTTTGTGATAGCCTATGTGCACGATTCGGAGGTAGCCTCTATTCCCAGGGCCCGCTTAAGACCTAGAAATAGGGGCAGCCTGACGTCACACAAGGGGGCCCCCTTTTTACTCTGCCAATTATGCTTCAACAATTTGAAATTTTACCATCAAAATTTCGAGTAAACAACACTTTTAATATTAAACTAAAACTAACTACCTATACACATATAAAAAATATTTTATTATATACATAATTATACATAACAAATTAATTTTGTAATGAAATTTACAAATATAGAACAGGTTCGAATATTTGAACTTTAAAATATATTTTATGCTTTACAAATTGCAGGATTTGCCAGTGCTAAGAACAGTGCAGGGACAACAAATATTTGACGTAAATTTATGCTTAGCTGCAACACAATTTTGCTTCTATTTTATAACAGAAATTTGATATCACTTGAATGCTACTTACTTTCCCCTGTATTTAAATAACCTATATTCTTCACATTTTATAAATTTCTCCACACTTTATGAATATAAACAAAATATAATTATACCGATTAAATTTTCTGTTATTTTTAGCATGTTACAATGTTAAACATTTGAAATTAAACTGTAAAACATAAGAAATATGAAAATAAGTTACATTTAATCACTGATTTTATACCATTTATTATATCAACAGAAAAAAAAAGAATATAAATGTGTCAGTATTAGTCTGAGGGGAAATTTAGTAGCTATAATTCAGAAAAAAAAAATTTTTTTTACCCTGACTGATTTTTTTTTTCATAAAAATTAGTTTTAAAAAGTAAATTTGGGGGCCCCTTTAAATTTCAGAGGGTAAACTCAGGCTTCACTGGCCTATTTGGTAAACAGGCCCTGACTATTCCGAGGTAAAAGCGTAAAAATACCGTATATACTCGTGTATAAGTCGACTCTCAATTCTTGCGCAAAATTTTGAAAACAATTGAATTTTCGTGTATAAGTCGACCCACATTTTTTTGTAGTATGTTGAAAAAGGATTTGTAATCGAGGATAAGAAAAAATAGTAAATTTTCATTAAATTAGTATTTTTTTCATTTTTTTTACGTGTCTAATCAGATTTTTTTTTTTAATTCAACGTTTTAAAACTGTATAATTATCATATATTCTAATACGAGCAAATCTTGTGTGTGGTTATATATATATACAGCGTGTCCACGTATAACCTGACCGACCTTTATTTTCGCAACCGTTGGTCCTAGATGCATACTTCCAATTACAAAAATGCTTTAAATAAGGTAAAGACATACTTTTAAAGCAATTTGGGTCAAGAAAAACATTTATTAAAAAATTACGAAATTTAAATTTTTATACTGTCCCCCGGTCCTATAAGTGATATTTAGTAAAAATTTACTGTGACACTAACAAGTACCACAAAGAAAGTCCCACTCATCTAACATTAAAATTGACCGAGTTATGAAACTTTGAAATGCATGACTTATACCACTTTTTTGCATCTCAAAACAGATGATTTTGGCCGTGCTTTCAGGGGTCGTATATAAAGTACTTAAACTTATTTCAAGGTATCTGCGCTTTGAAACAAATCGTACAACTATTACGATTGACTTAAATTTTATTAGTTAAGTTTGAGATTAGTTAAAATAATTGTGTTTTATCATATGTTTTATTTTGTAAGGATTTGAGGCTATGATTTATTTTAACAAAAATTATATTATTTTCATAAGGTTTTATTTAACTTGCAACGATCGTCTTTCCAGTTTAAAATTTGTACTAGAACTTTAACTCACTTTCAAATGTCCGATCGAAGTTAAATTTTACATACCGACTTAAATCCGATGACAATGTAATATTATTATGATTTTCGATGCTTACCATCTTAATAATACTCATATTAGAGGATAACACGAAAAAATTCGGATAAATAACCGTCAACAAGTTTAAGAAAAAGTTTTAGATTAGATAACATAAACCTGCGATGGTTGTGTTTTTTAAATTTTATAATTACGTTTTATGTATTTTTTAACGCTGAATAAAAAAATTACCTTCACTTTTAACTATCATGTCAAGATTTTTCGCAAATCGTAAATTTCAAGGTTGAAAAATAGCGAAAAATCTGATACTATAAAACAGATGTAAGGCTTTTTTATTCAGTTTAATTTTATTTAATTCAATAATTTATTCAATTTTTTGGCGTATACTGGTTTTTTTTTACAACTAAATAGCTCAAGGGTCCGATGAGGTTGGGAGGGGAGGGGGGGGTCAATTTTAACTTTGAAATTTTCGATTTGAGAAAAATCCTGACGTTATGATTTAAAATGAAGGTTATTTTCGGATTCAGCGCTAAAAAATACATTAGAATCAATTTTCAATAGCTAAAAAAATGGCACAACTCAAAATTTGAAAGACAGTGTAATCTAAAAGCATTTTAAAATCGTAATTGAGGCTGTTGTTTTTCATCCTTTTATTTAACAAAAATTCTGTTATTTTTATCCTCTTATATGCTCAGTACAAATTGTATATTTTGCATTAATATGTCAGAATGATTATAGATTTCCCATTTATATTAGATTGCAATGTTAATTTTGCTCTCAACTATTTTTTTGATATATCTGAAGATTATTTATATTTCTACTACATTTGTGAATGACCCCTGTTTCGCAACAAAAAATATACACCAACTTTAAACAGCTATTACTCGGTCAGTTTTAATCGTAGATGAATGGGACTTTTTTTGTCTTACTTGTTAGTGTCACAGTAAATTTTTACTAAATATCACTTATAGGACCGGGGGACCGTATAAAAATTTAAATTTCGTAATTTTGTAATAAATGTTTTTCTTGGCCCAAATCACTTTAAAAATAATTCTTTACCTTATTTAAAGCATTTTTGTAATTGGAAGTATGCATCTAGGACCAACGGTTGCGAAAATAAAGGTCGGTCAGGTTATACGTGGACACGCTGTATATATATATGCAAAATTTATCTTAAAAACGGCTCTAACGATTTTGACGAAATTTTGTGTCCTACCGTTTTGGGGCACCAGAAAACCATTGGGCTAGGTCACGTGTTCGAGAAAATTCGATTAGTGGATCATTTTGGGTCATTTTGGGTCATGATCTAGTTAATTGTATCTAAAAAACGGTTCAAACGATTTTGACGAAATTTTGTATCCGACCATTTTCGGGCACGAGAAGACTATTGGGCTGGGTCACATGTTCGAGAACTTTCGATTAGTGGGTCATTTTTGGGTCAAAGCGGGTCAAATTAATTTTATCTAAAAAACGGCTCTAACGATTTTGATTAAATTTTGTATCCTACGAGTTTCGGGCACGCGAAAATCATTGGGCTAGGTCACATGTTCGAGAAAATTCGATTTGTGGGTCATTTCTGGGTCATTGTGGGTCAAGATAAAAAAAGCGGCTCAATTTACACTAAATTTTGCATCCAATGGTTTTCGGGAACGAGAAGACTGTTGGGCTAGGTCACATGTTCGAGAAAATTCAATTAGTGGGTCATTTTGGGTCATGGTCAAGCTAATTGTATCTAAAAAACGGTTCAAACGATTTTGACGAAATTTTGTATCCGACTATTTTCGGGCACGAGAAGACTATTGGGCTGGGTCACATGTTCGAGAACTTTCGATTAGTGAGTCATTTTTGGGTCAAAGCGGGTCAAATTAATTTTATCTAAAAAACGGCTCTAACGATTTTGATTAAATTTTGTATCCTACGAGTTTCGGGCACGCGAAAATCATTGGGCTAGGTCACATGTTCGAGAAAATTCGATTTGTGGGTCATTTCTGGGTCATTGTGGGTCAAGATAAAAAAAGCGGCTCAATTTACACTAAATTTTGCATCCAATGGTTTTCGGGCACGAGAAGACTGTTGGGCTAGGTCACATGTTCGAGAAAATTCAATTAGTGGGTCATTTTGGGTCATGGTCAAGCTAATTGTATCTAAAAAACGGTTCAAACGATTTTAACGAAATTTTGTATCCGACTATTTTCGGGCACGAGAAGACTATTGGGCTGGGTCACATGTTCGAGAACTTTCGATTAGTGGGTCATTTTTGGATCAAAGCGGGTCAAATTAATTTTATCTAAAAAACGGCTCTAACGATTTTGATTAAATTTTGTATCCTACGAGTTTCGGGCACGCGAAAATCATTGGGCTAGGTCACATGTTCGAGAAAATTCGATTAGTGGGTCATTTCTGGGTCATTGTGGGTCAAGATAAAAAAAGCGGCTCAATTTACACTAAATTTTGCATCCAATGGTTTTCGAGCACGAGAAGACTGTTAGCCTAGGTCACATGTTCGAGAAAATTCAATTAGTGGGTCATTTTGGTCATGGGTCATTATAGGTCAAGCTATTTTATCTTAAAAACGGTTCAGAGGATTTAAAATAAATTTAGCACCCTACAGGTTTAAGGAACAAGAAGACTATTAGGCTAGGTCACATGTTCGAGAAATTTTGATTAGTGGGTCATTTTGGTCATGGGTCATTATGGGTCAAGCTATTTTATCTTAAAAACGGCTCAGATTATTTACACTAAATATTGCATCCTATGGTTTTCGGGCACGAGAAAACCGTTGGACTAAGTCACATGCTCGAGAAAATTCAATTAGTGGGTCATTTTGGTCATGAGTCATGATATTTGAACTCAAATTTAATTTTGACCGAGCATATCTCGGTCTTCCCTGCTCGTGTAAAACTGAAGAAGCTTAAACTATTCTGAAACCTATTGACATCAATTTAATGATACTTAAAAAGAAAAAATTCTTTGAAAAATCTATTTAAGCCTTATTTACAAGGGTAATAAGGCTTATTACCCTTGTTACTTCAAGAGCGACTATTTAAATACAATAAGTTTTTTATTTAATGGCGAATATTTTTTAACGTACTAATAATTTTATTTGGTAATTCAGGAGGTAGAATAAATTTAATGTAGTTTATATGTGACTGAATTAAGCAATTTTTTTTTTACTTACTCATATATAAGTCAACACCCATTTTCGAACCCCAAATTTTGTCTTAAAATTCTTCGACATACACGAGTATATACGGTAATAAATGTTAGGAGCTGAAAAAGTGTTCGTAAAAGAGGTATACGCTATTAGGGAGTATCCGTTTTATAGTTTTCAAATTACATGTAGATTTTACACTCGAAAAAATATGTTAAACATTCTTTTGAAAATTCGGGTTAACCCGAACTCGATCAAAAAGAGTGAAAACCCATCCCGAACACGAAACAAAGTCAACCCGACCCGAACCGGACGCGGAACGAAAAATTTAGCGTCATCCCAACCCCGCCCTACCGTCGGGGTTTTTTTTGGGTCAATCCGGGTTACCCGACCATCTACTAGACTTGACAGCAAAAAGGGATACTGAATCTGCTCTTTTCTTTGAATATTCGATATACCCCTTTAAAAGAAATTATTAGAAGTGTGGCATTATTCGACAACTAAATCGAATAAGTTAACGTCACACAAGAACACAAGATAAGCTGCTGAGGTAATCAAATTGAGCTTTTGATATGCGATACTGATAATTATGTACTATTGATTATTATAACCAAAGTAAACACACATGTTATTTTAAAATAAATGATCGACGTAAAGATAGCGCAAAAGAGCTCCATCATCAGTGCCAAATTTAAAAAGATTAAAAACTGTTTTAAAAATTTAAGCCATGTAAGTATGGTTGCGTCTCCGCACGTGACCAAGCTAGAATGGCGGTGAGTTTTAAAAAAAACTCACCGTTATTCTATCTTGGTCGCGTGCGGAGATGCAAGCATACTTACATGGCTTAAACTTTTAAATCTATATATTTAAAACGCTAAGCGTTTTCTTTCGACAATCCGTGAGAACAAACTACTGCATCAAATTACATCATTATTTTTTTAAATGAAAGATATTTGGACACAGATTTGTTATCGTGCATTCGTTTGTTCGAAAATTTAATTAATTAACCGTAATTTTGAATAAAACTTTTACTTCTGCTTATGACGTCATAAAGTTTTCAATCGGATAACTTCTACTCTTGCGAGGCACAGAGTTTATTCTCTGAACTCTGTGGTTCGAGGATAAAAGTGAAATAATCTATCTATATATTTAAAACGCTAAAGCATTTTCCTTCGACAGTTTTTGTGAGAAAAAAACTACTTCATAAAATTGCATGATTCTTATTTTAAATGAAAGATATTTGCCCACAGATTTGTTACCGTGCATTCGTTTGTTTATTAATTAGCAGAAATGTTAATTTTAAATGTTTTTTTTTTTTAATTTCTTCAAAGTGGTGGCAATCGGATTACTTCCATCGCTGCGAGGAGAGAAGAGCAGTAATGAAAAATATTCAGAACTTTTTAAGTTGCAAGTTAAATTTCGGTAAAAATATTTCTTCACGTGCACTTTATTTTTTATAAGCGAATAAAAATTCATATTTATTGTGACGTCATTGAATATTGTCCATTGAGTTCATTTTATCTTTATTGATGCCCATTTTTCATTACAATTAAATACAAAACATATTTTTATTAGTATACATGGTGGTTAAGCATAAAAGTAGCGTATATAAAGTACGCGTGAAAAGTTTGCGCCGGTGAACATGACGTTAGACTTAGCTTAGAATGCCTTTTTACAATGATAAAACTAAAGAGAATAAAATAAACTTTTACAAGAAAAATATTAACCGACTTAAAAAAAAGCACTAAAAAGTATTAAATAATTCTTTAAAATTCTCTAATGACAAAATGTTATCCATTAACCACAAATCTGATATCATGTGTCGGAATAAAAATGATAAATTTAATATGTACAGTTTAATACCCACCAAACATGGATTTTCGAGAGAATATATTTTACAAGAGATGAATATACAGACTTATGATTCAGTTTACGAATATATACATATGAAAAGCAATCAATTACTTTTTGAAGTCGGTGCCAAACTACCTTAAGTTTAGTAAGAATTGTGAATATATTGTACCTAGTATCTACTAATTTATCGATTGGGGTTGTTTGGCACCGACTTCAAAATGTAATTGAATACTTTTCATATGTATATATTCGTAAACTGAATCATAAGTCTGTATATTCATCTCTTGTAAAATATATTCTCCAAAAATCCATGTTTGGTGGGTATTAAACTGTACATTTTAAATTTATCATTTTTATTCCGACACATGATATCAGATTTGTGGTTAATGGATAACATTTTGTCATTAGAGAATTTTAAAGAATTATTTAATACTTTTTAGTGCTTTTTTTTAAGTCGGTTAATATTTTTCTTGTAAAAGTTTATTTTATTTCCTACTTTTTAGTTATTAATACAGTAATAGACAATTATCTTGATTTCAACATCTGCTGAATAAATAAGTAATTTGTAATAGAAATTATAATTTACCAAAACTATCCATTAAATAAATATTTTTTAATAAAATCTTTGACAGAATCAAATTCTTGCCAATCTGGACGACAACTGGAGAAATATCGCCAAATTTGGCGATCAAAATATGTTGCCACAAATGAAGCCAACGTGGTTATAGTTGACTAATTTGACGAAATTCTCATTCAGATTGACGAGAATTGGGAATGAATCTTCTGTAATCGGGTTCCACGCATTTTTTAATTTTGAAAATTTTTTAACAACAAAATTGTTCTAATCATCAGAATTTGACGAAATTTAAATGGGACCACCAGGGTGTCTTACACTTTTAAACAAAAAAATATATATATCAAAATCGGTGCACATTTACGAAAGTTATGCGTGAACAGGACTAAAATATACATACATACATACATTGGATCAAATTATTAACATCCTCCTTTTCTCACCTTCTTCTATCTAAATAAAAGAAAGTATTGTGATCAAAATTTTTTCAACTTCCGGTTTTCGACGGAAATTATATGTTTTAGGAGTCAAAGATTCCGAAAAACATGTTTTTACAAAATATCTGTCTGTCCGTGTGTGCCCTCTTTGTATCAATGAAAAGTGTGTCAAGTTATGAAGCAACCTAGAATTGAACGAAATTTCATTTATAGGTTTTTGGCTGTGACCAGCAGGTCCCACTTGAATTTGCGGATATTCTGCCGAAAGCGGGCGCTGTGATAGCGATTTTTGTTCCATTTAAATTATTGTATCATCGAAAAGTGTATTAGGTTATCCACAGTACTGAACCAAATTTTTTGTATGTGTTTTTTACTATGGCCTGCAGGTCCCAGTTGAATTTGGGGATATTCGGCAAGAAGGAGGCCCTGTGATAGAGACTTAAAGATTTCAAATTCAAAAAGATGTACAAAGTCGTTAAAAATATTAGAAATCCTAAAGGTTTTTTTAAATTGAATGTTCAGCCTTGATTCAAGGATACCGGAACAATTTTTGTTTTGCCGCTACCTTAAAAAATGCCTGAGATATAGCATTTTGAAATTTTAGAGTGGCTGACATTTTGAAACAAGACAGAAGGATTCCTCCATAAACGGTTTTAATTTAAGAGTTTTAGTGAACATGCTATCTCGTAAGTTTTATTTCATTGTTGTAACCATCGTTCTAACTCTCACATTCTCAACACTATATATTCATGTTCGCCAGCGTTAAATTCTCTCCAAGCTAGGCAATATTTGGCGAAATATCAACAAATTTGGTGACAAAAACAAGTTGCCATAAATGAAGCCAACTTGGCTATAGCTAGCATATTTGGCAAAATTCTGATTCAAATTGAATATTGACGAGAATTGCGACTGAATCTTCTGTAATCGGGTTCCATCCATTTTTATAGCTTGGTGTTTTGCAGTAAAATTAGCTAAAATCTTAAAACCAAGGAATAGGTAGGCTGTCTTTTCCTGCCGGTATAGACCAGAAGGACTTTTCACAGTTTAGTATACATAATATATCAGCTACAAATAAATTAATCTCTCGTGTAAATATGTTTTTAAATTTGAACTGTTTGGAAGCAATGTTATTTGAGCATTTTAAATATGACGTAAGTTTTCCCATTTAATGTTTTGAACGTGTAATAATTTAATTATTTCTCTTTTTTAATATTCACGCGCAAGTATATTTTTTATAACGTATTTTTCTACATTTACTGCTTTTAACATGCGATCATTTAATTATTGTTTTAAAGTTTTATTTCTGTTTTTGATAGTCACGTGTAAATACGTTTTTTAAACGAAAGGGAATATTATTATGTGCGCTATTTTACAAATTGGCAACAATTCAAATAATGGACTTTTTTTAATTTAAATTAAATTATCAAAATAATGGAAATTTGAATAAAATAATTTGTTCTAATGATCAGATTTTGACGAAATTGAAATGGGACCACCTTGGGCCCTTACTCTTTCAAACAAAATAAAAATAATCAAAATCGATGCACATTTACGAGAGTTATGCGTGAACAACATAATACATACATACGGGTCGAATTGATAACCTCCTCCTTATTTTAAGTCGGTTAATAAATTAATCTCCATATTAAGAAAAACTTATTCTATATAACGAAGTTTATTCCACTTTCGTTCATGTACAACATTCAAACGGAGAGGTTGCTGTTGCGATGGGTGTATGAATTTATTTCAGCGGACTGTATGAAAATTAACACATTGGAATCATTTAATCAAAACACACACATTTAATCGCACTTTAATGAAAAGAGAAAAGGTACGCTTCGGTTTTTGGTTACTTTACTTTGTTATGTACTTTCTAAACATTATTCTAAATTAATTATTCTGATATCTACATTGCATAAAAAATGACTGCGTGAATTAAAGTACATTTTTCAAATATTTCTATTTTATGTGTACTTTTCATTTTATGAAGGTTATGTGTATACAAGTTTCATAAATTTAACTTGATTTCTATTTAACAAATTTTCTTTTCCGGTTAAATATATATAATGGTTGTGTATATATGGATTATATATATAATCTATGAAAAGCAGTTTATGAAAATGTAATTTAATGAATCAGGGAACCTTTGCTCAGAAACTTCAAAGGGGTTGTGTCGCAAAAAGGAATTGAAGGACATTCGAGGCGAAGATAATGGAAGACAAAGAAATAGTAATTACTTTTAATGAGAATAATTTTGCCTTGGCTAAAAAGAGAATGATTGCAATTATATTTGAGATGCAACTGACATAGAGACAGATTTCTTTGAAATGATTATTGTTTTAAATAATTTCGAAAACGTATTGAAAAGACAATCGTTTCTTTGATCTGAAAAGGCAGTGGAGAGTGCATTTTATGAGAAAGCTACAGGAGGAAGTAATAATAGTATATGCGATCTTTCACGTGTCAGTGATAGCATTGCCAACTATTCCTTTATTATTTTTAATTCAATCCTATTGATTGATAAATATTGGGTTGTTCGGAAAGTTCTTTCCGTTTGGGAAAATGAGTTCGTACCGGACAATTCTATCATTTAATTATGAGACATTGATTCCGATATCTAATGTCTAAAATTGGATGGTCAGAATGATCCGTTACGAATTGTGTTTCCCAAACGGAAGGAATTTTCTGAACAACCCAATACATCATACGACTTCAAAATTTCCAACTCAATGAAAAAGTGTTCAATGGAATTTTATTACCTCAGGTTTGATCTGTTGAGCTGCTTAATATTACGGATTGGATGTTAATGTCAGAAAGTTGCCTCCACCCAGAGTTAGCCAGGATGACTCAGTTGGTAGAATGTTGGCGCATCGAATCCTGGCCTGTACACTTTTTCACTCAGTCGAAAAAAGTTCAACTCATATGCCGAATATTTCGCATTTTTGTTACCGCTATTTCTAAATACTAATCTTCGGCTTATTGAATCGAAGAAGCTATTTGTATGTATGAAAGAATGAAACATTTAAACTTTAACACAGTCATTGCAAACTAACTCTTCTAATTTCGGAAGAGATTTTTTTTCTATCTTTCCACAATAAAATACCATAACAATTCCGCAATATTCTATTTTCACGAAATATATCTTAAATAGAGTAAAACCTGATCGGACGGAATTGTAAGGGAAATAGCGTGAAAAATTCAGCGTTAGAAAAGTTTCTATATTAGAAGGTGATCGTCTATTATAAATATTAATTTTTTGTGGGAATCTGAGACTTTTACGTTTAAGTCCATTATAGACAGATTCCATTTATGCAGGATTTATTGTGCCTGCAGTTATGTTATTGTACATGCGGTTAACAGTTAAATGCAGAGTGATTTGCAGCTCCCATACTAGCCGTCTGATGAAATGATTTTCACTTTTGATTTATTCTGAGAATTCTTAACACAAAACATATTTTTCATTTAACACGTTCACTACCGGGTTAAGAATAACGGAATTTTATATTATTCAGAAATTTCGAATTCATACCAGAAAATACTAATTTAGGGACAGACATTTCATGATTACTTAAAATAAAAAATACTTCTTTCGAAATTTCCGGCATGAATTCGCAATTTTGGAATAAAAATGTTTTAAGTCAGAGTGAAAACTGACACAACATAAAATCTTTTTAAATACATGACACATCAAAAAACAAAATAAAATACAAATAAACACAGTGAAGTTGAATGTAAATTTTATTTGCTGTATATTTAATAAATAAAGAGAGACAGTGGGGGAGCAGAAGTAGGCATGAGCAGAAGCGGGTGATGACAGAAGAAGATGTTAACGATGAGGCATGGCGAGCAGAGAAGAGAAGGACACAAATCGGGTTAAAAATTGTCATAATCGGTAGCAAAAGACACAAATCGAGAACAAGAGGACACAATTCGGGATGCAAGAAATAGTCAAATTCGGTAGTAATGATCCTAGGGAGCCCTTTTTTTCTTTTTTTTCTTTACAGGCCTGGAAGAAAAGGTATAAATTGAATTTTACACAGTCAGGATTTTTCTTTGGTCTTTTTAATTCTTTATACCCTCGACGGTACATTAAAGTGCATGGATTTTAAAGTATAAAAAAACTTAAAATATAGATAAAAATGCTTAAGCGATGCAAACAGAGCAACAAAAAGGGTTATAAAAACCTTTTAATATAAGTATCGATATGTTTCAACGCTCAAACGGCGCCATTATCAAGATCTACAACGATAAATAAACAAAACTATACTCGCATATTTTAGAAAATAAACTTGAAAAACACAAATCACGAGATCATACATGTAATAAAAGCAGGTGCTGAAAATAGTCAACTGTAAACGTGAAAATTAATATTTCCTTATTACTTTTTTTAAACGGAACAAAACCTCGTGCTAAATTTTCGGTCATTCCAATGAGGCTGATTCATTGCAAATGTTCTCGTTACACATTTAGATCTCTATTGATTCACGGATAATAGATGGGAAATAAAGTCCTGATGGATAAATTATTTTACTATTTTTAAATTCAATTTTTAAAATCTCGGTCCTATGTCGTCTTGCCAATGCTGTAGTACTTCTGTCACACTTGATATCTGCCATATGCTCTTAAACTTTCTAGTTGTCTTTCCTATATAATATTGCAATGTTCCATCTGCTCTGGTGAACGGGCAATGAATTATTTATTTGCAATGAATCAGCCTCACTTGAATGACCTAAAGTTTCGCACGGGGTATTTTTCAATTTTAAAATAGCAATAAGGAAATAACAATTTTCATGTTTACAGTTCACTATTTTAAGCACCTGCTTTTATTACATATAGGATCTCGTGATTTGTGTCTTTCAAGTTTATTTTCAAAAATTTGCGAGAATATTTTTGTTTATTTATCGTTGTAGATCTTGATAATGGCGCCGTTTGAATGTTGAAACATGTCGATTTTTATATGCCGACTCTTTTCGTTGTTTTGTTTGTATAACTTAAACTTTTTATCTATATTTGAATTATAATTAGTGATCTTATTACATGATTATGTAACAGAAAAACGTATTACGAAATTATTGTAACAGATCCTTTGGAAGTTATACATATACAATCACAGTTGGGCAAATTTGTAATTGCAATTATCTGCAATTTAATTGTATGTAACTAATTATATTTATACACATTCAAGCACAGAAATTTCATCCAATAATGGGATGGGGGGTGGTTCCGGCTACAGTACTGCGGTCATTTTTGACGGCATGTATTTGTAGCTATAATTAATTATATTCAATTAAATTATAATTACATTGTACATAATTGAAATAATAAATTTAACCAACTCTGTATACAATTTACGACGAGTTGTATATAGACTTTTCCTCATCCCGTTCCAAAAGACTTATTCGTTGTACAAAGCAAAAAATAAATAAATAAATAAATAAAAAATTAAAATGGATCATTTTTGTCCGAATCATAACTGTTCGGCTTTTTTGATGTGAGAAGTTTGTTTTATAATTTATCTCTATTTATAGTGAAAGGCTATTCTAATATAAAATACCGAAATTGATATTTTCAAGAAATGATATGAGTAGAGTTGTAAAAGCTTCACAAACGTTTAAATACCGATTGAGTTTAGGTAACTTAGTGGATGATATCTTCCTGATATGTGTTGCAAGCATCCATCTTCTGACATTACTTTTAGAAATTCAGGGGAGAACAAATGCAAAGAAGGTGACACTTTCATCCATTCATAATTCGAGACCTATTACAACTAAACAGAGTTTTCTTTTGTCCCCCAAACAGTTGATCGAAAAAAATGAAATGGCTGGAGGTGAACACAGCTGAAACACAGCACTTCATTTTAAATGTCAGAAGGTTTAAAAATTAGATTGAAGAGCGTGTTGCAACACATGTTATAGCTATCGTCAACGGCAATCTCGAAACATAAGCTATACCAAGCAAAAACGAAACATCATGCATCACAAAACGATTATAAAACACTTTCCAACACCAACAAAATATTATATTAAGAAATTTCATTTTTTTTCCATACACTGAAATCAGATACCTACGTAGGTAAATATACATTTTAAGCAATCATTGTTCTTTTCCGGTCATCTGTACGAAGTCTTTGTGCAGTTCCGTACAAGATCTACAGAGTTGATACACACATCACGTAATACACTAAATAGTAGATAAGTATAACGATGCATACTGCAGAGGAAAACGCACTGCCAGTCATTGTCGATCCTATTCAGTTCATTAGCGGAATTCTTATGTGTGTCTCTGTGCATGAACAATGAATGCTACGCGCTCTATAATCTATCGGAAACATCGTGTCGTGCACGTCAGTGATTTATTTAAATTTCAATATGTTTGAAATATTAAAACCTGATTAAAATGCTCCGCAAACGTGTTTTCGCCATAGATCATGCAGAAATAGAATGCTTTTGTGTATCCTTGTAAACGAGCTATAAATGTTACGTATTCTATACTCCTGAGAAAGCATGCCATAGTCAACCTCAGGGATGAATATCAATCTCGTTATTTTTGAAATATCGTAACATGAAAAAATGTCATAGTAAACACTATTTTCCCCCATAGACCATAATGTAACGGAAATCTTTTGCGTGACCATGTAAACGAACTATAAGCGCTACATTCTTCATTTTCAATACCGAACATTCTATAGTAAAATTAATAACCTATAAACATTACACGGCAATAGGAGTCTTTGGGGAACGGACGGACGGACAGACATATCGAATTCATAAACCCTTTTCAACGACGTTGGAAAGTGTTAAAAACAGACAGTAGATCCTTGCTGCTGGTATGAATACCGACTATTTGCTTTTGCCCTCCAATCTACAAATCAATGCCGTAATTAAGACCATTCAAAAGACCTCACATGCTAGCTGACAAGGAACTTCAGCAAAGTACAATTGGATGTAGAATTCACGACTTTAGACTGGAAGGCACCGAGTTAACAATGGAAATATAGAACTCGATATAGGACATTTTCAGCGCCCCAATAAAAATGTATCGTTATTTTCCAATCTCTAAGGATGGGTGAGGGCATCAGGTTCCCAGGAACGATGGACAATACTCCCAGAAAAAGCCCTATCATTAGCCTAACTGTTACCATGAAATCCAATGAGAAAAGGGCTAAGTTTACGCAAATTTTAATTTCGGGGCTGAGCTCCATTTTTAGTTAACCAATGATGTAACCTATACGAGGGGGTCATTATTTTTTGTGTAACCCCAATTTGATGTCTGTAAAAAATAGGACTTCACTTCGACCTGTGATTTTGTAGAGTGGTGTTTTACCAAAATAATCTGCTATGAAGGAGACAAATATAAAAATTAATTGTGCACCAAGTATTTTCAACACAATATAAGCAGTGAACCTGACTTAGTGTTTTATAATGCCAGTGTAGCTGAAGACGATATCAGTCATGACACTTTAAGTTATATTGATCTATTTTGTTTTGTATTTTTAGCTAATGAGTAATTTTGATCTACATAACCCAGAAGTACCCGTATTTATATATATAACAATTTAATATGTTTTCCATAATTCAATCCTATCATAAAAAAGATATGAGATGTTACGCTGTTAAAGGCTATTTTAACAATTACCCTTTTAATTATAAATTCTTAACATTCTGTATTTTTTCTGTATATTTGTAAATAAGTAATTAAGTAAAAAGTAATTAACTAATCTCTTTTCCTTATTTTTGTTATGGTTTCTTAACTTAAACATATGCATCGAAGTGTCTAGAGGTATATTTTATCTTTGATCTCCCCTCGCCCATGCGAGCAAATAGACTGAATGTGACAGTTACTGAATTATTTTGATTCATTATTCAGTTTGTCTTTAAAGTTGAGAGACTTCGTAAAATAACCACAACGCTTTCTTTTATTAATAATTTTAATTAGAAGAATTTGTTAACAATAATTTTGTATTTACTTTAAAAATATACAATTTGAATTCTCTAATCATCCCTCTCAACTAGGATTTGTTTTGAACGATCTCCTTTTTACTTTTTCATTATGCTTGTATGGATAAAACCGAGTAATAAAAATGGGATTTTATCCAATTTTCCTCATTACCAATGTCCGGATGGTTTAACTATAGACGGTAACCGGGTTGTCTCCACAACCTGTCTAGAACTTCCCAGCCATTGCAGTGAACAAATAGGAAATGAGCCAAATTGTAAGTATATCGCCTTAATTGCAGAAACAGCTAAATGAAAAATTATATTCAACATTTTAATCTTTCAATCCTTTTGCGAGATGAATATAAAAATGCTTAGATTTTGAAATTATTAAAAAAAAAAAAAATACATGGTACTTTTTCAAAAGAAAAAATCTCTACATGGACTTCACTTACTTTGGATCATGGTATTCCTCGATTTTAGCCCAGGCCCAAACGAGAAAATTCTCCATGTGTTCCAACGCTTCTAACGTGCTTTCGGTCACATGATTCTTTACCACGGGATAGAAGCACCGGGAAAGATAGAGGTCTCCGGGCACGATCGGGAACTCGAACCGGAACCAGTTGTTGAGAAGAAACTTGACGTCGGTCATAACACAAAATTTGACGTGATCCACAGTGATGGGGCTTTCGTCATTCGCAATTTCAGCTTTCCTGCAGACGATCTCAAACATTTGCACGACGTAATCTAAAATTCTGAAACGGAACGACATAAATTATTATAATGAGCTTAAGTCAATCTGCCTGTTTGAATCAAAGCAAAAAAGAGCACTTTCCTGTTATAGAGGCGTTTGTACTTAAAAAAAATAAAATGAAATAAAATAAAAGGCTCAATTTGGGCTTTAAAAAGTGAGATTTCTTGCCAAATGATATAAACCTCCATGAAAAAAATATATATATACATTTAAAAAATAAATAAAACTAATGCTTGTTGAAGTATGTATTTAAAAAAATTGCTTTTAATTACATGTGTCAGATAAAATAATATTCCGGTTTGTGAAAAATAACAGATAAATGAATTCTGTATGTTAAATAAATTGTATAAATATTGAAAAAAGTTTTTATGTTTATAAAACAGTCAATAGGTTACCCAAAAATGCGTGTAAAAAATTTCCTTCTCTTGCCAAAGCCAATTTCTCTATCACACGAAGAGCCCCTATAACAGGAACCGACCTAAATAATAGACACGTTACTTTAAAAAATACGTAAATTAGGAATGAATTTAAAAAAAAAAATATGTATATGAATAAGACGTACTCATTAATTTCCTCTTTTAGGAGTCTTCGTTTCTCCTGAATTTCACTTTCGGTCAGTTTCCTAGGCTTAACACAGCAGGATCTATAAAAGTAAAGAAACTTCAGAAACTGAATATTCACAGATGCTATTCTGTATAAAAAAAGAATTAAAATATCAAAAACCATTTTAAATCTAAAATTTAAATTAATTTCCAATTTAAAATATTTTCTAATCGTTCTGATTTTGATCCTGGAAAGCTGTTTTCTGGGTCCATCCAATATTCCTAGTCTGAGATATTAAATTCTATCTTACTTTAATCCTTTAAGAACGGAATTATTTTTCTCTTTAAAATGCAAAAATTGCATTTCTTACCAATTTATCATAATAGCAATTTTGGTCCCATTTTATCACGGAATTTCTGTCTTTAAGTAAAGCGAATATTAAAAAATACTGGTACACAGTAGCAAAATTATTGGCAGCTATTTCGATACCATAGGGTACCGCTAGTCCTTAATGGGTTAAGATTCAAACATGCAAATGTCAGCGCAATCCTCTCTAAAATGCGGTTTGGCTGCAGCCGGGCTTGGCCAGCCCTCGCTTGCGGTCAGAGCCCCAGATATCGATGAAAAGTCTATAAACCAAATAAGTCAAAGAGGGTGCTAACCCTCTCCGACCCTTCTGAATCAGTAGAAAAGAAAGCCAAGTTCCCTATGAAAAGTCGGAACACTCACTAAGAAGTCTGATTTTGAGATATTCAGCCTTCCTTACAACCCACATTGTAATTTTAAATAATTTTAGGGCCCTCGGCACCTCCTACTAATAGACCGAACTCCGACGAAGTATCGCTGTATCCTGGAATTGTTAATAAAATAAGTTCGGTACACATCCAAAGTTCCAAGGCTATTTATTTTCTATCTACCTGCTAATATATTTTTTACACACACACACACACACACATATATATATATATATATATATATATATATATATATATATATATATATATATATAATTGCGCAAAAGTCACCGCGACGATTTTTTTCTTTTCGTTTTAGCAACGGCGTACAACGCCATCCTTCGGTGCCATTAGTTCAGACTTGAAAAAATGTATATTTCTTACGCTTACATTTCATTCAATAAATTATTGTTGTAAAACTAAATTCCCACAAACAAGTTGTTGTAAAACAAGAATTAGTCAAGATATCGTAAGTATGAACATGCAGAGTACAGAGTGAAATGGCATTTTTGGAACAGTATATACTACATTTTTAAAAACACATCTTTTGAAGCGTAGTGAAAACTTTTTAATGTATAGCAACAATATATGCTGGAAATATAGATATTTGCTTGCTGATAGAGTCGTTTTTGGCTACATATCCAAAGACAAATACAGTATTATAAACTGTGGAAATGGAATCGCTTAGGACGTGAAAAAATTCCGATTTAGACGAGTTTCCGCCACAGCAGGTGTAATTGCATAATATTCTTTTCATCTGGACCATGCGACTTTTTAGTTTAACACATACTTTAGTTATAGACGGTTTTCACTGGTCAAGGGAGCGAGCAACCTTTGGAGTGTTAAAATTCGTATCGACATAGCCGTTTAATTTTTCATTAAAATCGCGTCTATTATTAAATTTGAAAAACAGGGTAAATACTATAATTTGATCATAAAATGAAGCATATTGGAATCTTATATTAAACTAATCGAGCATTGATTGTTCCGCGTGGAACGTGATGGAACGTGGCTAAAATATCGATGATGGTGAATGAAAACAATGTTTAACGGTTTACTGATTGCGTCTGACTTAGGAAAAAAGTACATTTTTTATTTTTTAAATGTAGAATTCTGTGCCATTTTAAACATGTTCTAACTCATAAAATTCTCCGGTTTTTTTTTTTTTTAAACAAAATGGGACAGTATTTAATACACTTTAACCAAAGAAAGTTCCACACTGTAAAAAAAAATTCTCAGGTTACTAAAACTTTTTTAGTATATTGGTATTGCACAGATTTTTTTAGTAACCGGTACTAAAAATCGGTACTAAAAGACTAAAAAATTTTTTGTATTCTTACTCAGTTACAAGAAAATCTGTAAGAATTACTAGAAAACAGCTAGCAACATTACTAGAAAACAGCTAGCAATGATTCCGATTTTTAGTACCGGTTACTAAAAAAATCTGTGGAATACAAATATACAAAAACTTTTTTAGTAATTTCCAAAGATCAGTTGGAATAACTAAACTTTTTTTAGTAGATCGACCCATTTTTTTTTTACAGTACAATTATCAAGAAGAAATAATATCACATGCACTGTATCACAAGAAGTAAAAATTGGCTCAATTAAACTATTCTCTGTTTTGGTTAATATTAGAATGTATCATTTTAAACATATGCTTAGAGATGATACTTAAATCAGTTTTTTTATGACACTTTATTAAAGGAAATGACAGTTTGTTTTATGTACACAAGATATTCTTACACATAGAAAAGTAAAAAAAAAAATAACTATGAGATGAATTTAAAATCCTTGAACTGTAAAAGTTCTCGTCTTGGATACTTACAGGAATTCGGATATTCTTTCTCCCAAGAGTCTTAACTTTTCCATTTTTAACAAAATACGGAATTGATAATCAAATTAGCAGTAAAAATAACGAATAGTTGAAAGTAAGTTATCAAATTAATCAAACTATCAAATTTTCTTAAAGATATCCTCAGAAACGACGCAGTTAGATAGCTGTTTCGCTTAGAAGTAACAATAATAGGTTTTAATCGTTTTCAAGTGATTTGAAACAATGAAACATTCTGACAATCGACGGAGAAACACATAAATTAAAAAATGTTTTATTGTTTAGCAGTAGTGTAAACAATGTAACAACATAATAGTTGAATTCTGAAAGTGCAACAATTGATTCATTGTTAGAATAAATTTTAATTTTTTTTTTAATTCACGGTTACGGCTAACCGAATCATATAAGACTTAACCAATAATATCTACACACACACACACACATATACATATATATATATAAATCGACGTGTGTGTCCGTATATTTCACTTTGCAGCCAAAGGTACCCAGCGCAGACCACTGGTGTTTATATGTGGTAATAGCCTCCCATCGTGAACTATGGTGATTGCATGTCGGTAGCTCTGTGGGGATGTGGTAGATACGGTGGTTGAAAGTGGTCGACCTAGGGCATTTTCATGTTCTTCTACAATGCACTAGAATATTCTTGAATGTGCTAGAATTTTCTAGAATGTACTAAAATGTTCTTTATATTTTATATTTTACATATATTTTTGTTACATATATACTATATACATACATATTACAAAATTTAAAATTCCATACCTTATAAAATTTGCTATATGAAAAATTCCTTTTATTAATATTCCATTTACAACCCTAGTTTATTAGAATATTCCCTTTCTTAAAAATATTCCATTACTGTCTAAATTTAAAACATTTTTTATTCTAATCTACTTAAATTCACTTTTTATTTCCCAACAAATAAGATGTAAAAATCACATTTCATAAGAATATTTCTTCTTAAAAAATCCATTTCCTTAATTTCATTATTATATTAAATATTTCCTATTTATTTTCCCGCATTTAAATCTCTTTTATTTCTTTTAATCTGTGTAAATTCGCCATTTCCCCAGTCGTAATTGTCTCAAAAAATCATTCTTTTAAATTGTTTTCAATGCGCAATAACCGAAACTTGTTCTTTCCTTTTCCCGCGTTTTTTAATTTCGATAATGTTCTAGCAAAATATTTTCCCGCCAAAAACCTAGGAGAGACGTATTTCTTCAGTATTAATTCTCCGATAAAAATGAGTGCGAGCGAAAGGTGAACATGCAATTGGGTAAAATAGGTCACGTGATCCGAAATGTTTCTTCCGTGCTTGATTTAAAACAAGCTGACGGAAGCAGAGAGGGGGGGGGGGGTTGTGTCGTCGAAGCGATTGTTTAAATAAAATGCTGCTGGCGTTCTAGTAAGTTTTAACATAGAAAATTGCTAAGAGAGAGCAATCCCCTTGAATTTAAAGATGAGTGAGTTTAAATAAATGAATTCGAGTCCCAAGGAGTTCTTCTTTCCTTCATTCTACATACTACTCGGCCTATTACTGATTAAAGTTGATACCACGAATGCATAAATTTGGAGACGTTTGTCATCTTTTTTCTTCGACTGTTGTATTGGAGCTAAAACATAGCAAAATGCAACATATATATCACACATATATTTTATTACATTGTGTGGGGTGTGGGAGATATCGTGATTGACCTAGGACCTTTTCTTAGTCAGTGTTTTTTTAAACAGGATTATTTAATTGATAGGTCCGTTTTTACAGATCACTTTGGAGGTAGCGAGCTACCCTTGGCGTGTTAAATACCGTACCGGCGTAGCCGTGTAATTTTCCGTTAAAAATGTATCTATTATTAAATTTGGGAAACTAGGCAAATACTCAAATTTGGATCATAATTCATCCTATTTGAATCCTATATTAAAGTAATCCAGCATAGGTTGTTTTGCGTGGAGCGTAATGGAACAGGGCTAAAATGTCAATGGTGGTGATTCAAAAAATATTTGGTAATTTACTGATTGCGTGGAAAGAGTAGATTCTCCCTTCTGTTTTTAAAATTTTGCCGTTTAACTCTTCATTTTCAATATAACTCTAGATACTAGTTAAATTTTTTTTCGTTTGATGCTCAAGTACTACTGATTGAGACTTCTGAATTGGGGAATTTTAATTATAATAGTCATGGACGTAGAGTTGTATGGGCTCGTGGGGTTCGAACTTTCCCCCACTCTAATATATATATATATATATATATATATATAAACTTATTGCAAAAATTAACCATTGAAACAGAAATAACTGACCAAATGCAATGAAATTATTATCCCAAATAGCTATGTCAAATTACACATTATAAAACATAGTCCTAACAAATGAAATATATATATATATATATATATATATATATATATATATATATATATATATATATATATATAGTGGTCCTAAAATATATGTAAAAAATGTAAAGGTAGGTAGAGGGGACCTAAATAAGCATATTTCGTATAGGATTGTGTGTGCGGTAATGCCGCCTTGAGCCGGTAGGGAGCGCTGATGACTGCGGCACTTCACAAGCCCTTGAGGAATGGAGAGCAACTGGTCTGATCTGGGCTCCTAATACGCGCATGCGTATTCGAGAGTCACATAGTCAGAGCCACAGATCAGAGCGAGAGCAGGGAAGAGCTGAAAGCGGCAACTGTGGGGATGCTTTGGTTCGGCTGTTTAAATTAAAGGCCTTCTTTAGCGTTTTCAATTTCTGTAATTACTACGTTTCTTGGTGTTTTAAGTTAAACATGTCTAGTATCATTATTAATTAATACGGTATGTAATTAATACGTAATTAATTAATACGGTAATTAATTAATAATTACTAATTAATTAGTAATTATTTTTAATTAATTAATTTTTAATTAATTAATACGGTATATTTCTAGTATCATTATTAATTAATACGGTATTAACATACCGTAAATAACCATTTAATAAAACTTTCATAGGTAAATTTTCACAATCGTGTGCTACGTAATGTTTACATATTTCTGCATAATTGAAAGTCTTTTTCAGCTTTTATATTTTCTTCTATCATTAGTAATTTATCCCTTAATACAATACATTGGTGCTGTCTGTCTGTTTTTCACTAAGCAATGCTTACATAATAATACCTTTATAACTAGGAGGTGAATGAGTATAGTTTTTGTTTACAATCATTTACATGCTCAAGAATAGTAGCAATTCAATATAAAGTTAAAAACACCAACGATACACGATATATGCGAAGCGAATAACTATCTAACTCTCAAGCGTGCAGGCAAGATATTCACCCGTTATTAAATCGATGCACATTTACGAGAGTTATGCGTGAACAACATAATACATACATACGGGTCGAATTGATAACCTCCTCCTTATTTTAAGTCGGTTAAAAAGTTATATGATTGTGTCAACATTACGTAATTTTAACTCATTTTTCTGTTTATAATTATAAAGATTAGTATTGAAGCCTTTATTGATTGCTTCGTCTTGATTGCATATCTTGATTACATGTTACCAATTACTTTTTCTTTTCTTTTTTTATTATAGGTTAGATGAATTTATTGTTTAATAAAATTTTCACAAGAGTAAAGGATTTCGGGAAAATTAAAATTATTAAAATCAGTGTTACGGTAAAAAATAAAATAAATAAAGCTTGAAATAATGATTCTTTTTGAGTTAGAATAAACAATGTAAGGCTAAATTTTATAGTAATTATTTTTGTAGATATTATAAGTTAATTTAACAGTTCCTTATTAGCGTAAAAGTCCTATTTCATTCACTGTGGATAGCTATAGCTCTGTCGACGTCAAAAAATTGTAGCCTACTTTTGTACGCCAGCTAAAAACGAGTGGCAATTTTTAGAAATGTATAACAATTCTGACAACAAACAGCGCTTTTATCGCACTTACATTACTTCTAAATACCGTACCATTTCAATTTTTTGCATCATCAATTTGAAAATTTTGTACTTTCGAATGACATTTACTTGAAAATTGCCGTTTAATTTAACGACTTTTCAAATAAGTTTCAGGCATGAATTGTTTTTCAAATCTATCTCAACAATGACCATCCGTTTGCTTCAATAATGTTAAATAACCCCTGAGAAAGTTGCCACAGTACTACTGGAATATTGGAAATTGATTTCCCTAACCAACGTAAAAGTAAATAATAATAATAAAAAAAACCTTATAAATTATAAGATCAGATTATCCATAGGATAACTAAACTGAAATATGTCAACAAAAAACCAATTTTCAGTTTATGTTGAGCATAAAATTGGTATCATGTTGAAATCGTTCATATATGTGTTGCATCAGAATATGCTAGGGATTGTATTTTATATATTTTTTAAAGATTCATTGGTCACTTCACTGTATAAGAGGGAAAAGATCCCTGATTTTGGAAAACGGATAATCATCCTGATTATGGAAAGGGATAAAAAAACCATACAAATAAATTACACTTGAAAACATTAAAAATCTACCTCATCTGATTGTATATTATTATTCTAAAAAAAGTATCCATCTTTACATAAAAATGTATTAGCTTAAAACAATGGATGCGTTTTAAAATATATGAATTTGAAACGAACAATGATTAAAGGGGAAATTCAAAACTTTTTATTTAAACATTTTAAAACTTTTTTAACGTCGAATTTCGACAGTGTATTTGGACAAATGCAGTGCACATGCTCTTAGGAGCTCACTCGGTTGCATTAGCACAGGGGGAGAGATGTGTGCTTTATTTACTATCTTATTTTATTTACTGAATATGATGTGGACGTAGGAATATACCATTTTTGTATTATATACTTCATAACAAATTTCCTTATTCGTACTCTCCCCTCTTAAATAATAAGGACGCTTATTTTACTGATATTGTTATAGTAATTTTTCCGTCAAGTTTTGACGGGTTCCATCTAGTCAATTTTTAATCTTTTTAAATTTGGTACTGATGATGGAGTTTTAGAGGTTCCGAAACAACTGTTTGCTATTTTATATATTTTTATTTGTGCTATTTTTACGTTGATCATTTATTTTAATATAACGGCACAAAGTTCCATCCAACTATTTTAAACACATGTTATTCATTTTTAACAGTTTCCAATATAGTTCAAATGGGTTTATTACTTCAATTTGTCTGTCCGTCTGTTTTTTCTGTACTCCATCTCTCGTAAATATACTCTTATTGCCATGTAATTGGTAGACGTTATTGAGCTTTACTGTGGCATGATCGTTATATTAAATGAAATGTGTAGCATTCATAGTTGTTTACAGGGATGCTCAAAATAATTATATTACATTATGGTCTATGGGGAGGAAACAGTTTGTTGCGCATTTTGATGATGTTACGCTACTTCAAACATAATAAAATTCATATGCATCACTCACGTGGACGAAAGTATTTTTACTTTCTTCTATCTTTATAAGAAAAAGTATTGGATTCAGGAAAATTTTCGACTTCCGGTTTTCGACGGATTTATACGTTTTAGAAGGTCCTGAACACGATTTGACTGTTTTTAGAAAATGTCTGTCTGTGAGTCTGTATGTCTGTCTGTCTGTATGTCTGTATGTGACAAAAATTTTGTGGGCGCTCTATCTCAAGAACTAGAGCACGAAATTTAATAAAACTTTAAATTCTGTTAGTCCCTGATATAAATGGGTGTTGATTAGTTTTTGGTGAAAATCGCCCGACAAATGGCGCTGCTGTGCTGCATTTTTCGAGATTTCCGCAATAGCTTTATCTCAAGAACTAATGCACTTATTTTCATCAAACTTCAGATTCAGTTAGACCATGATATAAATAGACGTTGATTACGTTTTAGTGTAGATATTCTAACAGATGGCGTTGCTATACCACTTTTTTCATTATTTTTTCGATAGCTATATCTCAAGAACTAATGCACGGATTTTCATAAAACTTCAGATTCTGTTAGACCTTGACATAAATAGATGCTGCTTACGTGTTGGTGTAAATAGCCCAACAGGTGGCGCTGCTAAGCTACTTTTTTCATTATTATCACAATAACTATATCTCAAGAAATAATGCACGTATTTTCATCAAACTTCAGATTCAGTCAGACGTTGATATAAGTTGTTGTTGATTAGGTTTTCGTCTAAATTTCCCAACAGGTGGCTCTGCTATGCTGCATTTTGCAAGATTTACACGATTTAAGCGATAGTCCTATCTCAAAAACTAATGCAAGGAATTCAATCAAACTTTAGTTTCAGTTAGACCTTGATATAAATTTGTGATGATTCTTTTTAGTGTATGCGAAACCTGTGTGAGATAAAAAAAAAGTTTTGGGATTGACACATCCGACTAGTTTCTAAAAGTACAGAGTAATTAGTAATTATAGTCATTTACAGGGACACATAAAGAAATTCGGTTATATTACGATGCGTGAGGATAAATCATTTGCAGTGTATTTTAATATTGTTACACTATTTCAAACAGGATGGAATTACAGACATATTACTGAAGTGCATTACAATATGTTTTCTATAGATTATCCAGTGCGTATAATATTTATCATTTATTTACAGAGGCACTCAAAATTATTCGATTACAGGAATGACTATGAGCGATAACTTCTGGATGTGCAGTTTCAGCTGCGACATTTATTTAAGAATTTAACTAATGTTTTCGTGTTAATTATTCGTGTAGTTAAATTCTAATAGGGCTTTACGACAGAATCCGCAAAAACTACACTCTCAAAAAAAAACTGTAAATTTATAAGCGTTCGTCCTTCAATTTTCACGGGCAACAGCCTTATTTGATGAAAAACGGTCTGATCCACTAAATAAGCGGCCTTATCTCTTAGATACTTAGAAAATTAAGAGCAATCCACATATTCTTACAGTTCTAGCCCATATGTTAGCAAAAATACGGTACGACCCCATACATTGTCCTCCGCTAGGGTGTAACCCTTCCTTTTACTCGTGTTTGGAAAATTGTAACCCGCCAAAACAGCGATTCTGTGATGATTATCTAACGTGCTACGTGCTACGGAACAGTAAGTAAAGTGTTGTGTTTTAAAGTGCATTATATTCTGTGCATTTTAATGCTGTATTACTTTGCCCCGTAAAATTACAGGCTACACAAAACGATGGGCATGGATTTTTTTTTTACGGAGTATGACTGGAATCTTTGCTGCCGGCCTCTGCCCGTAATTTTACTGCAATTTTTTTGAGAGTGTATGGTGATTGTTAAAAATTGAATTTTTAATTCAGTATTCTTTTTTTTTAAATTTATTATTTAGACATGCCATTTCATTGTATGAAAAAATGAAATTTCTTAAAAATATTCCAATAGTGTTGGAAATAATTTCGTAATGTATGCCATGATGTATGATATTTTGTTCTTTTATAGGTAGCTTTCATTACAAAAAGCTAACTATTGCAGGCGTTCGGAGGAAAGCAATTACAGAATATTTTGGTATATTTTCATCGATCATGACCCCCCAGACCCCAAAACCACCCTCCGTTAAAATATTGATTTATATATATATATCCATATATATATATATATATATATATATCTGACATTTGTCAAGCTGTAACTCTCTTATTTATGAACCGCTTTGGATGTGACTGAGTAGGTGTATAGAACATACCAAGGTCTCGACCGAGTTCGTTGGCCAGCTTCATCCGCCATCTTGTTTCAAAATAGTGGCCAGTTAAAAATTTTAAAATTTAAAAAAATTCAAAAAGTTGTACAAAAAATTATGAATTGAAAAAAAAAATGTTTCTGTTAAGTTTTACATCGTGATGCAAGGTTTCCGGAAAAAATTTTGTTGTAGCTTTAATTTATCTTTTCATTTTTTTTTTTTTTTTTTTTTTTTTTTTAGACCGGCGACCAGGCTCCTACCTGCCAGGTTTACCTAGCTTAAACGGATTTAGAGCCTGGGCACCGGGCACGTAGCGCCACTGAAGGGATGCCGCGTAGCATCTGGCCATTTCTAGCACGACGGCTATGTGGAGGTCTTTGTTCCCATTTTTGCTTTGCTGCTAATTGGTGTTATTCTTTTTGCATAGACCTGCGCTTGACATCACACCCATTTATTTAGAACCTTAATCAGGTGACAAGACATTCACCTGACTAGGTACCAGTGGCGTATCCAGGGGGTGGGCTGATGGGGCTGCACCCCCCCCCTCGAAATTGTCAAGAGTAAAATGAAAAAAGTGCTTTTTAGCTCACAGGCTATCAAAGCCTGAGAGCTTATGTGCCCGCCGGTTCTGTATGTACGTACGTATGTATGTATGTACGTAACGTGATAACTCTTGATAGAACTAACCGTTTTACTTTAAATTTTGTTTACAGTTTCCTTGTGATAAGGCGCTTCCCTGATTAGTTTTGGAGGTTCATTGGTTAAGCATAAAGGGGGGAAACGGGGGGGCTAACCCCCCGTAATTTAGATAAATGGGTTTTTCATGCAGAATTATCCCATTTTCTTCCAATTTTGTATATAGGTTCATTTTGATAATGCGCTTCTGTCAATAGTTTTGGGGGCTCATTGGTTAAGTATAAAGGGGGAAAGGGGGGATACCCCCTCTAATTTAGATAAATGAGTTTTTCATGCAGAATTATCCGATTTTCTTCAAATTTTGTATATAGGTTCATTGTGATGATGCGCTTCTCTGAATAGTTTTGGGGGTTCATTGGTTAAGTATAAAGGGGAAAGGGGGGGGGCTAATCCCCCCTTAATTTAGATAAATGTGTTTTTCATGCAGAATTATCCTATTTTCTTCAAATTTTGTATATAGGTTCATTTTGATAATGCGCTTCTGTCAATAGTTTTGGGGGTTCATTGGTTAAGTATAAAGGGGGAAAGGGGGGGATAACCCTCCCCCTACTTTAGATAAATGAGTTTTTCATGCAGAATTATCCGATTTTCTTTAAATTTTGTATATAGGCTCCTTGTGATAATGCGCTTCTCTGAATAGTTTTGGGGGTTCATTGGTTAAGTATAAAGGGGGAAAGGGGGGGCTAATCAACCTTAATTTAGATAAATGGGTTTTTCATGCAGAATTATCCGATTTTTTTCAAATTTTGTATATAGGTTCATTTTGATAATACGCTTCTGTCAATAGTTTTAGGGATTCATTGGTTAAGTATAAAGGGGGAAACGGGGGGATAACCCCCCTAATTTTGATAAATGAGTTTTTCATGCAGAATTATCCGACTTTCTTCAAATTTTGTATATAGGTTCATTGTGATAATGCGCTTCTCTGAATAGTTTTGGGGGTTCATTAGTTAAGTGTAAGGGGGAAAGGGGGGATACCCCCCCTAATTTAGATAAATGAGTTTTTCATGCGGAATTATCCGATTTTTTTTCAAATTTTGTATATAGGTCATTTTGATAATACGCTTCTGTCAATAGTTTTAGGGGTTCATTGGTTAAGTATAAAGGGGGAAAGGGGGATAACCCCCCTAATTTTGATAAATCAGTTTTTCATGCAGAATTATCCGACTTTCTTCAAATTTTGTATATAGGTTCATTGTGATAATGCGCTTCTCTGAATAGTTTTGGGGGTTCATTGGTTAAGTATAAAGGGGGAAGGGGAGGGGGGTTAGTCCCCCTTAATTTAGATAAATGGGTTTTTCATGCAGAATTATCCGATTTTCTTCAAATTTTGTATATATATTCATTGTAATTAGAGACTTCCCTGATTAGTTTAAGGGGTTCATTAGTTAACTATGAGGGGGGTAACGGTGGGATGACCCCCCTTAATATACTGTTGATTTCTTTATTTTTCGAGGGGCATATTTCAAATTCTTTGAAATAAGAGTGTAACATACAATTATTGTGAATAGCCTGTGAGCTCAATGCCATCAGTTTAACTGGGCAGTTTTCCTTTTTATTCTTTCTTTTTTAGATAAATTTCCAATTTTTTTTTCTGTTATACAGCGGATTAGCCATTATCGTTAGTCCATATTAGTCCGCAATGACATCCCAGCATGAACAGGGTAAGGAGGCTGATTGTGTTATACCCCCCCCCCCCCCCGAAATAGTCGAAAATCTCATGAAAAAAGTGCTGTTTTCTTCTTTTTTCGGATAAATTTGTAATTTTTTTGTGGTTATACAACAGACTACCACCCACTCTCTTCTTTTTAACCCCATATTAGTTCACATTGACATCAGAGCATATCTAAAAAGAGGAAGGGGGCTGATGGGTTTACAGCCCCCCCCTTCCCGAAATAGTCGAATATTTTTTGAAAAAAGTGCTGTTTTTTCCTTCTTTGAGATAAATTTGTTTATATATCTTTTTTGTCATACAATAGACTACCCACTCTCTTCTTTTTAAACCCATATTAGTCCACATTGACATCAGAGCATACCTAAAAAGGAGAAGGGGGCTGATGGGGTTACAGCCACCCTCTTCCCGAAATAGTCAAACATCTCACGAAAATAGTGCTGTTTTTCTCTTGATGGGGTTACAGCCCCCCCCCCTTCTTCCCGAAATAGTCGACCATTTCATGAAAATAGTGCTGTTTTTTTCTTCTTTGAGATAAATTTGTAATTTTTTTGTCAGAGAACAGACTATCCACTCTCCTCTTTTTAGTCCCATATTAGTCCACATTGCCATCAGAGCATACCTAAAAAGAAAAGGGGGCTGATGGGGTTACAGCCCCCCCCCCTTCCCGAAATAGTCGAAAATCTCATGAAAAAAGTGCTGTTTTCTTCTTTTTTCGGATAAATTTGTAATTTTTTTGTGGTTATACAACAGACTACCACCCACTCTCTTCTTTTTAACCCCATATTAGTTCACATTGACATCAGAGCATATCTAAAAAGAGGAAGGGGGCTGATGGGTTTACAGCCCCCCCCTTCCCGAAATAGTCGAATATTTTTTGAAAAAAGTGCTGTTTTTTCCTTCTTTGAGATAAATTTGTTTATATATCTTTTTTGTCATACAATAGACTACCCACTCTCTTCTTTTTAAACCCATATTAGTCCACATTGACATCAGAACATACCTAAAAAGGAGAAGGGGGCTGATGGGGTTACAGCCACCCTCTTCCCGAAATAGTCAAACATCTCACGAAAATAGTGCTGTTTTTCTCTTGATGGGGTTACAGCCCCCCCCCCCCTTTCTTCCCGAAATAGTCGACCATTTCATGAAAATAGTGCTGTTTTTTTCTTCTTTGAGATAAATTTGTAATTTTTTTGTCAGAGAACAGACTATCCACTCTCCTCTTTTTAGTCCCATATTAGTCCACATTGCCATCAGAGCATACCTAAAAAGAAAAGGGGGCTGATGGGGTTACAGCCCCCCCCCTTCCCGAAATAGTCGAAAATCTCATGAAAAAAGTGCTGTTTTCTTCTTTGAGATGAATTTGTAATTTTTTTTGGTTATACAACAGACTACCCACTCTCTTCTTTTTAGCCCCATATTAGTTCACATTGACATCAGAGCGTATCTAAAAAGGGTAAGGGGCTGATGGGGTTACAGAGGGCCTCCTCTTCCCGAAATAGTCGACCATCTCATGAAAATGATGCTATTTGTTTTCTTCTTTGAAATAAGTTTATATTTTTTTTCGTTATACAACATACTACCCACTTTCTTCTCTTTACTCCCATATTAGTACAGAGTAACACCACAGCATACCCAAAGAGGGGGAAGGGACTGATGGGGCACAGACCCCCCACCTCCCAAAATGGTCAAAAATAGAATGAAAAAAGTACCGATTTTTTTCTTTATATTTGAGATAAAATTAGAATTCTTTTTTCTGTCATGCAATGGACAACCCAATCTGTTTTCTTTAGTCCCATATTAGTACACAAGGGGTGGGGGTTATGGGGTAACAGCTCCATTCCCCTTCCGAAGCGGTCGCAATGAAATTAAAAAAAAAACTGATTTTGTTTCTTTCTTTTTGAGATAAATTTGTTTTATTTTCTGGTGCGCAACGAATGTGTTTTCTCGTTAATCATATACCATATGCCTCTCATATGGTACTCATATGCCTCTCAGTCCTGCAATCAAAATTACTTGAGACCACAAAATCTATTTTCAAATGACTGAGAAACAGTTCCACACATGTTTTAGTGGATAATTGAATACGTATAATATGCTCAGTTGGCAAGATCTAGAAGTAGTTTAATTAATTTAAAGAATATTTAACTCTCTTCCACAAATGATGCTAAGATTAAGGAGGTATATTAGTGCGCAGTGACATTAAACATTATCGCCAAATCAGCAAATCTACGAACTGAATTTTTTTTTTTTGTGACTGGCAATGTCAAGCAAGATTATTGATTTTTGGTTTTGGAAGAGTCTTTTAAAGATGCCCAGTAGTAATACTAAAAAAATAATCTCCTGTTGATTTCTTTGTTCCTGGTCTTTTTACTAGCGAACTAGTTTTATTTATGTTACGTGCTTTTCCAGATTTAAAGCTGTTCTCAAATACAAACTGGATACTTTATGACATATTTTTTAATTCATTTTTGCTCGGAAACGCATGAAATTCACAGGTCTTTTTATTCAGAAACCTTTTAATCGAAAGACGTTTTCCCTTTTTTTGTAAAGGTAGAAAATCTTTCAGAAAGCAATGTCCGAGTTGTCGTTTTGAATAAGATCCCAGACGCGGCAGAGTGAGAAACACAAAAAACGAGTCGTTAATACGTTACCAGAATCACTTATAACTAGATAAGTAATCTATTTACAAAAAAAATGGAAAACTCATCTCGATTCCAAATCTCTTCCATAGTCATGCCTACCATTCTAATGACTTTGCGTTTAAAAATGTGTCAGAAAGTTTCCCGTTGATGAGCAGGGAGGAAGATTCCTTTTTTAATATTTCAGTGTACGAGTGAAAAGATAAAAGTGTAAGAGTGCAAAAGATAAAAATTCTTAATTACTCTTCTATGAAAGTACAATATTACGAATAGTGTTCTTTTCTAATCGCTCTTATTTTGACACGACACATTTTAGTATCGGCATTTTTACCATTTGGAATATTTAACAAAAGAAGCATAGCATTAAATAAATTCACAGGTTAAAAATAAATTTTCTTACAATTTTACTTACCGTTTTTAAAAAAATGTCCAGTAATATTGTTAGCCATAATTCAATAACTTTAACTCTTTTTTAAAAAAGGGAAATCTGATGTTTAGTTTCCAATTAATTGTTAACTTGTCCCTTCCTTCACAAATTTGATGAGTTTTTTTTTAACATATATTTCTTGAAGGTTAATAGCCATACGCTTGATCAAAATCGCAGGAGCATGTATAAGAAGGGAAGGGGGAGATCAAGAAGGAATGCTTGGTACCCCTAAGATTTTGAATTAAATTTTTGTTGGTATTAAAAAAGAGAGATTTTGCAAAGAAAATTTGTTTATCCTGAACAGACCCTGACAATCAAAATTTTGGGCCATGGCAACAGAAAATATTTTTGGCCCTAATCGTAGATTATCACATTTTTACAAATATTGTGAATGAGGAGTGTATGAATATAACTATGTAATGCACTTAAATGAAAGACTGAGAATAAATGTGAACTGAAGTTAGATTATTATTATTATTATTGAAATTTCTTCGGAAAAATTAACTTGACAGACTCAAATATCATGTTAAATAAACATGAACTAATGTTGCACGAACTTTAAAAACATACGCAATCCAAAGAAAAATGATATTTTATAAATAAGATAGTCATAAAATTAAAACATTTTGAAACAAGCTTAAAACACACATGAAGAAGCTGAAATAAATTGGGCACACTATGAGAAACTTAAATCTTCAAATGAGAAGAAAATTTATAAATATACTTATGATATCACTGACAATTTTAGCTTACATAAGTTGTGTAATGAATCTAGAAATTTTAATTTCTTAATCTATTAAGATTGTTAACAATAAAATTGATTTGAAACACCATAAATTTTTGGGCTCCTTAAACATGTGGGTTCTAGGAAAGTGCCCCACGTGCCCTGGCAGCAATAGGAAATTGATCCTAAAATAGCAAAAGAAAATTTGTTTGAGATTGTCCCAAGCAAAATTAATTTATTGTCAAGCAAGAATCATAGCCACAATTTAGGGGAGAAGGAGACAACTTTATAGATTATAAGCTACAATGACTTTATTTTAAATGAAAGTATATGAAACAATCCATTATCACTTTTCAACTTATTTCGGCGAGAGGGGGTGGGGGTGCTCGAGTTCGGCCCCGTACCTCCCCCCCCTCCCCTCCCCTCCCCCGTTTTTCTCTGCCTATTGTCAAGCATGATTTCTGTTTATAACGCAGTTCAACATATTTAGTAAGACTCAGAGCATTATCAAAATTTAAGTCAGCCCCCCCCCCCCCCCCGAAATTAAATCCTGGATACGCCACTGCTAGGCACCTCCAGAGGTATAATTCACAGGGAACTTGGAGGACTTTGCACCCAAGACGGACCTCAAACGTTTGGCCGGGAGTGTATATGTATATACATATATATAATCTGATATTTGTTAGGCTGTAACTCTCGTATTTATGAACCGATATGAATGTTACTGATCATGTGTACAGAACATACCAAGGTCTCGACCAAGTTCGTTGACCAGTTTCATGTGCCATCTTGTTTCAAATTGGCGGCCAGTTAAAATAATTTAGTTTTTTTTTTTTTTTAATTCAGAAAGATGTATAAAAAATACAAATTGAAAAAGTTGTTTCCATTAAGTGTTAGATTGTGATACAAGGTTCCGGAACTTTTTTTGTTTTGGCTTTATCTTAAAAAATTGCTGAGATATGGCAGTTTGAAATTCTAGGGTGGCTGACATTTTGAAACAATCTCATTTTTGTTATGTTGTAACTACAGTGTAAACTCTCATGCTTTGAAATTCGCACTCAAATTCAGTATTAACGACAACCGGGATTGAATCTTCTGTAATCGGGTTCCAAGCATTTTAGCTTCGAATAATTCAATAAAATGAGTGGAATTTTTTAAAAAACATGGAATATGGCTACATTTTCCTCCCGGTACAGGCTGGAAGGACTTTTTTACTTTTAAGTTTGAATATGAACAGTTTAGTGGGCGGTTCTGTCGATATTTTGGATAACCGAAAACTATTATTTGAACGGTTTTTGTTTGCAGTGTGATAATACATATTTACTTTTTTATATATATATACTAGCAAGCTACGCCGCTGAGCTGGTCAGTTTCTACAAATGCATTTTGAATCAAACGAAATATATCGTTTAATTTTACATTGAATTTGAAAGCAATCTGTATATATGTACTTTGAATATCCTTCCACATTACTGAAAAATGACGCCATTGCGCTATTATATTTTCTAATGTGCAGTCAAAATTTTAGCTGTTAAGGACAAACTCAGAACCGAATTTCCCGAAGCGATAGCGCTGGAAACAAAAAAATTGATCGTACTGTGAAAATAATTGTCTGTAAATCAATTTCTAATTAATTGAGCGACAAATAAAAACATGGGGCCCTTATAAATGTCTTTATAAATCCCGCCACCAAGTTTCCTGTTGTTACTTTTAAAAATGAGTCTGGGAATGTGTCTCAAAATTTTGAGTTGTTGAGCGTGGAAAAATATTTTTTTTGAATACCGCCTTAACTGTTTGACTAAACAACGAAGAACAATATGTAGCACACTAAAACCATTCCTGAAATAAGCATATAACTAACAACACAATTCTCGTCAAAATCCGTCCAGTAGAACTTTTTCAAAAGGTTAAACTTTCATAATCGGGTTCACCTGATTATAGAACTTTCCCCCATAACTCTATAACTAAGCAACGTAGAACGATATGTTATACAATAAAATCTTCCCTGATAAATTATCTATCGTATATTTTAAGTTCTATGAAAAATCATTCAGCAGAACTCGAGTTATAAGCAGCCGGAACGAAATTTCATATGTAAAGTAGAAGTAAATAGAAGTATATTGCTATTACTATAATTTACATTTGAATAAAAATAAGGTACTTTTCGGTTAGCCGGGCGCCAGTGATATATGTACATACATTAATATATATGTATATACATATACATATATATATACACACACACATATATATATGTGTGTGTATGTATAGATATGTATATGTGTAGATATATGTGTATATTATATGTGTGTGTATATACACGTATATGTATGATATTCTAATCGCGATACCCTGGCGCTCGGCTAACACAAAAGTACCAAAAAAAAATTACTCCAAAAAGGCTGTCGTACAGCATACTTGAAAAAACAACTTTTGGCTTAAAATCAAATTGTTTGGGGACAAAAGTAAAATTAAAATCGCCAAAAATAAAAGATAAATCAGCAAATATTGTTTCAATAGCAGTCTTGCAACATTGAATACTTTTTTAAGCATTACGAACTATCTCAATCATGTTTAAATTAAATATTTTCGTTTTATAGTATTATCTCTCATCAAAACTGTTTTTCTTTTTTTTTTCTTTTTTTTCTCTTTCTTTTTAAAAAAATAAAATTAGTAACAGTTTTTTCTTTTATTTTTCGAGATGCATAGCCATTTCAATTCTTTCTACAACAAAAAACACCTTTTAGCTTAAAATCAAATTATTTGGGGTCAAAAGTAAAATCAAAATCGCCAAAAACAAAACATAAATCGCCGAATATTGTTTTAATAGCAATCTAGCCCATTGAATAAATTTTTAAGCATTACGAACATTCCCAATCATGCTTAAATTAAATATTTTCGTTTTATAATATTATCTCTCATCAAAACTGTATTTATTTCTCTTTCTTTTTTTTTCTTTCTTTTTTTTAAATAAAATTAGCAACAGTTTTTTCTTTTATTTTTCGAGATGTATGACCTTTTCAATTCTTTCTGCAACAATAATGGTCGCCAAAAAATGAGGAATGGTAACCTTTTCATCCAAAATAACAGAACTTTCCATCATAATTCTATAACTAATCTACGTAGAACGTTGTGTTATATACTAAAACCTTCCCTGAAAAAATATCTATCGAACAGTGTAGGTTCCATCAAAATCCATTCAGCGGAACTCGAGTTATAAAGAAACGGAACGAAATTTCCGTCTGTGTTTTATATATATATAGTAGATACTAAATAATTTTTCAGCAGAGCTGAAATTACGTTGTAAATTACTGAAATACAAAGGATGTGAATTATCACTTTATTTAACAGCGAACAACCAACAGAGTGAAAAAATGTCCCGACCGGGGTTCGATCCCAGATCCCTTGGTATAGCGCACCAAGTGTTTTACCAATTAAGCCATCCGGACGACATCGGTCTAGCATTCTCTCACTCTTATATGGCTAGTCTACAATCTTGCAGCACAAGATGGAACGTCAATCATGAGCATAACTATAACACCTATTGGCATACATGGTATTCAGCAATTTACAGCGTAATTTCAGTTCTGCTGAAAAATTATTTAGTTTATATATATATATATATATATATATATATATATATATATATATATATATATATATATATATATTAAACAAAAAATCAGCGATACTGGGTTTGATTTGTCTCATGTATGCCAATAGGTGTTGTGCTCATGATTGATGTTCCATCTTGTGCTGCAAGGTTGTAGCCCAGCCATATAAGAGTGAGAGAATGCTAGACCGATGTCGTCCGGATGGCTTAATTGGTAAAACACTTGGTGCGCAATACCAAGGGATCCGGGATCGAACCCCGGTTGGAACATTTTTTTCACTCTGTTGGTTGTTCGCTGTTAAGTAAAGTGATAATTCAAATCCTTTGTATTACATATTTACTTTTCTGCAAAAGGTATTTCATTTTAAGTTTAATAGGTTATTGTTTAATCAAGTTTCCTTCTTTATCATTCGTATGGCATGAGAAAAAACGCGAAATATTCCTGCACAATCCTGGAATCATTTTTAACACTTTCCAACATAGTACAAAAGTGTTTATGAATTCGGTTTGTCTGTCTATCTGTCCGTACTCTAACTCGTTTAAATATTCTCGAAATGTCATGCAATTGATATATGTTATTAAGGCTTACTGTGGAGTGTTCGGTATTGAAAATGAAGTGTGTAGCACTTATAGTTTTTTACAGGGACACTCAAAAGAATTTCGTTACACTGCGGTCTATGGGGAAAATCATTTGCGGTTTATTTTAATGATGTTGCACACTTTCAAACATTTTGAAATTTATATATATCACTGAGGTGCACTACGACAGACTAATTGTAGAATGTGGTGTGCATAGCACTTATAGTTCCTTTACAGGGATACTCAAAAGAATTCCGTTACATTACGGTCTATGAAGAAAAATCGTTTGCAGTTTATTTTAATAATGTTTCACTATTTCAAAAATATTGAAATTGATATGTATCACTAACGTGGATTACAAGAGGCTTACTAGAGAATATTGTGTGTATAGCTTTCATCGTTCATTTACAGGGACACACAAAAGAATTCGGTTAACATACTGCTTATTAATAATAATTGCTGGGAATGCTTTTTCAGTTGCTGAACGTATTTTTAAATTTAGCTCATTTTTTGTCTATTACTGCGTCTATTTCTTGTATAAATTGTAGAGATTGTGTACAGGCAGCACAAAAGTTCTGGAGTACATTTCTGTTTATTGTCGGAAATTGCAGAAGGGAAATTTTAAACTGTGCTACGCGTTTCCTAACTGAACTAAAAATTTAGCATTTTATTTAGTATATATATACAAATCTATAGATCATATACAAGGCTGCACAAAAGATCTCGTATATTTTTCGGAATATTGTTGCTAATTGTTGAAATTGAATTTTTAAATATGTTATACGTTTTCAAAATTGTTTAGTTAGATATCATCTTACACTTTACGGTAAAGATTTGCAAAATTATATTGGAAGTTTTGGAACGCGTTACATAATCTATGCTTGACACATGATTTTTCGTTCTTGTTAAAAGTAACAAGAACGAAAAAGCATGCGTTAAACATAGATTATGAAACACTTTCCAAGACATCCAGAAATTTGTAACGGAACATCACCGTTTAATAAGGTTAAAGAAGATATGTAGTAAACAGTTTAGAAAACATGTAACACATTTAAAAATCCACTTTTAGCAATTATTTTCCAAAAACGTAGACTATATAATCTATAGATTTGGTTATATACTTACAGGGTTCATACTCATTTTCCCAAAGAAAATCTCCTGAGAATCCCCTGATGTATTTTTCAGAATGAATAATTTTCCCGCGTCAATAATTAATGACATTTTTAAAACCAGTATTGTGTTCCCTCATCCCTCAAAAAAATATAAATAAAATAAGATAAAATAAAAACAAAGTAGTCTCAAAAATAAAGTTTATACATCACAAATGTAAACAATATGGACAGAATTTTAAAGGAAAAATATTAATTTCTGTAACAGATATAAAGTTTGCCTTGCCTTGTGGGGCTGTCCTTAAAAATTCGGTAGATTGCTGTAAGAATTTGATTTAATTCCTACTTTGTGATTTTATTACCTCTATGGAAAACACCATGAATGAATGATATGAAGGCTATAAGTGGCAATATCAATTTTAAAATGTTCGTTATTTTTCTTAAGTTCTTCTTGATCAGTTTCCAAAAAATTATTAACATTAGGTACATCAAGACTAATTTCCAACAGATTTGATAAATCCAAATTGGCATAACCAGGAATACATTTTTCATACAAGTCTTGGACTGCAGAGTGGTCAGAAAAACATAATTTAAAATGCTTATCTGCACTTCGCTGAATTTGTCTGAATAGCTAATGATGAAATCCACTTGGTTTTCTTTAGATATTTTATGCAGAGTTTCATTCATACATATCACACATTTGACATCCTTGCCAATATTATCCAATAATTCTTTGACAAAAAAAAAAAAAAAAAAAAAAAAAAGTGGAGAGATAATCAGAAAACTATTAAAAATGAGATTTTGAAATTCCTTAAAGTAACTTTTTTACAAATGACATTGTGTCACTGTTTAAGTGACTTCATTTTTCGGAATTGTTTCAATTGGATAATTTTGTTTTATTCATGCTCTCCTTACATACATTCAAGCAGCTGAAGATTTTGAGCTGGGTTATTTTATAATTCTCTGTTTTTTTTATTTTTTGTTTTTCATATTTTACATGGCTGCTGAGATCTTGTAATCCTATGTTACTTAGCAAAAAAGATTTCTGGCACATTTATTCAATATGTGAATTCTGCATTAGAAGATGCTGCCAAATGCAGACTTGATAAGTGAAGAATAGTTACCGTGGAGAACCCCCCCCCACACACACACACACACACACATACACACACACACACAAAATTAAAAGAATGTCTTGAAGGAAGGAGACTTATATTTAGTTTCATGACCTCAAGATGTTAGAAGTTTTGTCCAGTGTCTGAATGGATTTCGCCAGATTTGAGAAGGAGCACAGATTAAATATAACATATGTTATATTTAATCTGTGAGAAGCGGCTAGTTTCCAATTCTATATCTCATGATATAGTTTCATTTCATTTTGACATCACAAAGTACACGAATAGCAGAAATTGTCCCCATTTCCCAGATTAGCTGGGCGTTTTGCCAGGTTTTCCCAGGTTTGCGGAATTTGTTGTATTATCCCCTGAGATTCCTCTGATTCTTACAACTCAAAATGTATCCCCTGGTTTTCCCTTGAATCCCAGAATGTCCTGATGAGTATGAACTATTGACTTGTAATATAAATGGACAGCGGATTAACAACCCTTTCTTGAAGAAAATATGTCTTTCCCCACCAGCAGGTGGTGGTGGGAGAATATTATGCCAAACAGGTTTTTTTCGTGGCAAACTGTCACGGAAATACCACAGCTCCCGAGACTGAAGAGACATTTTTTACTTGCGTTTGAGTTTGTCGTGATATTTTCCTGTTGTATATTTTCAAACTGTTCTTTTTAGAGCTTATTTATTATTTTGTTTTTAAATTGTAAATTTCAGAAAATATTATACTATAATGCCGCAAACGGCAATTCAGGTATTTTTCTCAGGGAAGTATTTCTGCAGCTTGCACTTCTAGACAGGAGAAGGGGGGGGGGGGGGGGTTAACAAACCTATCCACTCCTGAATCCAACACGGTATGAAATGATTTTGTCAAATTTTTGCTTTTCAAACAGAAATCTTAAACCATTTTGGACTATTGTCGGATTCCACTTCTCCGTCCACACAACTTCGAAATAAATCCGGTCTTTTGATATGCTGCCACCACCGATATGAAAACGTGATATCGGGCACGGTACTTGATGTATATTCAGGAAAAACTTAACTCTTTCAATTAAAGTTAAAGAAACAATTTATTAACAATATTTACACTTAAACTCGGAGGTAAAGTATCCGGTTTAATATTAAATCAAAATATTTATAGAAACGCTTTACGTGTACCGTTAGACTACGTTGATTCACTCAGAACCGAGATTTCTCTTAATCTCACACGCACTATCTCTCTTCCTTCCGAGAGATCCCGTTCCATACACGTGCTCAGAGCTGCTCTCTGAAAACCAACCTACACACCTCGCTGCCACGCTAGAACTGCTTTCCTCTCTGGTCATTCCCCAGAGCACCTTTTTCTCTACGGGGCTACTGCTCTGTTTCCAAGGTGTCGCTTGACAACCGTTCCTCCCTCTTGACTGATCTGTCTTCTTAAATAAAAGGGTGCAATATCTTTTTTTATCTATGAAAGACCACATTGCAATGGAAATACTTCTTTCACGTCGTTCCCCTTCGGATTAAGATTTTTCTTATAAAGCCTTCAACGGTACACAATAGATACATATACAATACGCTAATCCCTTAAGAATAGCTTTCAACTCTTGCAACTGTAAGAGAAGAACCTGACAACTATGTTACCAATATATTTTTTAAGTAATTTGCATTATATGGGGGGGGAGGGGGGGTCGATGTATATAAGGCATCCGGTCCCAGGGTCTGACTACCGACGGCGACAGGGCACTATTCCTCCAATAAAATTTAATGGAATTTTTCGTGTTATCAAAATGCCCTATTCATGCAAAATACATTTACATTACAATTATACGAAACATCTAAATGCATTTTAAAGAAAAAAAAACAGAAAAATTCTTTGAGCCCAACTAGATAAATGTAAAGTATGTAAGAAAAAAAACACCTTTTTTGCTGGTGGAAGTGTGCCCCGTTAGTAATCAGGCCCTGTCCGATCCAAGGTCCTTTTTTTATCATTAAAAAAAAAAAAATCAGCAAAAATATTGCCACCCAATAGGTAAAACTATCTTTTTTTTTCTTTTTTTTCCTGTTTTTTTTTTTTTTTTTTTTTTTTTTTTTTTTTTTTTTTTACAAAATAAATTAGGGCCTCAGAACCTTTCTTGTGCTAGTTCCTCTTTAAAGAGAAAAAAAATCGGTCTTGTCCATTGGATAATTTTGAAATTACAAATCATAAAGTAAAATAAAAAATGTATTTAATATAAATTAAATTATTATACAAGTTAAATTGGTTACTCCAATTTTATAATTTGATTGGGTGTGGATTTGACTCAAAAACACTCGTAGACTAGTTGAAATAAAATGCTAAAACTGTTTTTTTTCCTTGTGAATGCGACAGCTTGCTTTTCTAGTTAAGTTTCAGTTTCGTTTATAGACCTGTTTCTTTTAGTACGAGAACGGAAGCAGAAAGTTGCCAAGAAAGGGATTACCACCAGAAAGCGGCACCCTTTCGCCCTTTTTTTTTTTTTTTTTTTTTTTTTTTTTTGGCGATGAAGGGTGAAAAATATTTTCTTCAAGTCTCTCGGAAGAAAAGAAATGAGTCCGCTGTCCATTTATATTTGTAGTCAATGGTATGAACTAGAGTTGCTAAGTCTCCGGATTTTTGCACACCAGCAATTTTTTAGAGAAAATGTTGTTCTCTTAAATCGCAAAATGCTCTGATTAAATAAAACAACATTTTCTGTACTAAATTACTGGTATCCAAAAAGCCAGACGCTTGGCAGGTCTGGTATGAACCCTGTTACTACATAGCATGATAAAATTTAGTTCAGTTAGAAAATTCATATTTAGCAATTTTCGCCAATCGATGAAAATGCAGTCGAAATCTTTTGTACAGCCCTGTATATTATCTAAAGACTTTTGTATGTACACGCTTTAAGCTAAAATTTAATTCTGGTAAAAAACGCATTAGGCAACTTTAAATTCATTTCCAGCAATTACCAACCATAAAAGACAATGTATATGAATTTATTTACATGCCACAAACTTCTATTTAGTCTACTATACGAATTCTTTTGTGTAGCCAAGAAATAATCAACATAATTATACACGCCACGTACTATACAAAAATTTTGTTAAACTTAAAACCGTAAACCAACAATGAAAACGCACTTATCACACATAGACTAATTATCGCACTGAGACCGTAACCGAATTATTTTTTGCGCCTGAAAATGAACCATAAACGCAATGCACACCATACTTTTCAGTAGGGCTGGATTATTTATCAATACATCGATAAATATTGATATTTTTTAACTATCACAATATGAATGTCTAAGCTCTGATTCTGATGATAAATCCCAATAACGATATAGACCGGGAGACGACAGCACAGACAATCACCTTATCGAGTTCACGGCTGAAATTCCAGAATTAGTTAAAACTTGATTCGCATATTAAAACGCAATAGGTCTGCCAAGTCATATCTTGGTGGAAAACACCTTAAAACCTGATTTTAGCGGTTGACTCGTAACTCGTAGGTTTACCATTGTGTTTTCCTGCACCCAAACGTATGAAAACATGGAAGACTGGGAGCAGGAACACACAATGGTAAACCTACGAGCCAAGAGGTGATTGTCTGTGCTGCCGCCTCCCGGTCTAATAGCTATAAGTTCCTAACAACATCCCCCACCCCCACCCGCAGCGCGACTTTGAAATGCTATGGTGAAGTGAAGCCTATTCGCTTTTTCACTGTGATTGGTAACTTTTGAGAGGAGCTTCCCAGCTATTAACGTCTAGTATTGCGTACGCTGAATATCGGCCAATGCTCATTGCTATTATTCTGTCTGACGCATTATCGGTAGAGAGAACGTGAATACGAGTGAATTTAATATATGATGTCCTAATATTTGTGCTTAAAATGAAGTAAAAAAATTAAATTGTAATTAGTATAAAACTATTTCGAAATGTGATTTGAATATTTATGTTTCAAAAACGATTTCAATGTTGTATTTATGTACAGTAAATAGATAGGAAGGTAGAAATACAGTGAATAGTTTTTAAATTTTTTCTATTAGGAATGCAATGATATCTTAGAGAAAGATTGAAAAACAACATTTCTGCTGCATCTGTCATCCAATGAAAGATTTTTAATTACAAGTATATTAGCATGACCAGGACCCTGCTTATGCAGGGACATGCGGGACAGCATCCCCGGGTCCCCTATTTGAGAGGGGCCCTCTTTGGGCTTAATCAGGATTTTGTTAAAAGGAAGCAAAATGGTTCAAATTGGCCAAAAGTGACCATTTTCAAAGATTTAGGAAGGGAGTGTAGCCCTCCAATTCCACAACCTGCTTCCTGTGCCCCATGTCCCCTCCTCCCCAAAAAGAAACAATCTACATCATCATAAAACTATTGTTATAAAATTTTATACAAAAGTACTTTAAAGAGCATGAGGAATGAAGAAACAACATAACAAGTGTTGAAATTTGTTGCTATTAATATAAGCGCATGCCTTCACTTGTTTTTCCATATTATGGAATCACCCAAATGCATGCTGATGCAATACAAAGATTAAATTTTATACTGTGGTAGAAAATTTTAGATTATAACAAATAACCAAGAGTGACTGAAAGACCTGTATTTACACTTCAAACGCTCATATGAGTCGTTATATTCATATACAAAAAATTGTGTTCTGTCATCTGTTAAAGTTGTGACCATCTTTCTTGTGATGTAAATTGTACTTGTTGTACTTGGTTCGAAATTTATGTATACATACAATAGGCCTATAGGTATGAAGTTTACTAGTCACTTCAACATAATACCCAAACAATTTCTATGTACAGATATAAGCCCCTCCCCCATCCCAGAATGATGCTTGCCCCGGGGCACCAGATAGTCTAAGTTCGGCCCTGAGCATAGCATGTGACATTAAACCAAAATCAGTTTTACTGTTACTTTTTTCTTATTTTAATCATATTAAAATGAGCAACGTCCTAATTTTAAGAACATTTTATTTTAGTTTCTTTTTTTATAATATTCCCAGTTATACACGAGGAAATTAAATAGTTAAAATAGGGCATAAAATAGAAAGAATAGGGAACATACTATTTATGTGTCCTTTTCCTAAAATATTTCTATTTTGTATAAATATGAAACTAAAATATTTAATGGATGCTGTGTGAGCAAATAGGTATAGAGAATTTATTCGCTGCTTTCTAGACATGTTTGTACTTAAATTGCTGCTACCTATCTTTGGAAATTAACAATGTTTCTATCCCCACACACTTTAAGGTAGTTATCGCGATATATCACCAATATATCACCAATCGCGATATATCACCAATATTAATTCGTTGATATATTGCGATATTAAATTTCTGATATCGCCCAGCCCTAATAGACATACAATTTTCATACCCAGGCTAAGGAAGATCTTTGCTTCCTAAGCACCTAAATACTTTACAATTTCCAACTCAATGTATATTCAGTATTATTTATTAAGTTAAAACCGAACTATTTTATCAATTTTATTTCATTAATCTTTAAGAGAAGCGTAATTGTATTTTAATAAATGTTTGTCCATATGACTTTTTATTATCTCGAGGGTCAACAACTAAGAAAGTTATTTTAAATTATTTTTGAAGTTCAAAAATGTCTATTTATATAAAATATTCTATATTTTTAAAACTTTATTATAGTACAGATATAATAATTTTGTCCCACTGCATAACAATATTCTGATTATTATTTTGTGGATATATGAAATTCAAAATTCAATCATTTGAAACTTGAAAATAATTTCGGCCCTGGGGAAGTATCCAAAGATATAACATTTGACCAATTAAAGTTAATTGATGGATAAATCGATCTCTAAAGCTATATTGCAGTTTGAAATTTTAAAAAGGCATTTCAACCTTACTCTTACATTTTTTGTGCCTTGTGTGTCTGTGTGTGGGGGGGGGGAGGAAAAAGGGCACTAAAATCTTACTTCTGACATGCATTTTGTTTATTTTGTTGTGTATTTTGCCCATGCTTTCACACGCGGACGCGGGGAAAATATGCATTTTATTTAACTGCCTTATTTATTTAAAAAATAATTTGAGTATCATTTGAAAACCTGAGGTCTTCGCACTTGGAAACTTACATACTTTGCTTTAATAATTTATTTGTTATCTATCTATTTATTGCATCTAATATATCTATATGATATTCTAATGATATATAGCTAATTATGTATTTTTTATCTAATGGCGGGCGGGTCAGCTAGTAGAGATATAAATTACAACAATCTGCATAAAACAGCACATTTTAAAAAACATATTTTTTTCGCTCAAAAATAAATCGAAAAAAAATCTTATTAACAACTTAACTCGATTAAAACATTTTATGAAAAAACTTAAATTTTCAAAAAATTCTATTTTAGAGATAGACGACATCTCATTGAATACAAGCTTTTTTTCGGTAAGACGTTCTTGTTTAGATTTTTTTTTTTTTTTTTTTTTAAATAAAGAAAACATTTTTTATTCGATATTATTACATACAACTAATTAAATGTTTGTGAAGATTGTAACGTAAAAATACAGAATGGATACTTTGCATGTTTAGTTTTGTTTATCTTACAGAACGTAAAATGCAAAAAAAACTCATACTTAAACTCATATTCAAATAAGTTTTAAACCGCTGATGTTGATTTCGTAATAAATTTATCTAATAAATTTATTGATTATTATATATATTATTATATGTATTATTGATTATTATATTTATCTAATTAATTTATTGGTTATTATATTTATCTAATTACCGTATATACTCGTGTATAAGTCGACCCCTCCCCCCCAATTCTTACGCAAAATTTTGGAAAAAATTGAATTTTCGTGTATAAGTCGAACCACATTTCTGGTAGTATGTTGAAAAATGATTTGTAATCGAAGATAAAAGAAAAATAATAAATTTTCATTAAATTAATATATATTTTTTAATTTTTGTTACCTTTTTTACGTTTCTAATCAGACTTCTTTTTTTTCAATTCATCATTTTAAAACTGTATAATTATGTAAAACTTAAAGCTTAAGAAGCTTAAACTATTTTGAAAGCTATTCACATCAATTTAATGATTACTTACTTTTATTTATTTTTTGAAAAAACTATTCAAGCCTTTTTTACAAGTGTAAACAATTTCTTAAACTTCTAAAATATAGTACTTCTTTGTATTGTAGGACTTTTAAAAAAGAAATCTAGAAGCAATCTCAAGTTGAACTCTTTTTAAAAAGGGGATTAAAATGTTAAAAGGAATTCTATCCCAAGAGAAAATATGTGCAGAACAATTACAGGGACATTATTGTTGAGCTTTTGTATCAATCCCCATCTGTCTCTTCAACCTAGGCCCGTATGTGATTAATTAAAAGACTTGCACATTCACAAATTATCTGAGAAAAAAAAATATGACTCCGGTATCCCCCCGCTATTTTTTTTTTTTTTTTTTTTTTTTTAACTTACTCATGAATAAGTCGACCCCCCTTTTTCAACTCCCAAATTTTGTCTAAAATTCTTCGACTTATACACGAGTATATACGGTAATTTATTGATTATTAATAAATTTATCTAAAAAATAGTGATGAATGTCTATGATTAATATGTGTAGAAAAATGCGGATTGGAACTCCAAACTGCTTTGTTACATAGCGATATATCTTGTTACTAAACGTACAAAATTTTATTAAATTTTATTAAAGTACTCAGAAATGGATATGAGTTTTGTTCATTCGAAAATTTTCAATCTTTTAAATTTTGGACTTTTTTAATGTTATAGACGTACACGGGAAGCGGGAGTTCTTATACTTAACTCAGAACTTTATTATCAGAACTTTATTAAAACAATTTATGAAAAAACTTAAATTTTCAAAAAATTCTATTTTAGAGATAGACGGCATCTCATTGAATACAAGCTTTTTTTCGGTAAGACGTTCTTGTTTAGATTGTGAATAAGTATGTCATACACAGAAAAAGTAAAATACATTAAATCCTTTATTGGTACAAAAACGGGCAACGAATCCGCAGCTCTTCAATCCAGTTACATCCAATTTTGTATATTTAGAAATAAGATATATCGCTATCAAACAAAACAGTTTGGAACTCCAAACCGCAATTTTCTTTATCATAGTACTTCACCACTGATTGTTAGAGACGTATATTAATAATTCAAAAGGAATCAACATCAGCGCTTTAAAACTTATTTTACTATCTTGATACGCTAAGTCATAATTATCCTTGTGAATTTCATCTATAAGTTTAATAATTTCGTAAGATATTCGCGATTTCCTTTCTTCGTTTTTATCATATATGCTAAACTTTTGGACATGAGTATATAATATATATAGATAGATAGATATAGATATATATTTGTCGGCATTTTGTTTTTCAGGAAATTTTCCTTGTTGGAGTCGGAAATTTATGAATTTATACCCCCCCACGCGACTAGGGGCTGCGTTTTGTCTCAGTTAAAAAATAAGAAAGCACCTATTTTAAAATATTGTACACTTCATTTTTTATTTTATTTTCTACTTTTCAGTGTTTGCAGTATTTCATTGTTAAGATGTCACTTTTGAGAGCATGGTTTGGCGTTCCGTTGCTGCTGCAACTTAAAAAAAAAAATGCAACCATCAAGAATAATTCACGATTTTTCACCTCCACCTCTCAAACTTAAAAATGCCTAAAAATAAATTTATTAATTTATAATGAAGTTCTAAAAAGATTAAAATGTTGTAATGTCATCCGTGTATATAATTTTTATAATCCTATCTTATCAGAAAGTGAGGGAAAAATTGATTACAAAATTTCATCTTGGCATACAAAAACCAAGTCAAGAGGCAATTTCACCCACGTGAAAATACCCACTCGCTAATGTTAATCCTATTAGAAAAAGTTTCAAAAATCGCGTTTGCATTTCAATAGTTTTAAATGATTTTTTTTTTTTTTTTTTTTTTTTTTTTTTTTTTTTTTTTTTTTGCCATTGGATAGCTGAGGTCGATATTTAAAAATATTGAAATGCAAACGAGTTTTTTTTTTAAACTTTCTCCCAAAGGATTAACATTAGCGAGCGGATGTTTTCGTATGAGTGAAGTAGCCAATTAAGTTAAATAAAAAAGTATAAAAATAATTAAGCAAGTCTAGGTTTAAGATCAGAGACACATCTGTTTCAAAATTTTGTCCCTACCTAGATTTCAATTTGCTGGCATCTCTGCACCTGCGGCTTACCCTGAGTATATTATATCTACAAAAAATAACTTTTCAAAAGTAAAAGAACAGCCAAGCTTAAAAAAAAAAACGAAAGTTGTGGCTAAAAAATGGTGTGATATCAAATTTCCAAGCTTTTATTATAGTACTTATTTAACTTTTTTCCATTAAATAAGTTATCATATGTATAAGTCGAGTGCTACGTATATGTTAATAGAAATCGTTTTCTCCTGTACTAAATACATCCTAACGTGTTTCTGAAAATTCAATTTTTTTCAAATTATGCATGATGGGCTTGGCGGCCATCTTTCCATATTATACACAAAATTCTAAGCACCCTTATCCGTAGTTAAAATCCGAAGTTCAAAATTGTAACTTAAACAAATATTTTAAGCGTTTCGTTTATGGACTTGTATGTTCTGAAAATTGTGTCTTAAAAAAATGATGACTTATCTTAAAGATTCATCTTATGAATTATTTTTTAGAGTAATTAATCATTTCAAAGTAGTAAAAATCAATTTATCAAAATATCAGTCTTCCTCAGTTTATCTGTCCGTAGTTAAAATCTGAAGTTCGACATTGTTATAAACATATTACATTGCAAACATATTACGCTTTTACTTTAGAAATTTGGGTGCTTAGAAATATGGAAAGATGGACGCCAAGCCCATCATGCATAATTTGAAAAAAAATGAATTTTCAGAAACACGTTAGGATGTATTTAGTACAGGAGAAAACGATTTCTATTAACATATACGTAGCACTCGACTTATATATATATCATAACTTATTTAATGGAAAAATGTACTATAATAAAAGCTTGGAAATTTGATATCACACCATTTTTTAGCCACAACTTTCGTTTTTCTTTTTAAGCTTGGCTGTTTTTTTTACTTTTGAAAAGTTATTTTTTGTAGATATCATTTCTTTTTTTTTAAATAGATTATGCATAATATAAATAATCTACTCTATGAAATTAACATGAGAATGTTATGTAAAATTACATTTTACTTTCAGTTATTGTTTAAAGGGTTAACTAGAAATACCAGTAGATTTTTCAATTAAACTAATTACACCCTTAAAAACAACATACTAAATGTGGTTTGTTATAATACTTGTTATCCTTCGTTAAAAAATATCACTGACTAATCCATGAGATGAGTAAAAATGGAATATGTACATAGCGCGTCAGCGCTGCTTTTGAAATCAAACGTGATATCATGCTCTTTTATTATTAGCATTAAATCCCATTGATTGGCGAATCTTTATAAAACGTAGTTAATGGTGAAAAGTAGCAAAATATCTTAGCAATTTCTTAGATTTACATTATTTTATTCAATTAAACACTGTACTCTTACAATAAATTTAAATGGAAACTTAACTTCTAAAACAAAAACAATTTAACAACTGGATTCCATTAATTTATAGAAAAATGACGTCAAAAGATCTCAGCCTGCGAACGAAATGCTTGTCCTTTACCGTGGTTTTATAGAAATAAATTAATCATATTCAATTCCATTTCGAAAAGTTTGTTTACGTTTGGAAAGAAATTTTAAATGCCGATAACTCTTAATGTATACATTTCAGAAGGTACCTCTTCCCTCAAAATTATTTTTTTAAGATCTTTCTAAAAATGTAAATTTTATATGTATTAAAAGCATGAACACTACGTCTGATTACTTTATTTTACATTATAAGAACACACATTTTATCAGACAATTAAATGCACTAAACCAACATCAGTGAAAAATCGACCTGCGCCAGGACTCGAACCTGGGACCTTCAGCGTACCGTGCTAACGTTTTACCACTAAGCCACCCAGATCGATAGTCTAAATCGGCAATTTCTCATTCTTATTCCTGTTGGAAACAGTCATCGGCCACAATTTGCAGTCACATTTAATTGTCTGATAAAATGTGTGTTCTTATAATTATGAAGTTTTATTTAAAAAAATATCTTCAGAAAAATGGCTGACTTGCAGATGAAATTTGATATGATTAACCCATAACTGATTTGTGCTATTATAATACAGATGGTACACAGTCGTTGGCGGGGTTTTATCTCTGTTTTGGCATAATTTTTTAGTTGCCAAGTTAATTAACAGTTTTTTGCTAATTAAGGATAGAAATGTATTTATTTTTTCACTATTTTATAAAAGCACGTAGATTAGGTTATTAGTTGTCCAAAAATGCATTCCTTTTTCATTTCTGTCCTATATTTAAATCTGTAGCTTGTTTGAAAAAAAAAGTTTGACGGTGAAAATAGTGATCATTTTAAGTAACTCGACGTTGTAAAAAAAAATTTATATATCTGTTTATAAATCACTTATGAAGATGAGTTTGGTCTCAAATTGAAGAATTTCTTCATTAGATTCTTTTAGTTTTCGTTTTTTTTTCTATGACGCTTGGTTCATTTGATATCTGATATTTTAATCTGGCATGTTTGGTCGATTTAACATTGCGAAATTGATTGCTGTAAGTAAGCAGTAGCGGTCTAAAGTCCAGTTCTTGGCGTTGTTTGTTTGGCGATTTTTTTTAGCTTGGCTTGGCAGAGCGACCGCCCTGCTTGATGGTATAGTATAATAATTCTATTATATATCTCTTATATAGTTCTTAAATGTAATCTTAATTTGACCTTTCTAATGCATTAACCAAGATTAAATTATCCACAAAACGATCGATGGTGCATACCCAGACAACCACAATCGTCCTTCGGACGATCTATAATGATCCTGAAAATCCTGTAGTTGTCATATCCTATAAAACTATCCAGTGAATATCCGGAAGATAGATGACAACGGACCGTCTGAATACATTGTCCACAAAGCAGCCGACGAATGTCATAGAACGCACATCCGCAAATTGACTTTCTTCCTTGGCTTCCTTCCTCTGCACGCTACGCTAACGTATAAACCAACCTACCTACCAGACAAGTTTATTTTGCTTTTTGGTGAATGAAGAAACGTGATCGGCTTTTCGGAATCTGATTAATAAATAGTAATCTGATGTCAATAAAGGTAAGAATTATCTTTTTCATTTGTAATTCTATTCTTTATAACTTCCGTTTATATACTTATATTTTCTTGTGTAAAAGCGAAGTGTATACAGACCTAATTATTCATGTAGGCTTAATGGTAAATGTTAATAGAGATGGTAGTGTAAACGCAACAGTAGTGATTTGTATTTAACAGTTTGATAAATTATTAAAGAAAATATAACCACTTTGAGTACTTTCTGAGAATTTTCAAGTTTAGATTACATTTTCTGTGTGAAAATGAAGATTTACTTACAACTCCAGTTTGAACTCTTTTTTTTTTTTTTTTTTTTTTTAAACTTCAAACATTTAAAAAACCAAAAATATGTTTTTCCTTCATTCTTTTTAACTTAAAACGCTTTAAAAGCAATTAAAAAATGCCCCCCACCCCTCTTTTTTCTTTTACAATTAATTCCCATTACTTTAGAAATACTTATTTCTTTACATAGATTTTAATGCATATTGATATATATTAATTAAAGCAAATGTATATATTCAAATATATATATAATATATATGTATGTATTTGCTAAACATTTTAATAATATTTATTAAATCTTAACAAATTAATACATTTTTAACCACTTTAAAATTATTGTCACTTAAAAAGAAAAACATACTTCTAAACGTAACAGTTAATATGTTTTAACTTAGATGACAATGTCAGATTTTCTCACAGTTTTAGAAAAGCGTAGAGTGCTGGTAGTTGGAAAAGGGCACATTTTTGACTCTGAAGGGTATTTTTTAGATCCATATGAGCACTTTTTATATTTTTTAAATTCATTCTTTCAATTTTAAATGCACTTTTGATATTTAAATGTTACAACACTCCTATCGAATTGCAACAATGTGTCAATTTTTACTATGCAAATAATTTTTTTTTACAAAACTGTAAAGGCTTAATTTTCTTGGTTGAAGGGCAAGAAGAGCACTAATTTTTTGATGAGGGGCAAGAAGGGGGATGTTTTTTAAACCAAAGGGCAGCCAGGGTGCATCACCTTCCTGAAACTGCCTACAGGAAACTCTGCAATTTGAATATAAAATAGCTTGTGATCAAAAATAGTGAAATTACTGTAGCTGCTAATTATTTTCTTAGTTTTGTGTAACACGTTACTTTTTGAATAAAAGTGAATGGGGCGAATAGCACAATACAAAATTTAGTTGTTTGTTTGTAGAAAGCATCAACATTTCTTTGAACACAATTTCCAGAAACAAATGAAAGTCTTCTTTAACAATTGTGTGGTCACCCATGGTACTATTATTTAGGAAATTGGTAACAAATTGGCAGTGGGAACTGCCATATATCTGTAAACAAATACCAGTTTTAGAGTTTAACAAAGCACTATATAACCATTGTATGTCAGAAATGTTCTTGTTTATGGGGTTATAATTTTGGAATGCAACTTTTGTGAAAAATGAACAAACATATTTTTAAATAAGCAATTTTTACTTTGAGATAGTGCTAAAACAGAAGATGCTCTGATGATAACACTAAAAACATTATTATCCTTTAACTGTTTTTTATTTTCATAATTTTCAGGGTTAAAGTTTACTTGTATTTTACACAGAAATCGTAGAAAATTTTTGAACCATCACTCAGATTTTACAACAGTGAGTCAAAAAGTGACTTGCAGATATATATTATATATCCCACTTCTCTCTTTTTTTTAAAACTTCAAACACTTGAAAAACAGTTAAAAGATCACCCCCCCCCCCTCCTTTCTTTCGCTTTCAAAACAATTTTTGAAAGTGAAAGTATCTTAATAGAAAAAACTTGTAATCAAAATCGAAAAAGTATAAAGGAGTGTGCATAGAGATTGACCTCAGCTATCCAATGCGAAAAAAATCATTTATAAATATTGAAATGCGAACGAGATATCATAAATTATTTCCCCCATAGAATTAACATTAGTGAGTGGGTGTTTTGGCCTAAGTGAAGTAGCCTCTTAAAGCTAAATAAAGAAATTGGTATTAAAATTTACTAATTTTTAGCACTTTCCAACCTAGTTGAAAAGTGCTTATGACTTCGGTTTGTCTGGCCGTCTGCCGTCTGTCCGTGCTCTAACTCCCGTAAATATGCTCGGATTGCTCTGCAATTTTTATATGTTATTGTCGTTATCTATAGCATGTTCCCTATTTCAACGGAAGTGTGTAGCACTTATAGTTTTTTTACAGGGACACTCAAAAGAATTCCGTTACATTGCGGTCTATGGGGAAAAATCATTTGCGGTTTATTTAAATAATGTTTCACTATTTTAAACGCATTGTAATTTATATATATTACTAAGGTGCATTAGAAGAAGCTTAATATGGAACAGGGTGTGCATAGCACGTATAGTTACTTTACAGGGACAGTAAAAATAATTCCGTTACATTACGTCTATGGAGAAAAATCGTCTGCGGTTTATTTAAATAATGTTTCACTATTTTAAACGCATTGAAATTTATATAGATCACTAAGGTGCATTACAAGAGACTTACTACGGAATATTGTGTGTATAGCAGTCATCGTTCATTTACAGGGACACGCAAAAGAATTCTCTACTGTCTGTTAACAATAATTCCTGGAAGTGCGTTTTAAGTTATTGAATGTGATTTTAATTTTAACTTGCTTTTTGTCTATTACGTGGTATGTATAAATTCTGTAGATCCTATACAGGGCACCACAAAAGTTCGCGAACACATTTCTGTTTATTGACAAACTCCAGACGGAGAATTTTAAACTGTGCTACGCGTTTCCTAACTGAACTAAAATTATCATCCTATGTAGTATATATACAAATCTATAGATCCTATACAGGGCTGAATAAAAGTATTCGGATATTTTTCCGAATATTGTATATGTTGGAAATTCCTGAAATTATGTTTTTAAATATGTTATGCGTTTTCTAAATTGTTTACTTAGATGTTAGCTTTTAGCTTATTAAACGGTATGATTTGTAAAATTATTTTGGAAGCGTTGGAAAGTGTTATATAATCTATGCTTGACGCATGATTTTTCGTTCTTGTTTTTCCTACATTCACTATGAGTTTCTCTTATGCATGTGTGACTTTAATACTGATGTTTTCAATATTGATAAATAATGCTATTAAATTCTAGTGCAATAAAATGCCTAATATATATATTAGTTCAGGGGTCGATGCAGGTTTTTTTTCTTGGGGCCCATTTTGGGAAAGTAAAGGTTATTTTTGTGTAATTTATTATATTTTTGTGAAAAATAACATTTTGTAACGAAAGTTGAAATCCAGTTAGTCAAATTTAAACCAAGCATTTATAAACAAAAACTTTTTTTTAATCCTTTTGCTGAATTTTTCCTCTCTGGTGAACTTGTTTGTTCAAATTACACATTTTAAAACAACACAAAATAAATAATAAATAGTAAGTTTTTATGGAATTTTATAGAATTATTATTTATAGAATTTTGTGAAGTGTATGTTTTATCGAATTGATTTTTGTGAAGGGGGCATTTTATGAAATTGATTTTTGTGAAGGGGCCCATTTTATCAAATAGATTTTTGTGAAGAGGCCCATTTTATTAAATAGATTTTTGTGAAGGGGACCTAAATAACCCCAAATTTTCCCTGTATCGACCCCCGAGTTAAGCTATAAAAAATTTTATCTAAAGAATTATAGTTTATAAGTAAAATGCTTTAAAATGTAAAAGCTAATGACAGTTAAAACTAAAATTAGTAAAAGCCACTTTTTAAACATTTCAAGCTGACTTTTTTGTAATCCTGCTTTATATAATACACAACTAATTTGAAATTGATACTTTTAGCCTGAGCTGGTTTTTGAATTCGTACAAGTACATTATTATTAAATAATACTAGGGAATCGAACTTGGGCTTCCCGGGTTACAGAACATCGCTGAAAACTGTTTTTTTTTTAATTTAAAATTCTAACAGATTTTTTATATTTAATATATATATATATATATACTAAAAATAAATGGCACATCTAGTATTTGTCGAGAATTAACAATTTTCTGACAAGTACTTTACGAGCTATTAATTTTTTCAGTAACTTCAAATCTCTCATTTTCTGAAATTTATCTCTGGCAACGATAAGCTAAAAAACCAGTCATCAGCAACACGTAGCTTTTTATTAAAAAAGATTATGTATTAATTTATCTTTTTTTTTTTTTTTCTAAATTCTGTTCTATAAAACTCAATCTATTTGAGATTACTTTCATAAAGAGAACTCTGTTACTTTCCTTAATTTCAGATATTTCAATTTCAAATCATAATTAAATCCTAGTGCTAATTAATAATTAAATAAAAATTGGAAACATTTCTATTGAAAACTTGGTTCTTAACCCGTCAGCACATGCGCCCCTTTCCATTACGTTACTACACGCGCAGGATAAATTTGACCCCAATGGGTTTTCTTGTGTCAATTTCCCCCCGGTTTGATTATAAGCAAAAATTTATATTTTGAAATAAACTGTAAATCAATAAAGAAAATAATTTAACTTAAAATAAGAGGTTTTTTCATATTTAAAGAAAAAAAAAACAAAATCTAGCACTAAGATTTTTTTCTGCATATCATTACATACAAAGTTTTTTCAATCCAAATTTAGCCATAAAAATACAAAAAAATATAAAACTGATATATAGAAACTGTATGTGCAAGAGTTGTTAACGTTTAAAAGAAAAATTATATTATTATTTGCACACTATATTTTTTACATAAACATTTGCATTAACATTTTCTTATCATTATGGGTTACGTTATAACACGCGTGGGGTAAATTTCCTCCCACGTGACATTTTTATAACAAAAAAATGGAAAATCTCACAACCGGAGGTAAATTCTTTTTGGCCACATCTTGATCTCTTTCAGCTTGAAAGGTACTGTAAAGCTCAGAATGATCCCGAACGATTTACGCACATTTTTAAGTAATAGTTCTGAGCTGGGGTAGATTTTATCCCAGTGTGTGTGCTGACGGGTTAAAATGTTAATTTGACACATTTATTTACACATGCTTCATTTCAAAGTTATTTCTTTATTTTAGAGACTATGCAAGTAATTTTTGAAAAATCCAGCTGTAAATTGAGCTGAATGCTGGAAAAGAAGTCTGCAATGGACTCTTAAGCAGTGGTATGTTTAATTGATTTATTATTATTATTTCTTTTTCTTAAAAATAAAAGAATATGTGAGCATGTAGTTTTATAGCTTTTATTGAATTGTCATATTTTTGCATTTAAGCATATTTATGAATTGTTGTGCTTTGGAACATTTTTACTTATTTATTTATTTAAATGGGCAATTCCATTGTAACAGACTAATTGACATAGCGGAAAAAAAGGCTTTATCTCATTTGAAAAATAATAATTATGTAATTCAAAAAGGGCTACAATTAGCATGATGATATTTATTAGAAGATAAATTAATATAGTTATTATGAATAAATTATTTAATGTAAATAATTATGGTTAAAAAAATGTTAATGTAACAGACAAACATGAATTACCATGCTTTTCAGATACCTTGATGTTTATCGATATATTACTTATAAAATAATTTACAATTTATTATTATAAAAATGTATTTTCATTCAGAGGGCGTTCTGAAACATATATCTTTCTCAAAATTTGACTGTTGCCATAAGGTAGTCATGAAAAATATGTAATCTTACCTGTAACAGACCAACATTTAACATGTAACAGACAAACAAATAAACATGTAAACAGAAGCGATTATAATGAATTTTATTGATTTTGACTATTCAAAATTTTATAAAATGCATTGCAAATATAAAAAATATAGGTATAATACTATCAGAAAAAATATATATTACCTATTTGATCTAAAATATAAAATTCTAGAAATGGTAAATTGGCTTGGAATTGCCCAAATGTTTATATTCCATGGCTTGTTTTTGAAAACTGATTTTTTTTTTCCGGTAATTTCTAAAATATTCAGTTAACATTGATAGATCACCCAAATTAATTTTTGTATTGGTACCCATACAAAAAAAAAATTCAGCCCGGCCCGATACAAAAATTAAAAGTTCTACTAGCATACCTGTCAAAAGGCAATAAATATCTTTTTAGCAGTCATATAAGTATAGAAAATCTTTATTTTATCTTAAAGTACATTTAATTCAAACTATTTTTTTTCAGAAGAAATAAACCATAATTTTATGCTAAAGTTTTTGGTACTTTTCGGTTAGCCGGGTGCCAGTGACATATGTACATATATAAATACATATGTATATACATATATATAATATGTATTTGCAGATATATGGTATATATATACATGTACATATATCAGTGGTAGAGGTCTGCACGGGCCGAAATTTCCAGGCCTGGCCTGATACAAAAATCAAAAGTTCGGCCCGAGCAAAAAAAAAATATTGGCCTGACCCGGCCCGATTTAAAAGTAAGTTCGTCCCGGTATAAAAGCTAAAAGGCCGGCCCAAGTTAATTTCCACAAAACATTGATTTTTACGATGATTTGGTTAAAAATTTGCCTTGTAGGAGTAGATCTAACCAAAAATTCCTATCTAAGCTCTTTTTTTTTTCATGTTTACAATCTTCATTTTTATAGAAGTGCCGCAGTCTGCGATATTTATTTTTTTAATAAATCTCTATTTGTTGTATGTATGTGTTTAAGTTATCATTAATATTGTTAATCCATATTCCATGTATTGAAGTGTTAAAAATCAGAAAAATGCTATACATTAAAATCTTCTTCTAAGACGGAATTGCATAGGGAAAAAAAAAATGAGTTATAGACAATTTGCCTTCTTAGCAGGTGTAAATATATTATATATTCTTTTCTTACGTATTAGTATATTCATTTTGCATGGATCAACACATTTTTCAGTTTAAGACAGGATTCCGTCATAAGCAGGTTCTTTTTCACACGTTTCACTATATTTTAATTTAGCTATATTTTAATAAGTGTACAAATCTACTTATCTTTAAAAATAATAAATTTTAATGTTTAATTGTAGAATAATGGCAATTTAAAAATATTTGCATTTTTTTCAAAGATTTTTGTGCCAGGTCTTATTTTACTGACCTTCGAATGGACAAGGCCAAGCCGAGGCAATGATTTTTATAGGGTCAAAACCAGGACTGAAAATTTTGGGGTGTGAAGATTAGGAAGGATGAAACCAGTCCCGGCTCTGTACGGAAAAAATAATTTTAGACACGGCCTGATCCTTCAGGAAAAAAGAAAGGCCCGAACCCGGGCCATAAAGAGTAATCACTAGGCCCAAGCTCGGCCCAAAACGAGTGGAGACCAGGCCTAGCCCGAGTGCAGTGAAGGAAAATAGGCCCGAGCCCGGCCTGTGCAGATCTCTAATTAGTGGTGCCTGGCTAACCGAAAAGTACCAAGATTTTAAGTATATTGACATTTATTTTAAATGTAAACATTCTGCAGCACTTTTTGATTATTAATATTCAGGGCTGAAACTAAAGGCAGCACAGAGGGGGCATGTGCCCCGGGCGCCAGAATGGAAGGCATGGGGGACGACAAATGACCATTTGGTTTGTTGCTTGATACAAAAAAAGTATATGAAATTTGGGCAAAAATGTTTTGTAAGTTGGAAAATTCAAAAGAAAAACTGAGAATTCATGGGACACTAAAAAATAAAAGGTAGAAAATTCACATAATAAAATACTTATTAAAAACTTAATTTTTTTTTTGTTCCGAGTCACTATTATAATTTGGAATTTAGGTTCAGGAAAGTATCTAAACATATTAGTCTATAAATAGGAAGTGCAGTATAAATGACAGCTCCATGAAACTGTATGTAGTTAACATACAAAGATGTTTTACAGTATTAGAATTCATTGCTATATTCTTACAGAAAATTCTGGTTTTTCAGTTCTTAAGACATTGTGACTTATAACACTAGGTCTTTAAACATCTGTTCAATTGTAATGTAATACTATAACTACAGTAAAATCTTTCTGTAATAGAATCCTGTCTTAAATGAAAAAAATACACGGATCCAACAGTAACAATAGCATCAATTCTATTTGCTAAGACGAAAACTTGTATAAAACTGAATTTTGTCTTGTTCCTTTTGATTCTGTACTCACAGGTTTTATTGAATAAGTATTTGACAAAGCACAGAGTTCACTATTACGTATTTTATGATTACATATTTTTCAGTTTAAAATAAGTCAGCTATTAAAAACTTAGTAAAATTATCTTTGTAAATTTACTTTGAGAGAAAGGTAGGGTTAGTGGGGGTGCCAAAATCCCTGTTTGCCCCTGTGAAAAAAAAGCTAATTTCGGCCCTGAATATTTAAATTCTAGGTATCTCTAAACTGTGTTATATCAACACTATTGTCGTCAAGCGTAATAGTTAGAGCCAAATGGGAAAAAAAATTGAGCTTCAAGCAAACGGAAAAAATAATTAAAAGAAAAAGAATGAAAAGCAAAACCTGTTTTTACCTTACTATTAAAAAAAATTGATATCTCCATCGTCAATTGACGAAATTTGTTCAAGTTTTCAGCAAGTTCAATAATAGTAAATTAGGCTGTGTAACAAACTTTTATTAAAAAATAATCAATTATTAGAAAATGAGAGCATCCCCACAAAAAAGCAACTGCAAAGAAAAAGGAGAGAACTATCTGTGGTTTTTGTTTTGTTTATTAAACTATTTGCAGTCGGAAGTCGCCGAACGTTATCAGAATAAGATCATCAGCTTCTGATGATATAGATTAAATACTGTATTTTTCTCTGTTTGATTATTGCTTCGGTGACGAAAAGGTGCTTTTAGCAGTAGTCAGGGGAGTTAACATAAAACTACATATTTTAAAAATGTTTTCATAATGGTTTATTACATAACATTTTTCAGTAATATTTTGCTTGTTTAAATTTTTTTGTCATTTGCATACCTTAAATCTAACATGTCTTTTGTCAAAAGAAATCTCCCTCCACCCTTAAAAAAAAAAAAAAAAAAAAAAAAAAAATTACAGGAACACCGCTCTAGTTATGCTACAGTAGTTTCGGCACAAAGTCTCTATATGATATCCTTATATATATATATATATATATATATACATACATTTTTTTTTTCAGCACTTAAGTTAAATTATTTATATATTACTAACTAATATTACAATAGTTCTTTATATTTAATTACTAGTTTAAATTTTTTTGTGTGTGGCATTTAAGTGAAAATATTTATACGTAAATTTGAGTTCCTTGGGTGCGGCACTATACATTTTTAAAAAAGAGATTTTTACAGGTGTGCCGCTTACGTGGATATACTTTTTTTGAAACAGATATTCATTGGTACGGCTGATATTCCCAATAATACGGTAGATATGTAAGTATATTAAGCCCTGACATTATTTTAATGGTTAAAAAAGCATTTTCTCACCATATTACATTTGCCGTGTGTTCAAATACTGCACACATTGTTATTTTCTTTTTGAATTTTTTACTCCATACAAAAATAAGTCTTATTTTAGAGCATTATAACTTATAAGTTTGATAAATCATAGCTTTTATAAAAATAAATCTTATGTTCTCATAACAAACACCAATTCAGCATAAGTGCAACAAGCATTTTAAAATGAAACACCAGGGGTCGATCCAGGAAAAATTTGGGGCCTATTTAGGGCCCCTTCACAAAAATCTATTTAATGAAATCGGCTCCTTCACAAAATGCTATTCCATAAAAACTTACTATTTATTATTTATTTATTATTTTGTGATTTTTAAAATATGTAATTTGTAAACAAGCAAGTTCACCAGAGAGGAAAACTTCAGCAAAAGGATTTTAAACGGTTTTTGTTTTTAAATGCTTGGTCTGAATTTGATTAACTGGATATCAACTTTCGCCACAAAATGTTATTTTTCACAAAAATATAATAAATTTCACAAAAATAACCTTTACTTTTCACAAAATGGGCCCCAAGAAAAAAAAACCTGCATCGACCCCTGAACACACAAGTCGTAGTTTGTTAATGTGTAAAGTATAGGATTGCTGTACTAAATCTGGTGCAGCGGAACTGCAAATACCGTTTAGTGTCAAACCAATATTGATGACTAAAATTGTGCTTCTACAGAAACTTCTCCATCAAGTGTTTCCTTCACTAACGCAACCCGGTATCCGGACCCGAACACAGCGAAGTATAGAAAGGTGTACGCTAGGCATAACTAGAAGAGACAGAAAGAGAATAACCTGGATGAGAAGTTAGACGAAAGTTTTTGACGTCATTGGAAGAATTAAACATCTAAAATGGAAAATGGGCGGGGCACATTGCAAAAAGATAAGACAGTAGATGGAGCACAAACACCCTACAGTAGTATCCCAGTGATGTAAAACGACCAAGAAGATGACCTCAAGTAAGATGGAGTGACGAAATCAGATAAGTGGTCAGTGTTAATTGGATGACTAAAACACTAGACAGGAAACAATGGAAAAATCTGGGTGAGAATCCAGCAGTGGATTGAAAACAGTTGTTGATGATGATGATATCTAATCTTTATTTAGCATACTTACGCCTTACACATTACTAAATACATACTTGATCTTTACTTTTTATATTTTAATCAAGTTTTACATTTTCTTAATATTTAGTACTTTATTGTTTTACTTAATAATTTACTTTATTATAGACATATTCATTGTAATTTCAAATGCATTATTACATTCGTATTACTGCTTAAAAACTGTAAATAAACCAGAAATCTGCAAATAATTCAAAAATTTGCACAATTTCAGTGTTATGATGGACTCATGTGGATTTGGGGAGTCTACTGTAGTACATTTTGCTTGTAATTACCATCATTTTTAATTATTAAAAATATGACATTACCATCAGTTATAAATATTAAGATTTTTATTTTTATTCGACACAAAACAAGGCGGGTGCTTTCATGGTGTATGACGTTTTTCGACATAAAATAAGATGTGCTTTTACTTTTTCATAGTTGTTCAAATATCCCATGAGGCTTAAATAGTAAAGTTCCTAAACATAATAAATTTTACTGTAAGATCTTTTGAAGAAACAAACGGTAAGAAATTATTGTATATCTTGTGTATATATGCTGATTTATTCATTTTGAATGAATGTGATGCACTTATAAAGTTAGGTATAAATGTATATTTTTTCTTTTCTTCTTTACAGACGTATGCCGAGCAGAAATTTCTGTGACAACAGCAAGGTGGAAGAAACCAGATTGTTGCAAAGAAAAAAAAAATTATGTTTTGTGATGTGGAAAGTTGTAAATAAATATTTGTTTTGTATTTTATTGTGGAAAGTTATAAATAAATATTTGTTTTGTATTTTATCGTGAAAGCTGTAAATAAATATTTGTTTTGTTTTTAATGTGAATTTTTTTATTGTGCAATTTGTAACATTATAGAATTTTTTAAAAATAATAATATTATTCAACAGCGGTTATCATTTTCCCCATACTATCTTTCATGACATTGTGAAATTTATATTTTTATTTTTATTCCTTTACTGATTTCCAATTAAATTGGGAGTAAAATTTTAAAATTTTCAGGTATTCACTTCTGATGACTTTTGCATAAAGATTTAATTTTTGTATGTCATATAATTTAAGTTTATTATTTTATATTGAGCATTTAGTGTAATATGTGCAATTATTTAAAATACAGAAGTTGTTTATTCATTAAAGTTAGAACAATGAAAGCAAACAATATCTTAATATTGCTCAAATTTGTGTTAATACTTTGTGACATATATCAAATGCACTTTCTGGGCCATTAGCATTTACATAATCATGGTACTGTCTCATTTTGTTAAAGGTAATGTATTTAAGTACAAAGATAAGTAAAACAAATTGAATCTGAAGCTGTATAGCCAAATTATCACAGCAGTAAATGTGTGCTTCGGTCACTAAATATGAAAGGGCATACTTTTCTGTCCTTTATTTGTTTTGAATGCAAAAGTATTAACAGATGACTTATGCAGTAGCTTTATTCTAGAAAAACAATGTAAAACCATCATCAGAGGGACAAAACGATACTTTTAAATTTCATGTGGCACCTTATCAGAGGACAATCAAATGCATAACATTTGTTGTATATACCGGGTGTTCCTAAAGTGGATCAGGTGTTTACATGCTTTTTTTAGTAAGTAAAACAAATAATTGCAAAGTAAAAAAAAAATTGTTATTTAAAAAAAACTTAAGGCTGTATTCAAATCCAAACTGCTTATTTTGAGACACATTTTTAAATTCATTTTTGCACAAAAATGCATCCAATTGGCAGGTTCTCTTATTCAGAAACTTTATAATGTCCGTGTTGTCTCGATTTTTTGATAAAGGCAGAATATATTTTTAAAAATGCTGTCAAAGTGGACATTTTGAACCGAATTTCCCGAAGCGATAGCGCTGGAAAAAAAAAAAAAAGTACTTTGAAAATATTTGTTTGTAAATCAATTTCTAATTAATTGAACGAAAAATAAAAACGTAGGTCCCTTATAAATCTCTTCATAAATCACGCCGCCAAGTTTCATGTTTTTACTTTTAAAAATGAGTTTGAAAATGTGTCATAAAATTTTGAGTTGTTGAGCATGGAAAAATATTTTTTTTGAATACTGCCTTAAGTTTTTATATGACTTCTTACGACAAGAATGATAAGTTCCACTTCAGACATAGCACTTAAATAAAGGTCATGAAAAAATTTTAAATTGCATCATTTTATATAATATTTGCTCAAATTAAGAATAAAATATGTAAAAAATAATTATATACAAATAAGGAATTTTACAAAATATCTTAAATTTTCTTGAATTTTATTGAGAATATAAGATGAAAGGGCTATATAATTATATATGATATATATCAATATATATAAGTAAGGAATTTTACAAAATTTCTTAAATTTTCTTGAATTTTATCGAGAATATAAGATATCTTCTGCCTTCAATTTGCATTTTTAAAATTCATATATACCACAATATATTGTTACTGAAAACATTTTTTATTAAATAAATTATATAGTGTATGAGATCTTTGTTAGATTGGATATTTTTTTTAAAAGAAAGATTATTCAATAACCTTTCTTAAAAAATAAAAACTTTTATTCCCTCTAATAAATGAAGATATTTTTAAACTATAAAATTTATTAAATAAATGTTTTCAGTAACAATAGATCTATGCATTGTCATATGTTTATGTACATATGAATTTCAAAAATGCAAATTGAAGGCAGTAATATCATGAAAACCATCCACAGGATGCTGACAGGTGTGACATTTTGACACCCAGAGGATGCCCTATAACCATCCACAAGGTGTTGTGTAATGACATCCATAGGATATTGACAGGTGTGACATTTCGACACCCAGGGGATATCCTATAACTGTCTACAGGATGATTTCATCCATCCGCAGGATATCAGCTTATCCTAAATATGACACTATGTGGATGCTTTTAGGATATCAATAGGACCATCCAGAGGATGTAATGCAAGTGTCCTATAACCGTCCAAAATGTGTCATGAGATGACATCCATAGGACGTTGAAAGGTGTGACATTTCGAAACTTAGGGGATGTCCTGTAACTGTCGAGAGGACCATTTCATCGGTCCACAGGATATCAGCTTGTCCTAAATATGACATCTTTTGGATGTTTTTAGGATGTGTTTGTGTTGTCTGGGTAGTTGACACTGGTGTATATTATCATTAAATCTGAATAGGCTTAACAATTTGCAAAACTGATGAGAATGGTGAAGGCAAAATAATATTTACTTGACTAATAAATATTAACATCTTGTATGATACATCAAAAAATTATATAATTCATGCTCTCTTTCTGCAAATTTGGGGGCACCTGTACCGTGTGCCCTATATAAAGCTGGGTTTGAATAAAAATTGTTTCATAATAAACAAATGTTCATGATACATTATATATAAGTGAAAAATTAGATTACATCAATACTATATTTAAAAAGTTTTATTAACTTCAGGAACAACTACTAGCTTTTACATTTTGCATACAAATTACATCTGTAAAAACCTTCATCTGTTCATGAGCCTTGCCCGGATAATCTCTAATGGATAATCTAATGATTCTGGTGTATAATCTAAAAAAATGTCACATGACACGGCTGAAAAAAAATACATATGTAAATAAAATTATTAAAATCATTAATAACTAGTAATCTGCGGTTATCACAAAACTTTCTTCTATTTAATTTAAAAGTATGTAAATTTAAATAGCGAAATTATATACGAAACATTTTGAATTAGGGCGCCTCTATAAGAGAGTGGCGACATACTCACAATAAAATTTGAATGGTAAGACGAGTTTGGACAAAAACTAATCGCCAAAAATCTGGGCGAGCCTGCTACTATCGCCAATCCAATATTTGTTGATTTGTCTTAGCTCTTCAAATTGCAATCGTCCAGATGAATAGCACCGTGACCTACGTTATACACGGCCGGTGCATGACGTTTAAAACGTCACATGGAGTGGATCATCTTTACACGCGGCGATTGGTACAAAGCGTCGCGTCCATCGTTTTGTGCCAATCCTCATATAAAGCTTATCCACTCCGTGTGACGTTTTAAAAGTTATGAACCGTCTGTAAGACTCCTATAATAGATCCCTTGCATTGACGTCACAGCAACGGCTGATACTGTAAACTGGTGCACATCTGGAGCCCAAACAAAATAGTATAATTCCCTGTTTGCCGTTTAAAGCACGTGTGGTCTTTCTGTTTAATTCTTTCCACTTGTGGTCTTTCTGTAGTACTTAAAAAATGAAACGCAAATCACTATGTTTACAAATGTGAAAACACCACATTTCCCTTATGTTTGGGCGCCAGATGAAGCATGTGACGTCACGTGCAAGGGGTCTATAGGCGCTGACGCATATCCATTTTATTTCACATTATTGGTACGCAGCTCAGCATCAATCGACCGCAGCCGGAGTTGGGGTTGCCTAAGACTCGGTTCTGATTGGCTGAACCGGTTCTGATTAGCTTGGTTTTTCGACTGGGCTGCAATTCGAATACCAAATCTGCGAGGATGCGTCAGCCTCTATTATAGGAGTTTTAACCGTCCGTGTATAACGTATATCACGACAGCACTAAGTTTTGGAATGTAGGTTGCCATACTCTGTACAAAAACTTCAAACTGAGCATACGCCCTGTGCGTACCTTCTTACAGATGCACCTTTTTATGAATAAGAAGTTAATGCATGTCTTTGAATTTATCAATTCGACGATTCAACCTATTGTAAAGAAACTAGATACAAAGTTTTCAACCTTTTTCTTCACACGTCAGAAAACACTTGAACCCATAATTACACTTTCGCGGCGCATTCAAATTTAGATAATTAAATATTTACAAAAAAAAATTATATATATATATATATATTTATCAAAGCAAGGAAAATGATTCGTTGAAAAAAAAAAGGCAAAACAATTAATTTATTATACTTTGCAGCAAAAATATAAATACTAGAGAAGCGCATACAGCACCTGCACAAACTTGAGATGAGCGAAAAAACTTTCATCGTCAAGCAGACATTGATAATTTCTAATTTAGAAATGAAAATTAACATATGTAATTTCGTAATAGCCGCATTCCAGTGGTTAATAGCCAAAAAATCGTCAAAGATTTCACTATTTAAATAAACTTTCTTGATTATGATTATTGCAGCATTTAAGCGCGTAGTTCGATTACATGTCTTTTAAATTTGTGTTTCATTTCTATTATTTTTTTTTATCTATTAGTTGATATAGTTTTAATTTAGTTATGGAATATTAGTTGGAAACAAATACTGAACTATTTATATAGTTTTCTGTGTATGCGGGTTAATCTTCCTTAATCGAGTTTCACGCGATAGAGATAGATTTTTAAAAGTTATTTTAAAACCATAACAAATAAGTAAATTGAGATGTTGTTTTAAAGCAAATTACATTTGAAAGTACTTTTTTTCTCTAATCGAAAATGTAAATAATTGAAATTATGCCATGTTTAGAAGTTATTAAGTTTACAAAAAGGAAAAAAATATTATTCAGGTCGTTAATATGTCGTCGTCGTTACTTACTACATGTTTTTGCTGCATATGTTTTCTAGAGCTACACGCTTCACACGCATATCTTTCAAATCATGGACAAAGTACTTTTCCGCCAGCTTGTAGAGCTCAAGAATACTCCTCCAATTCAGATGATCTTCACTTCTGCTGTACAAATAGAGGAGAAACTCCTGGAATATGGCCGGATCTGCTTAGTTTATAGACATCGCTGTATCTGCCGCTGAGAAAAAGATTTTTGAAATCGTGTAATTTTCTCTTAGCTGCAAAGAAAAAGTGTATGTAAATAAAATGATTAACATCATAACAAAAATCTCAAAGTCATAGTTTTTCAAAGCTAAAATTCTGTCAAATCATCGGACGCAGTACTTTTCCGCCAGTTTGTGGAGCTCAAAAATATTCTTCAAATTCCTATGATTTTCATTATCGCTGTACAAATAAAGGAGAAACTCTTGGAATATGAATTAGGGTGCCTCAATAATAGAGTGGCGACATGCAGACAATAAAATTTGAATGATTAAGACAAGTTTGGACAAAAATTAAACAGAAAGAAATCGGACAGAAAACAATTCAGAAAACACATGCATGCCTGGTACATTTTTCTCCGTTTACATTCATTGTTTCTGCACTCTAGATTTAAAAACAACACACGTGTTAGCAGAGTCGGCATTTTAATCAAAACAAAAACAATTTGTAATATAAAAGAAACAGACCGACTCCGCAATCAAGTGAGATAAAGAAGCTACTGTGGTAAACATGAATTCACTCTAAGGATGCAGAGAACATGTGCAGGTGGAAGATTCTGCGGTCCATGTTTTCGACCTCTTATTTATAGGAATTATTTTCTTTATAAGCTGGTTTTGTTTGCACGATGTATACATCTTGTCGAGGGTTGTCGTCGGGCTTATTACCATCTTCATTAGGCATTACCACTTCACATTTTATAGGAAAGTTTGCTCTGAGTGGATATCTTGTATGAATGTTCTTCTGTCCATCATACGATGCAGATAAAGAAGCTACTGTGGTAAACATGAATTCACTCTAAGGATGCAGAAAATATGTGCAGATGGAATATTCCGAGGTCCGTGTTTTCGACCTCTTATAGGAATTATCTTCTTTATAAGCTGGTTTTGTTTGCATCTTGTCGAGGGTTATCTGGATTATTGTCATCTTCATTAGACATTACCACTTCACATTTTATAGGAAAGTTTGCTCTGAGTCGATCTCTTCTATAAATGTTCTGTCCAACATACACTGAATACACATTGTTGAATACATCGTTTGTAAACAACATTAATTTTATAACTTCACGGTTTCTTTTGGTGCTTAAACAACGGTATTTTTTTTATCATCTTCATCAGCAGGTACAAACATAGTAGGCCTTTGTTTTTCAGTTACAGTTACGTCGTAATGATAAACATTACCACTGAGAACTGTCAGTTTAAAACAATTGGAAACTAGTTTTATGCGATTTCCTAATGTTCCTTTGCCTTGTCGATCTGGAAATTTTGCAAAAGACAGTTTTCTTTTAAATGTATTACCAACGTCCTCTGGATTGAGTTGTCAAACTTTTCGTCCAGGCACCCTTGGAAGTACAACTGCACTAGCCTCTTCCATAACTGGAACTTGAGTCTGTGGCACTGGTCTGGTTGCTGATGGTGGTTATCCTATAACGAAAGAAAACAGAACAAGTTAAATTAATTAACAATAATAAGAAAGGAAACAAAACAAAATGTGCCACACTGACAGAGTTTATTTGTGTGCCAGTATGGCTAAATAGTAAAAACAAGTAATATAAAAAAAATTAAGTCAAATTCTAATTAGGTCAAAAATAATTTTTTTTCCAGCGATCTACACGCTTCGCCACTGACCGTATTTATTCTAAATTTATATCCTGCTAAATATCTTATATAAGAAAAATTTTTGAAATGTATTAAAAATTAAATAAAAAATAAATAGCTAAAATACCAAAAATTAATAGCTCGAAAAGTATTTCTCACAAAATTGTTAGACAAACTGCGTTAGAAAAGTAAAAAATTGTATTTTTCTTGATATAAATTTCAAATCTAATGATTATGCCGTTTTTCAAATATTGAATTTCAAAAATTACCAAACTTCACAATGAAGTACCATAGCCAAACCTTCACGCGTAAAAAGATAATGAGCTGTTAAGAGTGGCAAAAGCTAGAAAAAACCCAGTTTAAACCTGGGAATAAACCAGGTATTTTGGGAATAAACTTGGTTTTTTGGGAATAAACCAGGTCTTTCGGGAATAAACCTGGGAATAAACCGTGTCTATTGGAAATAAACACGGGAATAAACCGGATTTTTGCAACTCTATGGGCTGTTCACGGACGAAGATCTGGCGGCGCGCAGACGAAAGAGATTATAAATATGGAGTGAGTCTATACTTTTGAACAGAAATGAAATATAAAACTAAAATTAATTAATTTAATTTAATTAATTAATTAATATTTGAAAAAACTGTATTAACATCAATTGCCATCCACTACAAGTTTAAAAAAATGTATTTGAACTTGAGTGGATGAATAAAAAGTATTTTCTTAACAATTGAAAATTTGAACAAGATATATAAATGTATAGAGGATGTGAGCTAATAGTAGGAATTGAATAAAATAACTTTTTAGCTTATTACTGTTTACAGGCATGAAAAATGCTCAAAAGAAAATAGTGGAAAATTTTTCATCCCATACAATGATAACAAATTCTGATAGTTTAATCATATTTGAACAACTTTATATTTATACAACAGCAAAAAAAAAAAAAGAACTATTCACTAATATTTGTCATGTCATAAGTTTTATCTCATTTTGAGACAACAGTTTTTTCTCTTCCGTTGGTTTCCGAATACATTCAGAACACTTTTCTTAGAAAAGATGACATGAAAAAAAAATTAACACTTTTTGAAATTTTCTTATATGTATGGATCAGAGTTGGCGAAAATCCATGTTTTTTTGTTTTTGTTTTTTTAGAAAAAATCCAGCCTAGTAGAGTTTTTTCAGGGATTTATTGGGGGGGGGGGGGGGGGGGGGGTCACTTTTTTCCATCATACGTAGTATAGGGTAAGTCTTGTAATCGTTTAGTAAATCGAAAAAAAAAATATCGGCGGATTTCCAGGTTTCATACAATAGAGATTCCGAAAAACATATTTTTAGAAAAAAAAATTTCCCGTCCGTCTGTCTGTGTGTGTGTCTGTGAACGCTCTATCTCCGGAACAAATTGAGATACAGACTTGAAATTTTGTATGTACTTAGTATGTAATAATGAAAAGAAGTTTATTGAATTTAGTAACCTCGATGATCCGGAACGATTTTTTTTTCGGACTCTCGAAATATTTGTTCTGATAAAAGGTATATAAAAATTTTCGAAATTGTTTTTTTTTTTTTTTTTTTTTTTTTTAAGGAATGAATATAAAAGACAATAAAAATACATATATTTTGCATAAAGAATGAAGTCGATAGGATAATGAGTTGCCGAGATATTTGTAATCCTATTTTCCACACTCTTTGATTTTTCATGACCCTGTATTTCATTCAAATTTCAATTCAAAGATATATTTTAATTGGAAATGAGACGCTTCATCCGACGCAGTAAACTGTTAGTTAATAGGATTATCATTCTTGAGTTATGAGGATGTTTTTCTTACGCAATTCATTTAAAGTTTATGACGTCATCAAGCCACGATCTTATTCGAATTGCAATGCATTTTATAAATAGTTTACGCATGTTTTATTTTCATATTTTATATTATGCATATCTATGATGGGGTAAGTATTACGGTCGCCCCCAACGACTAGTTTGTTGTTGTTTGTTTGTTTGTTTTGTAACAGGGTGTATGTAATTAATAAAATGATTAATACATAAATAAAAATCAAAAAATTTAAAAATTAGTTACATTTTTAAAGACATTTTATAACTGAGACAAAGAAAAATTCTGAAAAGTTAAAATAATTACTATTTTAAAATTTTGTTTCTCTGTTTTTTACAAATAAAAATTGGATTTAAATAGTCCATTATTTAGCTTTGTTTTAATAAATTTTCTTATTCGATAGAATTATTTCAAATGTTTTGAATTATTCCCCACTACTAATTAGCATTAAATATAAATGTTTATGGGATACTTATGTTTATTGTATATCTTTATGTTTAATGTATAACGGGAAAAATGAATAATAAGTTCATAAAAGTTTAATGTTTTTATTTCAAATTTTGCATATTGAATTTAATCTTATGATAGATATTTTAATATTTTAGTCTGTAAGTTTTGAGAATGGGTTGAACAGCATAGTTTTCTTCATATTGGAAAACTATCTAATTTATTATTGTTTATATAATTACTTCAACGAGATAAATATCTTTCCCTGATAATTTTTTAAGATTTCGCTCTGTTCTGTAGAGCAATTTTGTCCTTTCCAATATTTCTGAAAACTCTATGATCATGATAGAATATGTATATTGTATAGAGTTGAACCTCGTTAACAAGAACATGCGCGGGGATTTTTTTTTTTTTTTTTATTCGTGTTAAAAGTAGTTCGCGGTAGTATATACAACTTGACGGGACAATTGGAAACAAATCGTGTTAAAAGTAATTCGCGCTAAACGTATTCGTGTCAACGAGGTTCGACTTCATTATGTTTGGTTTAAATGTGGGATGCAGCACCTGTGGCCCACGATGGGTGAATTGGTGGCCCGCGGAGACCCTAAATGCCAGCATCTCCAGAAATTGTTAATTTTGCCAATTAGTCGCGAAAAATAGCAAAAGTTGTCCATAGGTTCCAAAAAAAAATCATGAATTTTGCCGATCGGGTCCGTAAAAATCGTGAATTTGGCCGATCGGGCGCTCAAAAATCGTGAATTTTGCTACGCAGGCGTCCTGCGCAAAAATCGTGAATTTCGCCAATTGGACGCGTAAAAATCGTGTACTTACACATACTCATACTCCTATTATTATTGAGAAATGTTTGAAAATTTCCGTTATATTACCAATATGACGTCCTATTAATCTTTTTTCAATTGGTGGAACTTTTTATTTCATTTTCACTTTTCACAGGGAAATCTTTCAATAGAAAATTAATTATTGTAGAAAGAATTTTATTGTGGATTTTTAATTATTGACAACTGCTATAACGAAAACTGTTTAAATTTAATAGGAAAAGTCTGATAGATTTTTGGTTTTTATCTCTTTATATTAAAATAATACGACTTTTTCAAAATTTAATATTGTCAGCGTGACAGTAAGGTATTTAGCTTGTAAGTACACAAAATTTCAAGTTTGTAACTCATACAGTTTCTGGGAACCGGCTCTGTGACAGACAGAGAAACGAGACGAATAGGGTTTCTTGAGATGAACGAAACCCTAAAAAACATATCAAGTTTTGAAAAAAAAAAAATCTAATAACATTTATTTTCAGTTGTTTTTGAAAAGAAAGTGACATATATCAGGGATCTGTTTAGGAAGAAATTAGTTCCTTTAATGGACCCTTCACAATTTTTTTTTTTTTTTTTTTTTTTTTTTTTTTTTTTTTTTGCATTTTACACCAGGACCCTTCATAAAAATTTTTATCTTGAAACAGGACCCTTCACAAAATTCTTTGTGCTAAAAATAGACCTTTCACAAAACTGTTCCCTCTCCAAACTGAACCTTTCACAAAATTCTTTGTGCTAAAAATAGACCTTTCACAAAACTGTTCCCTCTCCAAACTGAACCTTTCACAAAATTCTTTGTGCTACAAATAGACCTTTCACAAAACTGTTCCCTCTCCAAACTGAACCTTTCACAAATTTAATCATTTAAAAATTAAATATGACTGTTACTTTTACATATAAAGACTAGTTGTTGGAGGCCACCGTAATACTTACCCGTCCTGGATATGCATAGTATAAAATATGAAAATAAAACATGTGTAAACTATTTATAAAATGCATTGCAATTCGAATAAAATCGTGGCTTGATGACGTCATAAACTTTAAATGCTCTATAACTCCAAAATTGATAATCATATCAACTAACGGTTTGCTGCGTCGGATTAAGCGTCTCATTTCCAATTAAAATATATCTTTGAATTGAAATTTGAATAAAATACAGAGTCATGAAAAATCGAAGAGTGTGGAAAAATATAATTACAAATATCTCGGCAACTTATTATCCGATCGACTTCATTCTTTATGCAAAATGTATGTATTTTTATTGTCTTTTATATTCTTTCCTTAAAATAAACAATTTAGAAAATTTTTATACATCTTTTATCAGAACGAATAGTTCGAGAGTCCGAAAAAAATAGTTCCGAACAATCGAGGTTACTGAAATTCAATAAGTTTCTTCCCATTATTACATACTAAATACATACCAAATTTCAAGTCTCTATCTCAATTTGTTCGAAAGATAGAGCGTTTACAGACACACACAGAGACAGACAGACGGACGGCAAAATTTCTTTTCTAAAAATATGTTTTCCGGAATCTCCAGTGTCTGAAACGTGTAAATCCGTCACAATTTTTTTTCGATTTTCTAAACTATTACAAGACTTACCCTATACTACGTATGATCGGTAAGTAAAAATATGTGTATTTTGTATGCATATATGTCTTCTTAAAAATGTATAAACAAGCACCTGAAGATTATGAAGATCATTTCAAATTCACAAAATTATGAGTAGATTTTTCACAAATGTAAAAAGCCGTTCACAAGTTCACAAAAACAGGACCTTGGGAGAAAAGTCTGGACAGGCCCCTGTATAGGGAAAAAGTGATTTTGAGAAAAATGAAATTTTATCATAAAATTTTAATTATTCTAAATAAATACTAAGACAAAAGTAATAAAATGATATATTTGCTAAACATTTTTGTATTTCAATTTTGCTTGACAGTTTTACAGGGTTAGTTCTGGCTATTTTAATGATCACTTCCTGTGTGTAGAGTTTTAAATATTCTTTAATATCTTGGCTTCTTTTTCAGGTAGATGCAAAATGAGAGCTCATACAGATTTGAGAAAAAAAATCCAAGGAGTACAAGAATTTCAAAGGAGTACGAGAATTTTAAAAGATGTATAACGTATTTTAGGTAGCTTTCAATGCAAAAAAGTATAAAGCTACCTATTGCAGCCGTTCGGAGGAAAGCCATTCCGGAAAATTTCGATATATTTTCACCGATCATGACCCCCCAGACCCCAAAACTACCCTCTGTTCATATGTTGATTCATATATAAATATATATATATATAATCTATGTCATACGATAACACTCGTGTTTATAAATATTTTTGAATGAAACTAATTGTGTATATTAAGCTCACCAATGTCTCGACCGAGTTCGTTGGCCAGCTTGGTCCGCCATTTTGAAACAAAATGACGACCACTTAAAGATTTAAAACTAAAATAAATATACAAAAACTTACAAATTCTAATTTAGTTTTTGCGTAAATATTAGGCCTTGATACAAGGATTCCGGAGCATTTTTTGTTTTACCTCTATCTTAAAAAAAGGCTGAGGTACAGCAGTTTGAAATTCTAGGGTGTCAGACATTTTGAAACAAGATAGCACATTACAAAAATCCAACGATTAATTTATGAGTTTTAGTGAACGTGATTTCTCGCAAATTACTATTTTTCATTGTTGTAATCATTTTCCCAATCATACGCATAAAACTATATATTCATATCCGTTAGCGCCAAATTCTCGCCAAACTTGGCGACACTTGGTGAAATATCAACAAATTTGGCGACCAAAAACAAATCTTCATAAATGAAGCCAACTTGGCTATTGTTGACTAATTTGGCAAATTTCTTATTTAAATTCAGTATTAACGAATTTTATGTAATTGGGTTCTTTGCATTTTAGATTGCTGTTTCGAGTAACATTAGCTAAAATTTTAATACAAAGATATAGGAAAGCTACCTTTTTCTCCCAGTACAGGCCGGAAGGACTTTTTTTCATGTATGTCGTGAACTCGTGTAACACGCACACACACCCTAATTTTTAATACCTCATTTAGAGTTAAAACAGATTTCATTCTATCAAAATCGAATAGCTAGTGCTAAAATTATAAAGTATTCACAATGAATTCCTTACTAGTTTCGTAAATTTGAATACAAAATTGCCATCGAACTATTTGAATAGGTCATTTCAAAATCCACATAAGTCAAGTTTTTTCCAAATATACTTTTTTTTTTTGCCTCAAATGCTTCCTTAAAGGTAGCGCCATGATGTGGGTATTAACCACATAAACTCAGTGTATTCCTTCCTCTTCAAACAATACCTTCTAATTTTAGTTCATTACTTAAACGACATAAAGCCAGCGACTTAAGTGGTTTTTGCATGCAATACCAGATTACATGCAGAAACCATATTACCATTTGCATGCAATACCCTATTAAAACATAAAAAAGTTCCTGTATAAGTACTATCTTCATTAATTTTGATTAAAAGTGTGTTTAATACAGGTTATGAAAAAATCATGATTTTTTTTATTTAAATCAGATTTTTTTTTAATTTAAATCGGATTTTTTTTATTTAAATTAACTAACAACATTATTTTAAACTTTAAAGTCTATAGCATGCCATTTTCAATTGTTTTATAAATGCAATTAAGATAGACTTAGATTAAATAGTATTTTAAAATATTTTGTTACATACATTTTTATACTTCTGTATAATGATGATTACATCACTTACCTCAAGAGCTGTCAATAAGATGTGTTAATACCATTCAAGATACCATCCACTCACCAAAACAAACCCCATCATGACATATTATTTTAAATATGTTACAATATGTAAAATTTATATATTAGAACAATATGTAAAAATATTATTGTTTAACCAGTGACAAATGCAAAATTAAACCCAGAATAAACATCCAATGTAGTACTAATGAATCCTTTGTTCGATATAACTAAATGTTTAAAGGTCAAAATTCAAAATTAAATTTAAAGTATAATTTTATAATTAGTCATAGTATAAATGTATAGTCATAAATCAGTGTTAACTAAAATAATAATAAACTAAGTTCTTATAAACTTTTTTTATAATAAAAATTCCTCATACTGACATTTTGAAGAAAAAATGGACAAGGTATCAAGGCAAGGTAACCAATTATTTATTTTAAATCTATACTAATAAAAGAAAGTTTCGCTCTGTGTGTGTGTGTGTGTGTCTGTTGGCGATGGCTAGCAAAATCTAGCCCACCTAAAAGTCTGGAAATTTAGGTGTGGATAGTCCAAGGTCTGGCCATGTGCACCTGAGCCTCAGAATTTTAATATTTTGATAATTAGCCTAGATATTAATTAGATTCTCATTAACCATCGCTTCTAAAATATCATCTTTTAAATCAAAATGGCGAAAGAAGCGGACAGGCGCATTGGATATGCAACCGGAAATGAACGAATTGTAAATTATTTTACTAATTAGCGAATTTTAAGAAAACTAATTAAAATATCAACTTGAAAATTTCTGAGCATATGTAGAAAAAAATTCTGCATCCGTCTATGCAATTTCTGAAAAATTCGGCCGGTAATTTTTCTTAATTTATGCAAAAAACTGCTAAAAATTTGCTGGCGCCAGTGAAAACGATCCGAGAAATTTTCAGACAGGGATCGGCTTTCATTAAAAACTGAACTACAAAGAGATCTGTTTCTGTGGCCGATCCCTCTCATTTAGTTTGCGAAAATGAAAGGAAATAATTGCCAAATTTTACTAATGAACAAATATTTAGGTAAATCATTAAGATATAGATTTGAAATTGAGGTCGGGAAAGGGTGTCATCTGCCGGCTATTTTAGCGTAGCGTCTTCGTTATGTTCTAATTATCAGAAAAATGTAATTCTTTTTTTAATGATCGCGTTAATGTACGTGACGGTGGTTCTCTTGAACAAATTATTCATTATATTTGCGGGTATGGGGAGGGAGGGGGTTAACGCCTTTCTCTGAGATTGTAATTATCTCGGGACCGGGCAACGCCGGGAGGGTTAGCTAGTCAAGAAATATAATTATGAATTTTTCAATAAAAAACTAGGTTCTTTTAAAGTACAAATTCTTTATACTGATATTTTGAAAGAAAATAATGGACAAGGTGTCAAGGTAACTGATTATTATCAGGAAATGTAATCACGAAATGGTTAGCTAAGACAAATTTAGTGCTTTGTAAAGAAAAACTAATTTCCTGCTTCTTTCTACAGAAGCAGAAGTAGCTACTGCAGTAAGTAATTGCTTTATAGCATTTTGGTCAGTTGGACAAACAGTTGATTTAAAATGCACCTTCCACCATTCCAAAGATGACAGTTGGGAAATGATGTTTTTCTCAAAAAGTAAATCATAAAAAGGATCTGCCTTAATTAAAAATTTCATGATTAAAGGCATAAAAGAAGTTGAATATTTTGTATTTGCAAATTCAAACGCCTTTTTTTTTTCAGTTCAGCTAGCTTGCTTCCACAAAAACGTGGGTCTATTAAGTAGGAAAGAAAATGAGGCGCAACAAGTGCTTGATCATATCGAGTAGCTAAACACTTCAAATTCTGTTTATCAAGCTTTTGCTCAATACATTTTTCTTCAAGTGTTTTCCATATATGAACAGCACCAGGAATGGAGTAATTGTCTTTCTGTACAGAATCTAAAGATATAGCGATTGGTTCAAGTATGCCAATTAAATCTTCTGCATTTCTGTTAATCGAGAAATTTAAAACCTTATTACTGACAACACTATCAATTTTTTCTCTGTGTTCCTCACATATTTTCATTAATATTGGCCAATGTTTTATATAAGTTGCTAGACAGTCGAACATTGTATTCCACCGAACATCCTGCGGCATTACTAACTTTTGGCCACCTTCTTCTTTATATTTAGCAGCAGCAAAGTGGTTATTTCTAAAGTATTTAACTACATGAATAATATGTTCTTTCACATCAGGAATTTGTAAATCACTGGCTAAAAATTTTTTAATTATGCATATAAAAATGAAATAACTTTAAAATTAAACTATAAATTTAAGATTGCTAAATTAAATTATAAATTTAACATCCCATGGTTTTGATGTAACAAACAGAAACTTTAATAATATTAAGTAATATTATAGTAATATTAAAAGTCATATTAAAAAACAACTGAGTTACATAATTTTTTTTGGTACTTTGGTAATAATCACTTTGCAAATGCATTATATAGATCACGTACAAATGCTTTGAAAATAGTTGTCCCTAGTGAAATTAAGTAGAATTCAATGAAAGATGTACTAGAAGTTTACATTAAAAGTTGGGATACTTTACTGAACATTTGCAAGGAAAACAGAGAGAAAATCAACACAAATATTAAAAACTTTAGCATGTTAAAAATAAATATTAGAGTATTTAAATGTTTCCTTTTGTCCTCCCCCCCCCCCTCTCCTAAAGAAATACATTGTTTTATTTGCTGATGCTCTTTGTGTATTTGTATCAGGAAATGTTAGAAGATATTTTCTTATCACATTACTTGAAACTCCCCTTTTTCAAAGGTAAAAATCGATTTCTGATTTTAAATTGCCGCATCCAAAACAATCTAGTTCATGGTGCTTAAATATGCTTAATTTTCCTTTTCATAAAAGAGTATGAACCCTGGTAAAAGAATGATTTAAAACTAATTTTGTTTTAATCTAATTTTTACATCATTTTATTTAAAATGTATACATAATACCTATTTTTATACTTGTGATAGTTGATTCAAGTATTTGACATCAAGTGTGGATGCAAAACAGGTTTGTAACTAACCTCTATTGGTCAGTGGACAAAAGAAATTCTTCCTTATTATCTATTTACTCTGGTATGGGTTACCTTTGTTATCCCATTCAATGAAGTCCATTATCTTTCCAGCTGTGTACAAAGAAAAGTAACCAGAGGATTTCTGTTGAAAATGAGATCATTCTTGGAGTGCATTGAGAATATATATTTTTATATTTTGCTTGTTTTGTTTGATTTAAATAAACATGTACTCTTTTCAAGATTTTTTTTTAAATTTAGAGTATAGTTAAAAATTACTTAACAAAAAAATTAGTGTGATTTAAATCAATGATTTTTTTTAAAAAATCAAGTGATTTAAATCATGATTAAAATCAAGCTGATTTAAATCGGCATACCCTGGTTTAATATGGTTGTTTTGTTCAAATTAAATACCACCTAACCTTGGTTCTTGCTAAAACAACAGGTCAGAAACAGTTTTTCTCTTATTCTTCTTTTTATTACTCATAAATTATAAAAATTATTCGATATTTACAAACTTTCAAGTCCACTCTATAATCAGTCCAAAACCCCCCATAAAAATTTGTTTACTTGCGAATAATACAGTTTTTAACACTTTCCAACCTAGTTGAAAAGTGTTTATGACTTCGGTTTGTCTGCCGTCTGTCCGTGTCCGTCTGTCCGTGTCGTCTGCCGTCTGTCGTAAATATACTCGGATCGCACTGAAATTTTTGTATGTTATTGTCGTTTACGGTAGCATGTTCCCTATTTCAACTGAAGTGTGTAGCACTTACAGTTTTTTTACAGGGACAGTCAAAAGTATCCCGTTACGTTACAGTCAATGGGAAATAATCGTTTCAAGTACATTTTGATGATGCTACGTCATTTAAAACATAATGTAATTGATATATAATTATGAAGTGCGTTAAAACATGCTTTTTGTAGAATATGCGGTACAAAGCCTTAATTATTCATTTACAGGATCAAACAAAATAATTCTGTTACACAGTGTTCTATGGGGAAAAATCGTTTGCAGTGTAATTTAGTGATATTTCACTATTTCAAACATATTGAAAATTATATACAATACTGAGGTTCACTATTAATTGCTCTCTTGAAAGTGTGGTGTGCATTACGTTTATTTACAGGGACACACAAAATATATCGGTTACAGTACATGTGCGATATTTACAGTCTATGTGTGATAATCGCGTTTTAAACTTTGGTTTGCGTTTTTAAGTTTAACTAATTTTTTTTCATAGTACGTGTGTGTTTATGAACTCGGTTGTTCATATACAGGGCTACACAAGGGAATCCGTAAGTATTACAGATTGTGGGAGTGAATTGCTTAAGAGTAGTTTTTAATTGTGTTACACATTTTCTGGCTGAACTATGATATATTTAGTATACTAATATAAGTTTGTGGAAAATAAATTCATATACATGTCTACGCAAAGAAAAATATACATTATTGTTTACGGCTAGTAATTGCTGCGAGTGAGTTTTAAGTTGCCTTTTAGCTTAATATGTGGTGTGTATTAAAAGTCTTCAGATAGTATACAGGACTGTACAAAGGATTTCGAGTGTATTTCCATCGATCGGAGAAAATTGCCAAATGTGAATAGTCTAACTGAACTAATTTTTATCGTGCTATATATCCACATCTATTGATCATATACAGGGTTACACAAAATAGTTCGACAACTTTTTTGACCTGGAAGGTAATTTCGAAAACTGTATTTTTCAATGTGGTATATGTTTTCTAAACAGTTTACTTACATATCTTCTTTCACCTTATTTAACGGCGAAGTGTCGTTACAGTTTTCTGTCTGTGTTGGAAAGTGTTTGATAATCTATGCTTGATGCATGATTTTTCGTTCTTGTTTTTAATTTCTTGAAAAGTTCTGATTCTGTAACTTATGTAGTTTTTGAAATGACCGATTCATTTTATGCAGTGACCAATGGCCATTTATACAGACACCACTGACATTACAAATACTCACCGTGTATCACATTCACCTAGATTTTAAAATTAAATTTTGAAGGGAAAAACCATGCGGCATATACTAAAAAATACAGTAACTTAACTGCATTTTTTTCGTGTAATTTCCATTTTCTACTCTTGTATACTTCAATTAAATCGTTGTTCAATGCTACGAGGGTCGATTCAGAAATAAGGTTTCCATCAAATTTACAGACAACATTGTTTATTCTCATAGAAATTCGCATCGTTGGAAAGAAAAAAGTTTGCTCTATTTCTCTACATAATCGCCATCTTTTTCTACGCATTTTGGTAGACGGTGCTCCAATTTATGTATCTCAATGTCGTAGAACTCCGGCGCCAATCCGTTGAGGAAGCGTTTCACCTTTTCTTTGACGTCATCGTCGCTCCGGAAGCGTTGGCCACCCAAGTGTTCCTTTAACTTGGGGAACAAGTGACAATCACTTGGTGCGAGGTCCGTACTGTAAGGTGGGTGGGGGCATGGCAGTCCACCCAAATTGTGTAAAAAGTTCCTGGGTTTGACAGGAGACTTGAGGTCGGGCGTTGTCGTGAAGCATCCTTACACCGGCTGTCAGTCGTCCTCGGCTGTCAGTCGTGCTGTATAGCTCGCCTGAATTTTCTTAGTGTTGCACAATAACTAGACGAATCTCGCACTTAGCGGGATCAACAATGGGAACCTCCATCTCGAACGGCTGCTGAGCCAAGAATGAGCGGCGCAGCGAAGCACGGCCGGGGGGAATCACGAGTGCGGGAACAGCCACGCACAGCACTGTTGCCGTATTTCTGCTCGCACCTTCCCGTGCGGCTGGAGCTCTTTGGGAACATTATTTCTGGATCGACCCTCGTAAATTATACTTCGCGATAATTTAAGTAGTTTTTAAGGAGCATTTTGTTTATCTAAGGAGTTCTAAGTACTTCTTGGAAACTTTTTCATTTCTAAAGAGTTTCTAAGTAGTCTAAGAAATATATATAAAAATGAAGTTCCATCTCGTGCCACTGTATTCAGGTGGTTTACAGAATTTAGAAGAGGTCGAAATTCTCTTTTGGATGAAGAACAGACAAGAAGACCGTTCTCAGCTGTAGTCCCGGAAAATGCGTCGGCCGTACGAAAAATGTTAATCGATGATAATCGCTGTATACCTACCAAATGATACAGAAGGAACTTAACACTGGATTCGCAGCTATACATAATATTAGTCATGAGAACTGCGTATGAAAGAAGTCGTTGGGGGCAACCGTAATACTTACCCATCATGGATATGCATAATATAAAATATGAAAATAAAACACGTGTAAACTAAACTATTTATAAAATGCATTGCAATTCGAATAAAATCCTGGCTTGATGACGTCATAAACTTTAAATGCTGTGTTACAGAATTGCGTAAAGGAAACATCCTTATAACTCCAAAATTGATAATCATATTAACTAACGGTTTACAGCATCAGATTAAGCGTCTCATTTCCAATTCAAATATATCTTTGAATTGAAATTTGAATGAAATACAGGGTCATGAAAAATCGAAGAGTGTGGAAAATAGGATTACAAATATCTCGGCAACTCATTATCCGATCGACTTCATTATTTATGCAAAATGTATGTATTTTTATTGTCTTTTATATTCATTCCTTAAAAAAAAAAAAAAAAAAAAAAAACAATTTCGAAAATTTTTATATACCTTTTACCAGAACGAATATTTCAAGAGTCCGAAAAAAAAATAGTTCCGGATAATCGAGGTTACTGAAATTCAATAAGCTTCTTTCCATTATTACATACTAAGTACATACCAAATTTCAAATCTCATATCTCCATTTGTTCGGGAGATAGAGCGTTTACAGACACACAGAATGACGGACGGCAAAAATTGTTTTGCTAAAAATATGTTTTTCGGAATCTGCAGCGTCTAAAACGAGTAAATCCGTCAAAAAAAGTTTTCGATTTTCAAAACGATTACAAGACTTAGCCTATACTACGTATGATGGGTAAGTAAAAATTAGTTTGTCGTTGTGTCCCCCATAATTTAGACCCACCAGTGGCTGAGAGGTTGTGCTCTCGAAGCTGGTAGACGGGAGGTGCTGGGTTCGATCCCAATCGCGCCCGTCGGCCTAATCGTTCGGAGTTTTCGTGGTTTTCTTCGAGCCGTGGATTTATCCATGCGTAAATACGGATTAGGTTCCCTTAGAAAGACCCCCACGAAGGGCACTCCCCCCGGGCCTATATCCCTAGTGTAGATAATTGGCCGTCAATAATCAACCCAACCCCATAATTTAACAGAACACCATAAGCGGAGCAGGTGAGTATCAGTAAAGAAATCCTAAAATTACTTAATGATAGTGGCCACCGCATTATTTCTAAAATTATAACTGGTGATGAGACGTACATACCTTTTATTGATATTCCAACACGTCAAGGAACTAAAGTATGAGTCTTTGAAGATGATCCCAAACAGCGTTGCCAGTGGGCTACTTTTTTAAAATTCAGATTTCTTGATTTACACCACTTTTTGTGAATTGTATAATATGACTTATTTTCGCCTTAATTTAACCTGTCATTAAAAAAGTTGAATTTTGCTTTCTCAAAAAACTGGTGGCAATCAAGAAATTTGAATTAAAAAAAAGTAGCCCACTGGCAACTCTGATCCCAAACCAACAATGGTGAAAACACAACGAGCAATGAAAAAAGTAATGTATGCCGTGTTCTTCAGATATACAGGTTTGGTCAAAGCCATTAAGCTAGAAAGACAGAAGACAGTTACAGCCAACTAATACACCACTAAGTGTATTCCAGAAATTCTTCAAGAAGTTAATGATAAGGGACTCACATGCTTCACCGTGACAATGCATCTTCTCATTCAGCAAGGTCGAATTTCTTGAACAAAAAAAATCAAAGTTATGGAACATCCACCCTATTCTCCTGATCTTGCTATCATTGACTTTTGGCTATATTTTAATCTAAAAAAAATATGTGAGCGTCGTTTTTCTTCCGAAGATGAGATTGATGAGGCTATAAAAGAATATTTTTCATCTATTCCAACAAATGGATGGCTCGAGGCATTTAATCTTTGAAAAATTCGCCTACAAAAGTGCATTGATCTTGGAGGGAACTACTTTGAACACTCCTAAGAGTTCGTAAGTTTAGCTTGTACTATTTAGCCGTATCTCAAAAATGTCAGTGTGACCTTCGTGTATGTAACTGCGAATTTACGTAAGTCGCGTAATACGTAAGTTGGGGAATGCCGGTAATCGAAAAAATGTCATCCAATTAATAAAGCAAAGATTGCAGGTAAAAGTTAGTGTTATCCAAAAGCATTTAGTAGTGAAGCAAGAAAACTTTTCTTGCCCGAGCGGCGTTCGGGCAAAAAAAGTTAAGTGGTTTAAAAGGATTGAAAATGAAAATTCACTGCAACAAACTAACATTGTGAGAGTTCAGATAATAATAATTATATTCTGAAACTTCATTTAACTTTGGTAAAGTTGATATTTTATAATATCTTTTATCAAGAAATCGTGATTTTTTATTTAGATATTTTAAAATAATTAAAATAATCAAAATAAGGTTTTGATTATTTAAATATTTTTTATATAATTTGGATATGTAAAATTTCAATCTTAATTTTAAAAGAAAAACTAATATGTCTTTATTTAATGCATCTTTTTTGCCTTTATTAAATATGTATTTTGCTTATAATTTTTTTTTTTTTTTTTTTTTTTTTGGTACATGTGATAATACACGTGAGGAAATGCACATCTTCTATTTGTCAAGTTTTGAGATTTTAATTTTTTACTTGCGAGCCATTTTAGGTTAAAAGTTTTGCATAATACAAAAAAAAAAAAAAAAAAAAAAAAGTGTTTTAGTTTCCGATTTCACTATCTTATTCTAAAAACAAGACGTTTCACGGGCAGAGTTCCCAAATTCCAGAGAGCGAAAATCGGGAGATTTTTATAAAGAAATCAAAATACTTTGTGCAATGATTTTTTTTTTCTTTTATGTAAACATAAAATAATAATAATAATTTAATTTATTTTAAATAATGTTACAGCCATATTATACTTAAAAAATTTTAAAATACTTTTTGTTAAAGGGCTCCAAACTGCTTTTAATTAAGCAAGATATGCTTTAAAACATTTTAAAATTCATTATAAATATCATGAACGAATTTTGCTTCTCATAAAAACATACAATTATGAAAGTTAGGAATGACAATTCTTTTAAAAATAATTTAAAATATTAAAAATAAATGAACAACGTAAAAAAAAATAGCACAAATAAAATACATATAAAATGGCAAACAGCTGTTTCGGAGCCTCTAAAGCTCCATCATCAGTGCCAAGGTTAAAAAGATTAAATACAGATGTAAATGTTTAGACCATGTATGCTAGCGTCTCCGCTGACGGCCAAGGTGAAATGGCGATGAGTGTTCAAAAACAAACAGCGGATTCAGGAGTCCCATTGTGACGGAGAAGACCAATAAGAATAGCTCCGGCAGTCTGGACTAGAGCTCCTATACTACAGGCTGAATCATACCGCCATTTAATAACCCAACGGACCAAAAACCAAGCTAAAACCGGTTAGCTTATCGTAGTAATGGACGGCGAGTGACAGTAAATGGGACGGCAAACACCTGTTCGGCCGATTTCCTAATGCTGAGCTGCGTTACAATATGGCGGTTATTTTGGGAAACAAGATGGATATGCGTCAGCTCCCTTCATAGGAGTCTGAGTCTAGACGAGCCTAAGCAGGGAGGAGAAAAAAGCAGGGAGTGAAGAGATTGAATTGAAGGAAAGGTAGCCAGACGCTTGAAAAATGTGGTGTACTGGACATATCATTAACCAAGTTGTTTGAATGCTTCCATGTATCATAAGTAGAGTTGCAAAGGGTGGAAAAAACTGGGTTTATTGGGAGGTAAATATTGAAAACTTCCGGGATATTTTAATCTTGGATAGGTAAAATATGGGAGAGGCAGATGCCTGATATGAATATGAACATCACTCCTGTTCTCCGATTCAGACAATGTAAACAAAAAAGAAAACGAACAAAACTAAAATAAATCAATTAAAAAATGCACTGCATCTCACAAGGAAATCAATATAGAGTATGCCTGAATAGTTAATATGCCAGTTAACAGATATTAAACAATTTTAATTATTAAAGACACATTCAAACCTTACCAATTCACAGCCGCCATTGTTGTAGAACAAATGATATGTCATAATAAATTATAAAAATTTAGAGCGCAAAATCCTAAGTTTTGTAAATTCATAATGAAAAACCTATTTTAAATTTTTCAGAACAATGTCTGAAATTTCTTAAAAATAAAAAATCGAAATAAAAAATGACTAGTTTGTTTACTTTCAAAACTTCTTCAAAATTTCCAATATTCCTCAAAATTCCGGGTTTATTCCCCAAAATTTCCGGGTTTTTTTCCGTCCCTCAAAAACTGCGGGTTTTTTGCAACTCTAATCATAAGCTTCCCAAAAATCAAGATCGTAAATCGGTAAGCATTTCTGAATTATTGAACCTTCGGAAAACTTTAAATTAGGATTATTAGACCAGTAATGATTAGCAATAGCAGAATGTTTAATGTCACAATTTTTAAAGATTGTTTTTATGTTCCCCCAAGCGGACCGTAAGAGGTCGCTTATAATTTGACCTATATACATTTTATCACAGAGAAGTTCAATCCTTTCATTTTAAAAATGATAATTCTTTATTAATAAAGAAATTATTAATTACAAAAATAAAATAATACATGATGAATACATTTTTTTTAAAAAATGAATTTACAGTTTCCAGCGTAAAGTTCTAATTTATTCATTATAGAAAAGAAAGTTAATGGTATCAGATTTTGCATTTAAGAATGAAAATTGGAAATTTGTTCATAGCAAGAGTTGGAAAGTTTTAAAGAGCGTTCAATTCATATCTATTAGACTTGAATTTCTAACATATCAAATAGCACTCATCAAACACAGACAAGAAATATAAACGTATGAGATTTTTCTAGCATCATATTTAAATATAAAGTACCTTATATACTCGTGTATAAGTCAACCCCCCCCCCCCCCCCAATTCTTAAGCAAAGTTTTGAAAAAAATTGTATTTTTGTGTATAAGTCGAACCATATTTCAGGTAATATGTTGAAAAATGATTTGTAATCGAGGATAAAAAATAATAATAAATTTTAATTAAATTAGTAATTTTTCTTTTCATTTCTAATCTGACTTAAAAAAAAAAAATCAACGTTTTAAAGCTGTATAATTATGTACAACCGAAGAAACTTAAACTATTTTGAAACCTATTCATATCAATTTAATGATACTTAAAAATAAAAAATTCTTTCAAAAATCTATCCAAGCCTTATTTACAAGGATAAACAACTTTTTGACTGCTAAAATATAGTACTTCTTTGTATTGTAGGACTTTTAGAAGAGAGATCTAGAAGCATTCTCAAGTTGAACTCTTTTTAAAAAGGGAATTAAAATGGTGAAAGGGATGTCACTGTATTGGAGGGGATTCTATCCCAAGAGAAAATGGGTGCAGAGCAATTACAGGGACATTATTGTTGAGCTTTTTTTTTTTGTCATTCACAGGGAAATGACCATTGTCCACTTTTATCTCTCTCTTCAACTTAGACCCATATGTGATTACTTAAAAGACTTGCCCATTCACCGATTATCTACGAAATTTTTTTACTATCTCGTGTATAAGTCGATCCCCCCCCCCCCCCTTTTCAATTCCCAAATATCGTCTAAAATTCTTCGACTTCTACACGAGTATATACGGTAATAGTGAGAAAAATTGTGTTAGAAAATCAGGAGAAATATGTATGTCAAGAATCAGGAGTATGGAAAATCAAGCAAAAATCAGGAGGTGGTTCTCAAATGACCTGCTCAACAACGTGAAACTTCTGACTCATTTTTAAACGCAAAGGCATAAAACTGGCAGACCTAACTATTGAAACGAATTGGAATCGAAATGAGTTTTCCATTTTTTAATAAATAGATTACTTATGGAGTTATAAACGATTCTGGTCACGTGACGACACGTTTTTCGTCATTCTCGGACTGCCGCGTCGGAAATTCGGTTCAAAACGCCGACTTTGACAGTATTTTCTGAAAGACCTTTCGTCTTTACCAAAAAAATGGAAAACTCATTTCGATGACATAGTTACTGAATAATAACACCTTCCAATTTCATTCGCTTCCGAATAAAATTGCGTCAGAAAGTAACTCCTTTGGATTTGAAAACAGCCTTGAGAGAACTGAATCCTGAATAATTTTTACTGGCTCTATACCCTTTCTCTGCGTCAGATAGAACTTTAAACAAAGTTTAAACTTTAAATAATAAAATAAAAGTCAAGATAAATAAAGATCGAGGTAATTGAATTATTCACGTACCGGGCGTGCCTGTAAATTTAGCATCAGATTCCAATATTTTGTTGAAAAATAACGATGGCTGTATTTCAGTTTCTCTCGTTACATCAAAAAAAAAAAAAATCATGCGTCAAGCATAGATTATGTAACACTTTCCAACGCTTCCAAAATAATTTTACAAATCATTACCGTTTAATAAGCTGAAAGATAACATCGAAGTAAACAATTTGGAAAACGCATAACATATTTAAAAACGTAATTTCAGGAATTTCCAACATATACAATATTCGGAAAAATATCTGAATACTTTTATTCAGCCCTGTATAGGATCTATAGATTTGTATATATACTACATAGGATGCTAAATTTTAGCTTAGTTAGGAAACGCGTAGCACAGTTGAAAATTCTCCTTCTGGAGTTTCTGTCAATAAACGGAAATGTGTTCGCGAACTTTTGTGTTGCCCTGTATATGAAATACATAATTTATACACACCAAGTAATAGACAAAAAGTGAGTTAAATTCAAAATCGCGTTCAGCAACTTAAAACGCACTTCCAGGAATTATTGTTAACAGACAGTAGAGAATTCTTTCGTGTGTCCCTGTAAATGAACGATGACTGCTATAGACACACTATTCTGTAGTAAGCCTTTTGTAATGCACCTTAATGATATATATAAATTTCAATGCGTTTAAAATAGTGAAACATTATTTAAATAAACCGCAAACAATTTTTCTCCATAGACTTAATGTAACGGATTTCTTTTGACTGTCCCTGTAAAGTAACTATAAGTGCTACGTACACCCTATTCCATATTAAGCTTCTTGTAATACACCTTAGTGATATATATCAATTACAATGTATTTGAGCTACTGTCTTGATTCATTCCTATGTTTGTTATTGATAAATCGTTCATTTAATCTTATAGAACAAGTTATTAGCTTCTTTTATTTCCTTTTATTATTTATTTATTTATTTTATTTTTTTCCACTCGAGATTTTCTCTTTTCTAAATTCATTCCGACGCGGCCTTAAAAATTTCTTTCACAAGCGAATTCTGCACTTAACCTGTTTTGTACATTGAAAAAAAAAATATTTTCTTATTTTATAAGCTATATATACAAATAATAAAGCCAGTAAAAAGATTAAAATTAAAAGAAAATTAAATAAAGATTCTCTTTATAAGTAACTTAAATAACCAAAATAGGAATGTTATTTAAATATAATTTATATATGTAAAATTTCGATCTTAATTTTTAGAAATTTTACATAGATAAATTATATTTAAATAACATTCATATTTTGGTTATTTAAGTCACTTAAAAATCTTATTATAACACAACATAACTTCACCAACGTAATTTTTGGGAATCTAATAATTACGTTTGGCCTCTGATAATACATTAGTTTGTTAAAATGAATTTTCAGTTACAAGGGGAAAAAATCCGATTTGTTTCTTTCTTTTTTTTTTCTTTCATTTTTTTTCTCTCTTTTTAACACTTTTTAACACTTTTGTAGCACTTGTAGTTTTTTTACAAGGACACTCAAAAGAATTACGTTACATTACGGTCTATGGGGAAATATCATTTGCGGTTTATTTTAATGATGTTACACAATTTCAAATACATTGTAATTGATATATATCACTAAAGGTGTATTACAAGAAGCTTAATATGGAATAGGGTGTGCATAGCACTTATAGTTACTTTACAGGGACAGTCAAAAGAAATCCGTTACATTACGTCTATGGAGAAAAATTGTTTGCGGTTTAATTAAATAATGTTTCACTATTTTAAACGCATTGAAATTTATATATATCACTAAGGTGCATTACAAAAGGCTTACTACAGAATAGTGTGTGTATAGCAGTCATCGTTCATTTACAGGGACACACGAAAGAATTCTCTACTGTCTGTTAACAATAATTCCTGGAAGTTGCTGAACGCGATTTTGAATTTAACTCACTTTTTGTCTATTACTTGGTGTGTATAAATTATGTATTTCATATACAGGGCAACACAAAAGTTCGCGAACACATTTCCGTTTATTGACAGAAACTCCAGAAGGAGAATTTTCAACTGTGCTACGCGTTTCCTAACTAAACTAAAATTTAGCATCCTATATAGTATATATACAAATCTATAGATCCTATACAGGGCTGAATAAAAGTATTCGGATATTTTTCCGAATATTGTATATGTTGGAAATTCCTGAAATTACGTTTTTAAATATGTTATGCGTTTTCCAAATTGTTTACTTCAATGTTATCTTTCAGCTTATTAAACGGTAATGATTTGTAAAATTATTTTGGAAGCGTTGGAAAGTGTTACATAATCTATGCTTGACGCATGATTTTTCGTTCTTTTTTTTTTTTTTTTTTTTTTTTTTTTTTTTTTTTTTTTTTTGGATGTAACGAGAGAAACTTGAAACACATAAAAATGCCCATTATATTTCAATCACTCATATTTCAATATAACAAATCATAACACTTCGTAATTATACACTTCTTTTTAATTGCTAAAAGGTGTAAAATAAAAAGATTATAAACAGTAAAATAGGTTTTATTAGACTCTTGGCACATGTTTCAGCTCAATCTGAACCATTCTCAAAACAAACAAAAATATAATTAATAAGGATTTTACGTTGCAAATATAAATACAAACATCAAATACTTGCTTTCAACGTATATTTCGTTTAATTTAAATATGAGCTATTTTAAAAAACTACATAAATAAACAACTTTCGACGTTTCGGCTATTCTTCATAACCATCTTCAGGAGAAAATTCTCATAAAAACAAACAGCGAAAAATTAATTTTTAGTCATTTCAGTTGAACATTTTTCTCAATTATAAAACACGTATTTAATTTTTCGCTGTTTGTTTTTATGAGAATTTTCTCCTGAAGATGGCTATGAAGACTAGAAGAAACGTCGAGTGTTGTTTATGTAATTTTTTTTAAATAGCTCGTATTTAAATTAAACGAAATATACGTTGAAAGCAAGTGTTTGATGCTTGTAAACAAAAACATTCTATATGCACGGTCTATGAAGTTACTTGAAACGCTTATCATTTAATTTTTCACTTTTTTATTAGACTGTTGACGTATGTTTCAGCTCAGTCTGAGCCATTATCAAAACGAACAAAAATATTCTATAAACGCGATCATTTAATTTTTCACGTTTATTTATTAAATACCATTTATTAAAGAAAACGGAAATAATTATTATATTGGCATGACAAGCAGGATATTTAGTTACAAAAAAAACTAGTCGTTGGGGGCCACCGTAATACTTACCCATCATGGATATCCATAATACAAAATATGAAAATAAAACCTGTGTAAACTATTTGTAAAATGCATTGCAATTCGAGTAAAATCGTGGCTTGATGACGTCATAAACTTTAAATGCTCTATAACTCCAAAATTAATAATTATATTAACTAACGGTTTACTGCGTCGGATTAAGCGTCTCATTTCCAATTAAACTATATCTTTGAATTGAAATTGGAATGAAATACAGAGTCATGAAAAATCCGTGAGTGTGGAAAATAGGATTTTAAATATCTCGGCAACTCATTATCCGATTGACTTCATTCTTTATGCAAAATTTGTATTTTTTATTGTCTTTTATATTCACTCCTTAAAATAAATAATTTCGAAAATTTTTATGTACCTTTTATCAGAACGAATATTTCGAGAGTCCGAAAAAAATAGTTCCGTATAATCGAGGTTACTGGAATTCAATAAGCTTCTTCCCATTACTACATATTAAGTTGATACCAAATTTCAAGTCTCTATCTCAATTTGTTCGGGAGATAGAGTGTTTACAGGCACACACACAGACAGACAGACGGACGGCAAAATTTCTTTTCTAAAACTATGTTTTTCGAATTCTCCAGTGTCTGAAATGTGTAAATCCGTCAATTTTTTTTTTCGATTTTCAAAACAATTACAAGATTTACCCTATACTACGTATGATGGGTAAGTAAAAAGAGCCTACTGCTAGTATAATAGGAAAACCACAACCCTGGCAAGCTTATATCAAGAAGAAACCATCCGAATAAATTTCAACGAAAGTAAAATAATTTTCCCCTGCAAACTATACCATCAATCCATTATAAGAGAAACCATAGAGATTGTAAGACGTAAAAATGCAATATGTAACGATGCAGCATCATTTAACTCACGAAAATTGTAGCTCGAGTTACTCCATGGTTACAAATACGGAAATAAACATCGAAGTAAAAAATAAAAATAACATGCGTTAATTTTTAAAAAGTAGGTGAAAAAATAAATGATTGTGTAACTTGATTGTGTACTTTTGTGTAACAAATAACTTCATCGACCGTGCATTTATAGAATATTTTTGTTTGTGTTGATAATGGTTCAGATTGAGCTGAAACATTATGTCAACAACCTAATAAAACCTATTTTGCTGTTTATAATCTTTTATTTTACATCTTTTAGTAATGAAAAAGAAGTATACACTCATATTTGTTTAAATAAAGCCAACAATATGTGATAATCACAAAACAAAACTAGTCGTTGGGGGCCGCCGCAATACTTACCCATCATGGATATGCATAATATAAAATATGAAAATAAAACATGCGTAAACTATTTATAAAATGCATTGCAATTCGAATAAAATTGTGGCTTGATGACGTCCTAAACTTTAAATGCTCTATTCCTGAATTGCGTAAAAGAAACATCCTTATAACTCTAACATTGATAATCCTATTAACTAACGATTTACTGCGTCGGATTAAGTGTCTCATTTCCAATTAAAATACATCTTTGAATTGAAATTTGAATGAAATACAGGGCCATGAAAAATCGAAGAGTATGGAAAATAGGATTGCAAATAACTCGACAACTTATTATTCTATCGACTTCATTCTTAGTGCAATATTTATGTTTTTTTATTGTCTTTTATATTCACCACGGAGAAAGAACCTGGAGGGGAAACTAGAATAGGCGAGGATATCGAAAATGCAAGTCATATTTTTTTAACGAAAGAGGGCGCTGTAAAATTTGGCGGCTGCCTTTAAACAGAATGTCATTAGATTACATGTTGAATTCCGAAAGTATTTTACTCGATTATTTTTAATTATAGCAATTATATGTCATAAATATAAGATGGGATATAAATGTTTTATTCCGGGATGTAGATCGGGCTATGATGATGAGATAAACAAAAGAAAAATCGAAGAATTTTTTTTTTTTTTAAGTGTGTTTAGAGCTCCAAAGATGAGTGCTTTTTATTATACTTTAATTTAAAGATATATGCATGTAATCATTTTTAAACTAAGAAATTTTTATTCTAGTATATCGATCTTAGTGTATATGTTTTTAAAATGTTATACTTAATGAATGCTAATGTCTGTGGCTAATTGACATGGCCATTTAAATTGTCTTATAGAGTGCTATTTGTTTGGCTGTAATCTGAAGCTGTTTTTATTTGAATAATACTTTTAATCTCTAAAAATTATACGTCCATTCCGTATTTCTTCGCAGTACAATATCCGTGATATTTATTTTTAAATGACTACTATTCAGATGCTTCTGTCAGGATGAACTCTTATTTAAAGAGTTATAAAAAGCAATCGAAACGCCAAATATCTATTAAAATATATGCATGGTGTGAAGAAAACTTTATTTAATGAAATTTCTACTTGTTTGACTTTTTTAAAGTTCAAATTTTCAATCAAAAACATTTAAAAAATGAATGCTTTTCGCATTGAAAAGCATTGCAAAAGCAGGTTAGGATAGCCTTCAGTTTACCGTGGCGCCATCTATAAGGAGAAAAACTGTATTGTAAAATTTCAACGTTACTTTCCCCTCCATCTATCTTCCTCCGTGATATTCACTCCTTAAAATAAACAATTTCGAAAAATTTTATATGCCTTTTATCAGAACGAATATTTCGAGAGTCCGAAAAAAGCAGTTCCGGATAATCGAGGTTACTAAAATTCAATAGGCTTCTTCCCGTTATTACAACTAAGTACATACTAAATTTCACGTGTCTATCTCAATGTGTTCGGGAGACAGAGCGTTTACAGACACACAGACGGGCGGCAATTTTTTTTTTCTAAAAATATGTTTTTTGGAATCTCCAGTGTCTGAAACGTGTAAATCCGTCAAAAAAAAAATTTCGATTTTCAAAACGATTACAAGACTTACCCTATACTACGTATGATGGGTAAGTAACAGCTATTAGTAACGGAAGAGCAAAACAGAAAACTTACCTGATATCACATGCTGAGAAAACAATATTACAGAACAGTCGGCATAGAACAGTATTCTCAATTTCAGAAAAACGTGTAGATGGCAAAGTTATTGCAGCTTCATTACAACCGTACTGAATGTGGAGAAATCCAACGATACACTAAAAGTTCTCAGGTGGATTTCACCTTTTTATGTTGACAATACAGTAAAATTTCCCTAGATTTCCCTAAATTCTCAAATCACGTGATTTACTGCATTTTCATTGGCTTATACTGCCACCGTAGCACAAAGCCCCCTACATTATTCTAAGGGGCGTTGCGCAGCATATGCATTATTGCCAACTTCTACGCTTTTAGAAATGTGTTTTGAAACAAAAATATCATTTTCAATAAAATATGTGTTGCGTTAACTAATGTAGTGTTGTACTTATTTTATTTTCGAAAAAAAAAAAAAATCTGGTTCGAATATGTTTATTTGGCTTTTTAAAAAAGCGTAGAAGTAGCAATCATACATATGGCAAAATCAAAAGGGCGTTTTTTTTATTGAACAAATAGCGGAATAGTATTAAATCTACAGATATTTCTTTAAAAATATTGAGAAAAAAGTTGTATGAATTTTAAATATTAATTATTTAAAAAACTAGGGAATCGAACCCGGGCTTCCCGGGTTACAGAACATCGCTGAAAACTATTTTTTTTTTTTTAATTCTAACATATTTTTTACATAAGCCAGCGTCAAAATGGAGCATTTAATGGGCCTGTATCTTTGCATATAGGCTGATTATAACCCTCATATGAACATAGGCTGGGTTTTGTTTATTTTATTCAAATATTTTTCTTAATAATTCAAAATTTCGTTATTTTCATTGAGAATAAATGGACATTTTTTCGTATAGCATTTTAAAATGGTTAAATTTACTTTACCGTTGCTAATACTTTATCGTTGCCAAAACTAATTCAAAACCCGAAAAAATGATTTTTACTCAACAATTTTGTTTCAATTGAAAAATTTTAACGGGAAAAATGAAAATGAAATTAAAAAAAATAAAGAATTAAGAAGATTAAATAAAATTATTAGAAATAAAACGAAATTTTTTAATTTTTGATAATAATACAAGGTTTCAATATGTGTAACCATAGGAAACAGGCGAATATGACGTCATTTATCGAAAATAAAGCGGATATGCTTTGATTGGTGAAATAAAATGATCTTGGGTTTTTTCTTCACTTTTTTCTTTTGTATGGTAACAATACTTGCTTGCCGTTTTACCGTCTGCGCACGGCTAATATAACTATACCGTATTTTTTATTTAAATTTTAAAAAAGTAAAAAGAAGTTTCAAAAGAAAATGGTTAGCAAATGTCAATAATATGCTCCGCAAAATTATCCATGTCGTAAATGATGTCATGGATAGCGAGAAATAGTGATTTTTCATTCTAAAAACTAAAAGAAATAACTCGATTACCTAAAAAAAATGACGAATGTTAATAGTTCCATTTTTGTTGATAAAACCTAAAGATTTAATATTATTTCGTTAAAGTAACATAATTTTCCCTATGCCAGTATTAAAATTAATTGCCTGGAAAAAAAATTAACAAGAATTATGTCATTGAAAAGGGATTTCTCTGGGGAAAAAGGAAACGTCATATTTGAAATAAAACGGGAATTTTCCAATATGTTTTAAAATGAGTGTGAATCAATTCCTTACATTAATAATACAAGGATCAATAAGTATAGAAAGTAGATGAGTTTCACGCCATATTTATAACGAAAAATTTAAATGTTTTGTTATCTATACTGATTATTAAGCATGAGTATCCGTTATTTCGTTATTTTGTTCCGCATGAGTATCCGAGTTTTCTGCTAAAAATCACATCATAATTTTAAGAAAAGGAAAATGAACACGAATCTATTATATTAAAATCTGACCGTGTGTTTGTATTTCGCAACTACTCCTAGATTATCGAACGCAATGCGATTTACTACCGGTTAGTTTACTACCGGTTTAGCGAATACCGGTTATAATTGATCCGAGGATGTCAGACAAACTCTCAGAATTAAAAAAATTAAATTAAATGCCATTTTTTTTAACGAAGTTTCTCTAAAAACGGAAAGTAACTTACTCCATATTTGTGTATAAAAAAGGAAAAATAAAACAGATCAGTATATTTTTTACACCATTTTCTCATTAAAACTGAAAAACAGAATTTATTTTCACTTTGAATAGATGGTGAAAACAAAATCTTGATTACAGTAAATTATCCGAAAAATATAAACATATTTTTACATATTCAAACTTCATGAATCAATTTATTCTGGGAGAACAAAAAATTGCCTGTCAACATACTGTCATTTAGAAAACAAGATTTGTTTCAACTATATATTAAACCAAGGAGGCAGAATTGAATTTAAAGAAAAAGCATATACTATTTCTAATTAATGTTTTTTTTTTTTTTTTTTTTTTTTTTTCTTTTTGAGGATGGCTGTTTAAACGTTTCACAAAGGCGTTAAAAGTAAATTTGTTTATCAGGTAAAATTGACATTTGTTTTTGTGCAATTCGTCTATTTCCACGATTTTATTAGGCCCTCCTTTCTGCATTGGTTGCAATTTCATTTCCGCGATTATTTGGCACAAAATTTTACTTTTTTAAGACTGAGTTATGTCAAGGTCCCTATAATAATAAATACCGTAGTGTTTTCTATGAAATGTGATAAATAGTTAGTTAATTATTAACGTTTTTAATTGTTGGGAGTAAAATATTTTGCTTAATTAATGTATTTATTCTTCTTTTAATGTTGCGTGAACGAAGTCACGGGTAACAGCTAGTATATATATATATATATATATTGACATTTGCTAACCATTTTCTTTTGAAACTTCTTTTTACTTTTTTAAAATTTAAATAAAAAATACGGTATAGTTATATTAGCCGTGCGCAGACGGTAAAACGGCAAGCAAGTATTGTTACCATACAAAAGAAAAAAGTGAAGAAAAAACCCAAGATCATTTTATTTCACCAATCAAAGCATATCCGCTTTATTTTCGATAAATGACGTCATATTCGCCTGTTTCCTATGGTTACACATATTGAAACCTTGTATTATTATCAAAAATTAAAAAATTTCGTTTTATTTCTAATAATTTTATTTAATCTTCTTAATTCTTTATTTTTTTTAATTTCATTTTCATTTTTCCCGTTAAAATTTTTCAATTGAAACAAAATTGTTGAGTAAAAATCATTTTTTCGGGTTTTGAATTAGTTTTGGCAACGATAAAGTATTAGCAACGGTAAAGTAAATTTAACCATTTTAAAATGCTATACGAAAAAATGTCCATTTATTCTCAATGAAAATAACGAAATTTTGAATTATTAAGAAAAATATTTGAATAAAATAAACAAAACCCAGCCTATGTTCATATGAGGGTTATAATCAGCCTATATGCAAAGATACAGGCTCATTAAATGCTCCATTTTGACGCTGGCTTCAGCCTAATATTTGCACACAATCAGATTTATAATATTATTAGGATAGGATTTACAAAAAGTATATATTATGTCTTTATGCGGTACTAGCTGTTACCCGTGACTTCGTTCACGTAACATTAAAAAAAGAATAAATGCATTAATTTAGTAAAACATTTCACTTGATAATTAACAACATATATAATTAACCAAAGCTTTATCACATTTTATAGGAGGCCATACGGTATTTCTTTGCTATAGGGGCCTTGACATAACCCAGTCTTAAAAAAGTGAAATTTCATGCCAAATAATATATACAATCGCGAAAATGAAACTGCAACTAATGCAAAAAGGAGGACCAAGTAAAATCGTGAAAATCGAGGAATTCCTCTTCGTAAAACGAAAAACAACACTGGCAGAATTCTTCTATACAACAGTGCATTTTAGGTGGTATTTGGTGTACAATTTGTATACGTGTGCATTGCTAAATGAGCATTATTATATTGTTTATTTGCATAGACATATGTTATATATTTCTTACTACATTATCTTGTTTATGTATATATTAAATTAAGTGCTTCACGCTAAGTGGTGTAAATAGTGAACAAACTGCTTGTGGATTTTATACATTGATAGATATTTCACAAAGATATAACAATCTGAGGCGATTCTAAAATGTAAATAAAGGTTGCTAGCAAGTACTTTAAATTCTGCCCAATTTAACCTCGATATTTTCTCTATCGCGTCAAGAACACTATAAGCAAATAAATACCGACAACACAAATCTGATGATCTAAATTTACATATTTTTGTTAGTATATATAGGATTTTTTTGATTTATTTCATGCGCTTGAAATTTTTTACGCTTTCTCTAGGGTTAGGTGTCGAATAAATGTACTTTCTTGTTATTTTATTTTGCCATTTCTATTTATTCTATTTTCCATTCATTCCATTTATGGATATTGATTTAATTTACATATTCGTGTCAAAGAATATTCTTTAAAGTTATTATCAGGATTAGGATAGGATGCGATTAGGGTTAGGATTAGGAATAAAAATTGAACGACAATGGCATGGCCGATTCAGGTTTAAAGTATGAACCAGGAAGTCTATTTACATCATGTAGCAATAAGAAAATTATAAAATTATCGGCTGATATTTTTTAATATGTTTTACAGTCATAGTTGGCATCAAAGGTGAGCGGGGAAATGATCATCTAAAATACCATTAAGTGTTTACCACGCAAAAAACAAATCTGGTTACAACAATGTATTTAATTTTGCGCCAAATTTCATTTGATAAAAAAAAAAAAGAAAGCAATTTGACTATGGACCTAATTACAGATCCCTAACCTTCCTATTCTCGGAAATGTTCTACCTATATGTAAAAAAAATTCTACTATATAGAACGTGCTTTCACGTTTATAATGTTATGAATTGGCACGATCGGCTTGTTTAAGTTTACACAATTTGGCTGGAAGAAAAGATTCATTACTTTTTGATTTCTTCTTTGCTTTTGCATTACGCGAATTTGTTGGTAAAATCGATTTTCTTTTCGATAACATTGTTGTTTTTTAAGTTTAAAAAATATTGTAATTTTACTTAAACATTGCTTTAAAATCCCTGCAATTTTTCTTATCCTACAAGACTTTACAAAAATCTATTATGAAAAAACTTAAGAAAAAAGCTATATTTAAAAAAGACAACAAAGTTTTTCCTATTTTAAAACTAAAAGAAATGTAAAATTAAATTCCGGTTCGAAACTACGATTTACAAATGTGTTTCGATTGTGGGAAAATGATAGAGGAAAAATGTTGTTACTTCGACACAATCATATTAAATCTTTAGCTTTTATGAGAAAAGCAAGTTTCTTTTAAAAAATATAGTTATTTTTATTAAGATTTTCTGATTTTCGATACGGATAATTTTGCGATGCATATCATTGACATTTGCTATCCAATATATATATATATATATATATATATATATATTACTTTTTAAAATTTAAATTAAAAATATGGTATCTTTATTCTTTATGTTAGCCGTGTGCAGACGATAAATCGCCAACCTATCCCATCATTCGTATTGAATTCATTAAAAATATAAATCTTTCACTCATTTCATTTAAAACACAGAACTTTAATTTACAACACATACATTTAAAATACATATATTACGTACATTTAAAATAATTCCTTTCATGTGAAAAAGAAAAAGAAAAAAAAGAGAGAGATTAATCACGAATAATTTGATATCCCAAGATCATTTTATTTCAACATCAAAACACATCTGTTTTATTTTTCTATATATGACATCATATTCGCTTGCTTTCCATACTTACTCGCATCTATGCACTTTGTGTTATTATCAAATATTTGAAAACGCACGTTTTATTTCTAATATGACATCATTTCATATTCTGTTTAATTCTTAAATAATTCATTTCCTTTTCATTTTTCACGTGGAAAATTTTCACTTGAAAATAAATTGTTGATTAAAAATTATTACTCAAGGGTTTTATTTTATATTGGCAACGATAAAGTATTAGCAACGGTAAAATAAATTTAACCATTTTAAAAAAAGCTGCAAAACCGGGCCTTTTGGGCCAAACCAACCAAACCAACCAACCATTTTAAAATATACGAAAAAAATGTCCATTTATTCTGTAGGAAAATAATGAAATTTTTAATTTTTAAGAAAAATATTGAAATAAAATAAACAAAAACCAGCCTATATTCATTTCAGGGTTATAATCAACTTATATGCAAAGATACAGGATAATTAAATGCTTCATTTTGACGCTGGCTTCAGCCTAACATTTGCACACAATCAGATTTATAATATTATTAGGATAGGATAGGATATATACTAAAAAGAAATGGCGCATCTAGTATTTGTCGAGAATTAAATAAAAACCAGAGGGCCCGTGCGAGGATTTCGCACTGAAATCTAATATTTTTTAGGTACTGCTCTATTATCCCGTCGACCACTTTTCATAACAAAAAACTATCGTCAAACTGTAAGATTAAACGCCAAAAATGCAGTCCCATTTACTTGATGTCAGAAGCATTATACGTGTTTGTTACGTCATCAAGTGGTTTTTAACGCGACATTTGCGTGTATTTTTCATTATGTTTTACTGATTTATTAGTTATTTCATTCATTAAAATAACTATTGTGTCCTTAAATTCTTATATTTTATTTATTTATTTATTTTGATATTCCAATGAGAACGTTCTCCCGTTTATTTGGCGATAGTTTTTTGTTATGAAAAGTGGTCGACGGGATAATAGAGAAGTACTATTTTTTTGTAATATTTATTAGATACAGGTTTAAACTTCTAAAGAAAAGTAAGGATAAAAATATCTGCAAACAACATTTAGTTTTTATTCAAGCCAGAATATCCTTTAATATATTCCATCAAAGTTAGAGTAAACTCTGATCCAAGATTGCAAAAGGCATTCTCGATTTTTCTCTGCGAGAAAAAAAAAATAACAATCGTATTTTGACTGCATTAGAGGATGACGTCATCCGCTTCGGGAAAACCATGGGATTTAGAAATATAAATCTAAATATTTCAATTTCAATTTCGCTTCTTAATCATAAGTATAAAATAAACCCGTACGGTGTTATTTAAAATAATTGCTATGAACCTCATATAATGTGGTATTTTATTTTTTTGGCAACAATTTCAGGAAAACCTTTCATTTCTTTCATGAAAACAATGCCGCTTTAATTTTTTAATTTCAGCAAATTTTAATCAAAAACATGTTTTAACGAACTGTTAAGTGGGCTATGTCAGAAGCCTGTTCTAAAACCTTTCATATGGTATCTCATTCGTTGTTCTGCGTTTCATATTTTCTGAGTAAAAGGGATGTTGACAGGAGAAATAATATATAAGGACCAGAGGGCCCGTGCGAAGATTTCGCACTGAAATCTAATATTTTTTAGGTACTTCTCTATTAACCGGTCGACCGCTTTTCATAACAAAAAACTACCGCCAAACTGTAAGATTAAACGCCAAAAATGCAGTCCCATTTACTTGATGTCAGAATCATTATGCGTGTTTGTTACGTCATCTAGTGGTATTACATTCGACATTTGCGTGTATTTTTCATTATATTTTACTGATTTAGTAGTTATTTTATTAATTAAAATAACAATTGTGTCCTTAAATTCTTATATTTTATTTATTTTTTGATATTCCAATGGCAACGTTCTCCCGTTTATTTGGCGATAGTTTTTGTTATGAAAAGTGGTCGACGGGATAATAGAGAAGTATCATTTTTTATTAATATGTAATATTTATTAGATGCAGTTTTAAACTTCTAAAGAAAAAGCAAGGATAAAAATATCTGCAAACAACATTTAGTTGTTAGTCAAGCCAGAATATCATCTAATTTATTCCATCAAAGTTAGACTAAAAACTGATCCAAGATTGCTAAAGGCACGCGCGAGAAAAAAAAAAATTAACAATCGTATTTTGACTGCATTAGAGAATGACGTTATCCGCTTCGGGAAAACCATGGGACTTAGAAATATAAATCTAAACATTTCAATTTCAATTTCGCTCTTTAATCATTAAGTATAAAATAAACCCGTGCGGTGTTTTTTATAATAATTGCTAGGAGCATCATATAATGTGGTATTTTATTTTTTTGGCAACAATAATTTCAGGAAAACCTTTCATTTCTTCCATGAAAACAATGCCGATTTAATTTTTTAATTTCAGCAAATTTTAATCAAAAACATGTTTTAACGAATTGTTAAGTGGGCTATGTCAGAAGCCTGTTCTAAAACCTTTCATATGGTATCTCATTCGTTGTTCTGCGTTTCATATTTTCTGAGTAAAAGGGATGTTGACAGGAGAAATAATATATAAGGATCATGCACTCGTGACATCATAATTCACTTTTATATTTTAACTGAATAATAAGGCTACTATAATTTGTGACTCGTGCTATAGCCAGTAATACACGTCAGGACACATTGCCGTTATGATTATCTTTTTACGCGTGAAGGTTTCGCTATGGTACTCCATTGTGAAATTTGGCAATTTTTGAAATTCAATATTTGAAAAACGGCACAATCATTAAATTTGAAATTTATATAAAGAAAAATACAATTTTTTACCTTTCTAATGCAGTTTGTCTAACAATTTTCTGACAAATACTTTTCGAACTATTATTCTTTTCAGTAACTTCAAACATTTTCATTTTCCGAGATTAATCTGTGGCAACGATTAGCGAAAAACCCAGTCGTTAGAAACGCATAGCTTTTTATTAAAGAGGATAAGTTAGCATCTTACAAGCACAAATTCAATTAGCACGTAATTTAAAAAGCTAAGTTGACAAGTTGATAAGAAGATAACACTCATATACAATAATGTATTTGAAATTTTTTGTTCAGATTTATAACAGTAGATCAGTAAATGTCACATGCACGATTTTCTATAGAGCAGGCATGTCAAACTCGTTTACCACCCAGGGCCAAATTATTATACACAAAGCCGCGGGCCACATTTAAAATAAAAAAATACATACCGTATAATCTGACGTATAACGCACACCTCAAACAGTTATATTTCGACCCCGAAATTTTATTTAATTAAATGTTACTTATTGCTTCGTCGTAATTATTTAATTTTATTTAAGAAATAAAATTTCTGAGTTTAAATTATTTGAGTTGCGTGCTATAAACTTGAATATAAAGTATCTATATATTTAAAACGAAAAGCGCATTCTGTCAAATCCACATAAAAATCGTCTCTTTGCGCATGCGTCAACGGGTTTTTTTTTTCAAGGTTTCTACCTTGAGAAACGGGAAATCTGATCGATTAACCCAACCCTCACCTGTTTCGCCTAGGGGATTGAAAAGGGTTGATTGAAAACGGATGAAGCCGTACCATTGTATTGAAAACATAGACCTTCTCATTTATTTTTGCTCTGAGGTTGAAAGCTAAAGCTCTTTTTTTAAAGAACTCCTGTTTTCACTACTAAATATGCATATTTTTTCGCAAAATTTTAAAGGAAGCTTGAATACAGATGCATTTATAACCGATTGAAATGTCAGAGAGTTCGGAAGATGAGAACTTTTTTTTTATTGCTATGTTAAAGGAGCCAACACGAAAGCAAACAAAAAAGCGAGAAGAAAACATTTCGTTTACAACTAGATAACAATTGTTTTTCACGAAATTTTTACACGGGCTGTAAAACCGTTTTATTTATCACCAATAGAGATTTCAAAGAGTTCGGACAAAAAAAAAAATTATTTTAAAACTATGAAACGACACAGAGTAAAAAAAAAAAAAAAAAAAAAAAAAAAAAAAATGAGCGTTTTTATCACTAAATATCAATATTTTTTCGCGAATTTTTCATTTAAAAATATAATTTCATACAAAATCGAGTTATATAAAATAATAATAACTTGATGTTTTTTTATTTATTTATTTATTATCACGGGCCCGGGCAAGGCCGGGTGGAGGTCATCTAGTATAATATTATTTACGCAGCTAATAAAATGTGTACATACGAAATACAACCAGGTTAAAGAAATATTCATTCAAATTTCCAAAGTTATTATTCATAGTCATTAACCTCCATCAAATAAGGAAATTTTTAATAAAAAATGAATAAAAACATAAAATATTAGTCAAATTTTAAAAAAATGATTAAACACTGCAAACCACATCATAGTCCAGCATGTGTCTGTAAAAGATGGTTGAATTGCTATTACATAGTTTTTTATCCTAATGAAACCTTTTTAATAGAACAATTTTGGCCGATTTCAACATTAAATAGATATTACAATAATTCTTCGATTTAAAATATGTCTGCTGCAGCCATATTTATCATACATTTCTTTATAAAACTAGCAGTTTTAATATTTCTATATGCAATAGTTTTCTTAATATTTGCTGAGAAAGAACCCCGGTTAAAATCAATTTAATTAGGGTCGATCCAGACAAAATATGGGGCCTGTTTAGACTCTCTTCACAAAAATCTATTTAATAAAACAGGTCCCTTCACAAAAATCAATTTAATAAACTGAACCCCTTCACAAAAATTAATTTGATATAATGGGTCCCTTCACAAGATTCCTGGTAATAAAACAGATCCCTTCACAAAATTCATTTTAATAAAATAGACCCTTTCACAAAATTCTATTCCATAAAAAACTTGCTTTTTATTAATTATTTTTTATTTTGTGATGTTTTAAAATTTGTAGTTTGTAAACAAACAAGTTCACTAGAAAGGAAAACTTCAGCAAAAGGATTTTAAAAAGTTTTTGTTAATAAATGCTTGGTTCGAATTTGAGTAACAGGATTTCAACTTTCGTCACAAAATGTTATTTTTCACAAAAATATAATAAATTTCACAAAAATAACCTTTATTTTTCACAAAATGGGCCACAAGAAAAAAAACCTGCATCGACCCCTGTTACGGCAGCAATAGCGTTTTTTTTTTTTTTTTTTTTTTTTTAAGAATAGAGAGACACAAAAACATACTTTGAACTGCACTTGGAACAATGGAACTATCTAATGCTGTTATTAGTTGCTGAGCAACTTTACCTCCAGGCAACGCGACGTGTAAGCAACTTGCAGAGACATAAGTCAAGCCATTAAAGAAGTTTTAAGTTTAACTGTTGTTAAAACTACATGAATGAAAGTATATATAGAGAAATTTCAAAGAAATTTAAATTTATAAAATATAAAATAAATTGATTAAATTAAAATATAATAATAAAAGGAAACTATCAAAAATGAAAAAAGAAAAAAGTATATTTTATAAAATCGGGAGGAGGATAAATAATTACAGATATACTGGAAAAACCCACATCCGCCTATTATCCTTTCAATATGAAATCACACTGAGTTTCGACTGAATGCGATAATACATTCTAAACAACAATAATTTCAACATCAAATATTAGATGTAAAGAGAATAAATGATTATTTTTCACATTCTTTGAAATCCATCTTTCTTTTAATTCTGTAATTCTCTATTTTATAAAGCCATTGTCAAAAGCTTACACGTACAATGAAGTGTTTTTTTTTTTTTTTTTCCTTTTTTTAACCATTGGGAAAATGGTTGTTGTTTTGGTCGAGAATGGACCTCTTGACGTCTTCACTTTATTTTTTTAAGCGTTTTTAACGAAATTCTGTAATTTTAGAAGAATTTTTAACGAAATTCTGCAACTTTAGAAGAATTTTTCTTTGAATAGGCAATAGAAATGCATAAAATCGTTACAAAAATGTTGAAGTTACAAAAAGGATAGATGCAAACTATCAGATAGGAAAAAAAGCCGAATTCAAAAATGGACGCCGGATGACAAATCGTCTTATAAAGCAAAAAACGTGGTGTTCAACGTTAATTTCCTCAAAATACCTTTAGCTCAGACATCCATCTAAACAAGAGTTAAAGTTATAGTAGGAAGGACCCGACAAAACATTAAGGTATATATTAAGGATGAGGTGTAGTAATGGAAAATGCGTTTCAATAACTGCGGCTATGGTTCAAACGAATATTTTTGTGAGGACAGAGAATGCCAGAGTCTCTTCAACTGTAGTAATGGAAAATGCTTTTATTTGTAGATGGTTCCGATGAATATTTTTGAACAATTAATATTTTTAATTAATTTGAAAAAAAATAAGCTTTCGGAACATTTTCCCAATGGTTGTTGTAATTTGTTAAATTACAATTTTTTTCTTTTTTCTTTTTTTTTTTTTAATGAAAAACTCTATTTAACCATAATTTTGACAACTCCTCACTTATTTTTAAATTCAAATAATGTCTTGGAATAAAAACAAGCAGTTTAGTTTAACTTCGTGCATCTGTACTCGTACTTTCATGAATTACAATGCGACAGACATCAAATATTGAAATTATACATTTCAGTTGATTCTTAAAATTCCCGGTTATATATAAATCTTTTTAGCAATGATACTTATGCTTATATACAGGGTGTCCCACAAGGTACGCAGCGTCTAATATGCGCAGATTCGGATAGAGCACGTCAATATGAGTATTTTGAATGGTAACATGTGGGGTCCCCGAATATATCCAAAATTTCTCAATAAACATTGATTTTCACTTGGTTTTTTCCTCATTTCTTGTGTTTTTCACATGACAAGCTTCGCATCTTACTTACACTATCACGGTAACATTCGGGGACCCCACATGTTACCATTCAAAATACTCATATTGACGTGCTCTATCTGAATCTGTACATATTAGACACTGCGTACCTCGTGGGACACCCTGTAGTATTTTTATAAAAATGTAACTACTTTGGGTATTATTTCTTTCATTTCGTAGTGATTGAATCAGACTTGCGGGCAATACATTGTTTTAAAGCAGCATTTTTTTTTTTTTCAAGAGGCTTAGTAAAAAGCCTTTTTTTTTCTTTCTTTCTTTCTTTCTTTTTTTTTTTTTTTTTTAAGGAAGTATTAGCTTTAAATCTGACTACAGTAGTTTACCTTTCTGATGCTTGGACTTTTTTTTTTTTAAGTTATCTTATACATGTGTAAGTTAACGTAAGTTACGTAAGTATTACATAACTTACGTAATCGTAAGTTTACGTTATTGCAAGTTACGTAAGTTATCTTATCGTGCTATAGTGCCAAGTAATGATACATTCTTTAAAAACTCTAATTCTTTATTATTAGAATTATTATTAGAATTATTATTTGAATGCATAAGTGATACGTTTCATACACTGTTAAAAATTTGCAGCAAACTGTCCAGTCATTTGACCGTTTTTATAGAAAATGATTACATAACCGTAACTGAACTCTATTCGGACCATAATATAAGCAATAATATGGTCAGAATAGAGTTAGTTTATGGTTATGTTTTCTCTAAAACCGGTCAAATGACTGGACAATTTGTTGCAAACTTTTAACAGTGTAGTGTATATACTCACTAGCGTTAACCTCTTTGTTTTTCTTTTTTTTTTCTTCTTTTACGACTACACCCTTGCCTGTAAATGGACAATAAATGCTAAGAACACCATTTTTTGTAAGACACAGGTGCATATCAACAATGTTTATTAATGATTCGGTTTTCATAAAATTTGAAATGACTCGACAAAATTCTGCAGCGATTATATATATATTAAATTTCAAACCATTAGGTTGGGTAGTTTTTGCTCTGTTATATGCAGACGGATGGCGTACCAGATGACGACTATAGCTGCTACGTTTTTATATAATTACAAACGCACCTAAAAATGTATAAGGAATGCTTCCACTAAAACATTTGCAGCAAAGTATCCGGTCATTCGGTTCGAAAACGGTTAGATAACCGTAATTTAACAGTATTTTGACCGTAATATTGCCCATATTATGGTCAGAATACTGTTAAATTACGGTTATGTAACCGTTTTGTATAAAAACGGTATTATGGTCAGTATAACGTTAAATTACGGTTATTTAACCGTTTTCTGTGAAAACGGTCGAATGACCGGATACTTTGCTGCAAATGTTTTACAGTGTACTTACCTTATTTAGGCTGTCATTATTAAATTCCTACTATTAGCTCACACTCTCTTATTTATATATATCTTATTCAAATTTTCAAACGTTAATAAAATATTTTCTATTCATCCACTCAAGTTCAAATAAGTTTTTTTAAACTTGTAGTGGATGACACTTTATGTTAATACAGTTTTTTCAAATATTAATTCATTAATTTAATTTAATTAATTAATTTTAATTTTAAATGGGAGAAAAAAAATTCCTCCCATTGTTTTCATAAATGAAATGAAAGATTTATGTCAAATGAGTGATGCCACAGAAATAAAATACCGCAACGATGATTATAAAATAATGTTCAATAAAGATAACGTGGGACATGAATGCTGCATGGGTTTATTTTATATATTTATGATTAAAAAGTAGGAATTGACTTTAAAAAAAAATTATATTACTTGTTTTTCTCTACAAATGAGAATTGAATATTTCAAAATAAAATAAACTGCACGACTGTCGTCACCCCTCACCCCCTCAGATTAATGTTTTCCTTATTTGGTTCTATTTGGAAATACACCAGGAAGAAAAAAAATGTCAGACCCCCCCCTCTATCCATCTCCATACGAACGACCTTATGCACTGTAGTTTCAGTTTACAAAATTTCTACGAAAACCATATTCAAACATTGTCATCACCAAATGATTTTTCGATTCTAATTCTAAGAACCTGAACAAGAAAACAAGCAGTGCTCGAAGCTGGAGCAATTAACAACTGTAGATCCAGATGGTGATCATTTATTAGTCATTCAGGATCCGTATTCCAGGAAACTAAAGCTAAAGGAAATTTAGTATTACACATTCCCAGAAAAAAAGAACATACTTACAAAACACTAATTTTTATAAATGACAGTTAAAATATCTCTCTTTAGAGAAGGAAAAACTTTTAATCCAATTTAAACACAATTCCGCTATTATTCACTTTTGCATTTGCAGCATGGTATAATTACTGATACAGGGTGTCCGAAAAGTCTGGAAACGGTCGAATAACTCAAGAAATATACATCGGATTGAAAACGGAAAAATGCATGTTGAATATTTTTGAAAAATCTATTTTGAGATATCAAAGTTTCCCCCCAACGCTGCCCCCTGGGTGTAAAGGGGGGCAACTTTAACATCTTAAATGGTAACCTCCCTTTTTTTTATTGCAGATTCGGATTCTACGGTAAAAAATACGTAACTTTTGTATTTAACATTTCCTTTAAAAAATCGTAGATGACACTGTATGTAATCCAGTAAAATGCAATGAGAATCGTTTCCATTGAAAAGTATGGAAATGGTTGAATAACTGGAGAAATATAAATCGGATTGAAAAATGGAAAAATACGTGTTCAATATTTTAGAAAAATCTACATAGGGATATAAAAGTTGACATTTTTCTAAAATATTGAACACGTATTTTTCCATTTTTCAATCCGATTTATATTTCTCCAGTTATTCAACCATTTCCATACTTTTTAATGGAAACGATTCTCACTGCATTTTACTCTATTACAGCGCCATCTACGATTTTCCGAAGGAAATGTTCAATGCAAAAGTTACGTATTTTTTCCCGTAGAATCCGAATCTGCAATAAAAAAAGGGAGTTACCATTTAAGATTTCAAAGTTGTGCCCCTTTCTCCCCAAAGAAGCAGAGTTGGGGGGAAAACTTTGATATCCCTAAATAGATTTTTCAAAAATATTAAACTTGCATTTTTCCGTTTTTCCATCCGATGTATATTTCCCGAGTTATTCGATCGTTTCCAGACTTTTCAGACACCCTGTACACAGTAAAAAATAATAGTAAATTCACGTCCGTAAATTGCTGCCGTAATTTTACGGGAAATTCTCCTTTTTAAAAAAAAACAGTCAAATCCCGTAAATTGCATGTTTTTACGGCCAAAATCCGTTAATTTATGGGCAAAAGTCATTTATCTACTGACAAAAGCCGTTTATGTATGGATTTTTCCTGGAATCTCTGCTGCAGCAATTTTTAACAGTGTATATTATTTTAGCAAAGTAAAGAATATGACAAACAAGAACGAAAAATCATGCACCATGAAATAGATTATGAAACACTATCTGATGAAATACACACCTCATAATACTCTAAAAATAAGCACTTTAAATGTACTTTTTCACAGCTTAAAACTTAACTCCAGCTATTATGACTCATAGTCAGTTCTGTAACCGAAATCTTTTGAGTGTCTCTGTAAATAAACGGAATATTCTACGCACTCAATAAATCTACTACAGAAACAATGCACGAGTGCACCTCAATAATGTATATGAGTTTCATTAAAATATACTGTAAATGATTTTTCCCAATAGATATTAATGCAATGGAATACTTGTGTGCGTTCCTGTAAACGAATTATAAATGCTACTTACTCTATAGTCTATATAAATTATGTTGCCAGCCACCTCAGTGACGCATATAAATTTCTTAATGTTTAAAACAGGGTAACATCATTAAAATGAACTGCAAACGATTTTTCTCCATTGACCATAATGTAACAGAATACTTTTGAGGGTCCCTGTAAACAAATTATAATTGCTACTTAGTCTACACTCTATAGAAAACATGTTGTCGTCTACCTCAGTGAAGCATATCAATGTTGTTATGATTGAAATAGTGCAACATTATTAAAATGCACTGAAAACGATTTTTCCCCATTGACTGTAATGTATCGAAATACTTTTGATTGCCCCTGTAATCAAACCATAAATGATCGATTCATTTTCAACACCGAACATGGTATAGTTAACCTCAACAACATACATCAATTACATGGTAATCCGACTGTATTTACGCGAGTTAGAGCGCGGACAGACACACCAAATTCATAAACACTTTTCAACTATGTTGGAAAGTGTTTAAAATGTAAAAGTTTTAAACTTACGTATCGAGGGAGATAAATGTGAAAGGGGGGGGGGGACAGAGGCACAGCAGACTTTCAGCGGAAGAGTATTTATATAATTACTTATCGTTATTGCAATGTAACAAAAAAGGCAGACACATTTCAAAATAATGTTTTAAAGATTATAAACTGTATGGTGTGTGTGGTGGGTTACATTATTAGGTGCGTTCTTAATTATATAAATACGTAGCATCTATAGTTGTCGTCTGGTCCGTCCGTCTGTCCGCATATAACAGCGCAAAAACTACCCGACCGCGAATGGTTTGAAATTTAATATATGTATAATCGCTGTAGAATTTTGTCGAGTCATTTCAAATTTTATGAAAATCGAATCAAAACTTAAAAAGATATTAATAAAAGTTTTTTTTTTTTTATTCTATTAAATCCTATCATACGTAATCTGTATAGTAAAAGCGCAAGTCATGTGACTGAGGAAAACAAATACAGGCTAACCACTTTTTTTTTCATATGCCAAGTGGCCATTTTCATTCAAAAATATTTTTTCGAATAAAATTGCATAAAAGTTACATTTTTAGAAAGATCGTTGAAAAATATTGTTTGCTTGAAAGATGAGTTACATTTTAAAATGTATAGATTCTGAGATAACTTCAGTGGAAATTAGGTTAACAGCCGAATATCTCAATCCATTAAAGTAAATAAACAGAAGAGTCATTCATTGTGAGTGATATAAATATTAAGCATGGAGGTAATCATTCGCAAAGCAAGATCTCCATAGTGAATTTTACAGCGCTGTCTTGTGTCGAAAAAAAATTCGCATCTGTAAACATTGCATACGTAATAAGAAAAAAGGCAACCTCATTTCGTTCATAGCAGACGATATAATTAATTTCACTGAAATAATAATGATGATTTTTTACATTGTAAAACTATTTACAGCACGAAACGAACGCGCCTCATTTGTCACGTTTAACGTACAATTTCCAACTTGTTTATTTTTAGTGCAATAATAAGGATTCTAAGCTCTAATCCCGGTTAAGGTATGAATCCTTCTATATTAAAAAAAAAAAGTAATCTGGAACTGAGCCAAAAACGAAATGGACCAATCAAATTCTGCGTAGATATTCCGGGTTATTCTCATCACTTTTTTACTAGGGACTTTTTTGAGGGGCTATTACTTTTTTTCCAGCCATCCTACGGATTCTAAAATCATACCACCAGACGCGAAATATAACAAGCTTTCGGAAATTAAAAAAATTATCACGGTCGGACAATAAAAACTCACAAAAATCCTTAAAAATCGAGTAAAAAATCTTTTATTCAAAAAATCATTCTTTTATATTGTTGCCAATTTTTAAATAAGCGCAAAGGATTATGTTTTATCTCGAATAAAAAATGTATTGGCGCGAGACTATTAAAAACAATAATGAAAGTTTAAAATAATAATTAAATGATCACGTGTTAAAAGCAGGAAATAAAGAAAATTATGTCATAAAAATTGTGTTTACACATGAATATTAAAAATAAAAAGGATGAATTAAATGAAAAAGCATTATAACCAGTTAAATGAAAAAGCATTATAACCTGATTACAGAAGAAAGTCGCCGTTCGTGATGTCATCATCATCATCTTTTTAAAACAGGATACATTACCAGGTTTTAAGAGGCTGTGAAATCAGAACGGGGGTTGGTGAGCGTAGCGAGCAGGGGGCAGAGCCCCCTAGTAAAATGAAAAAAATATACGTTTCAGATCAATTACATATAAATAAATATACACTTACTGGATAATGATTCTTTCTCAGACAAAGATGAACTACCGTTTCTAAATCCGGCCTTTATTCAAGTGAGACTGACATCTAAATATTTGATTGTTTCTGTCTTGAAAGAATTTACAAATTTGAGGATAAAAACAAATTTAAACCACCTAAAGCAACTCTCCCGTTGAAATTCTGTGGAACGATTGCCGGTAAAACTTTATAGCATTTTATTGCATATATTTTAGTAAATGGTGGTTTGGCAACTTTCTGCGTAAAATCACTCATTTTCAATACCAAAATTTCCGAGATAGTATTTATTCCCTAGTGGGCCCTGAATTCAACGAATTAAAATACACCTCTTTGTTAATTGTCTTTCGCAGACAAATACGTTAATAATGAAGATGTTCTTCATTGAATTCGACTGTATTTTCACAAATCTCTAAAAAAATATCACCCGAAATTATCAAACAATTCTAAGTATTGGAAATAAGTTTTTTAAATGTGAATGTGATATATTTCAAGAAGAAATATATCACAAGAAATATATCAGCAATGTGTGTGACGCACACAGGCACCAGAGTAGTAAAGGCACCAAAGATTTCATTTGAGGAAGAAATATTTCAAAAAGGAGAAAAATCCTTAATTTAATTATACTAAAATATGTATATTACATTTTCTTGACATCTAAATTGTGTTTTGTAGATTTACCTGAAGAAAATGTACTTATAATCACTTAATTATCTCTCCTTTCTCTCTCTTTTTTTTTTTTGTAATATATTATTTTTATTATACTTCTAAGTTTTTGAATAAGTAAGTTAGAGTAAAAATGCAAAAACTAGACTTTGTATGAGTTTGATGTTGAATGTAGAGGTTTCAGATTGGAAAGACTGGTATGAACTATCGGACAACTTCTAATTGGTCAAAATGATAATAAAGCATCGGTCACTTACGAAGGTATTGGAATTCCCTGCCGTAGGTATTTAATATTTGAATTGTAATATTCTAACTGTTTTATGCATGAAATTTTTAATTTTTATATTAATTTAGGATCTATAATTTGACTTAATCCCTTAAAATTAATTATATATACTTTGTTGTTAGTTTTTACATCTTAGATTTTGAACGAACGAATCAATTTAAATATTAGACATTTGAACAATTATATCAACTATACTAAAATCGAAAATAAAATGACATATTTGAAATATGAAGTTGAAATTGGTATACGGCGCAGATTAGTAATTTGAAGTTATTAATGTTGAAATTTTTGGTATAATTAATTTACAATGAGAATTTTTTTCCCCTCAGGTAATGGAATAAGGGAGTATGACAATACTTAAAATCTTTTTGCAATCTAGGAAAGTATGGAGTTCTTGGAGGAGTCCTGCGATGGTTAGATAATACCTAATATGAATCAGAAAATTTAAAACCAACCCGCCACTCGACAAAAAAAAAAAAAAAATTCACTGACCAGCAACCCGAGAAGAAAAAAAAAATTGCTGACCCACAACCCGACAAAAAAAAAAAAAAAAAAAAAAAAAAAGTAATGAATACGAGCCCGACAAGAACTCGAAATTCTTCAACCCGAGCCCAAACTGAAACTCGAAATGAAAGAAAACTGATCAACAATTTAATGAATTATAGAAAAATAATCATATTTTTAATATTAATTTCCTCATTTATGTAGAAAAATAAACATGTAAAGGCTCATTCATATTCAAATATATAGTTTTTCATCTGAAACTAAACAATATTTTGGATTTTCATTAGAAAAATCGGGCTAAGCCAAACCGACTCGCAATCAAGGACGATCGACCGAATCAAAACTCAGCCCGGAACATTTTTAGAGCCTTGCTACGAAAACAATTAACACCAACCCGACCCGAGCCGAGGGCATGGTCGGGCATTTACATATTAGCAACTAAGATAAAATTGTTAGGTGCTATTGACGCCGGACTTTCTGATTCTATCTATTCCTGGTGCTGCTTTACAAAAAATTTTATAAAATAGAACTTTTATCGATAAATTTATCAAAAATTGGTAAGCCACGTCAATTAATAATACCGATGCCTCAACTTATTCTTCCCTCTTCCTCTTTTTGAAAAAAAAAACTAAACTTTATGTTTAAATATAAGATATTTTAGGGAAAACAATAAAACTAATTTTCCGAAAAACACATTATTCCCATTAATATAAGGCAAACATGTACAGAATCCCTGCACCTCTGTTTAGCGTGTGGTGTAAAAAAAAAATATTTTTACTGAAAATATGTACTGGAATGTTTTACTGGAAATGTTTTTACTTTAAAATAAAATTTTTAATTTTTACTTCATTCTTTGGAATGATGTCTTTTTATTTTCATAAAAATATTTCTATTTTTTTTTCTTAATGAATCATATTTCAACTAACGATCCATATTATAAAATTAATTATAAATCTTTTTCCACTTTAATCTTGCAAACCACTTTAACTTTATAGTCCTTGGCGAAATGATTTCTGAGAAGAAAAAATGAAAACAACTTAAAACAGGAACCAATTTTCATTATTATATCTTTCATTTTTCGTTGAGTCACTGAGAAGTCAAAATTACAGTTAGATGAACGATGTGAATTTTCCAAATAAAATATACAAATCATATACCCCTGTATCTTGATGACGTACCCGGAATTAACTGTATAGTTTTGATTAATTTTAGTTTATTCATTCGAAAAATATAGAAGACATTTTCTTTTACATCATATTGCTTTTCTATGAGAATTCAGATGATTTCAAAATTTACCATTAATTGAGAAGAAAATGGCGCATTTAATTAATTACTCCAATTAGTCCAAAATTTTGTCACTGATTTGTCAGGCATGCTACATTTTCTGTGTATTTTTTGATGGAATTTTGTGCAGCCGTTCGAAAAATATAAATCATTTTAACTTTTCAATTTTATATATTTTTTTAATCATAAGTAATTATTTTTTTCTATTTAATTTACCAGTTGCCTAGCAACTCTATTTCATAACATGTCAAGAAAAAGAAAATCTCATCAAAAAGTCACCTGTAAAAAATGCAGCCAAGTCTCGTAACTCATTTACCGTAAAAAGTACTGAGATCGTATAAAGCCAAGTTTAACTATCTTATTAACTCTGAAATTTTCATTCACAAATCACTCCTAGTCTCTATATCTTTAGTTAATTATTATTTTGTGACTTGGCAATTACGTAGCACGAGAATGTGATGTATATAGTTAGTCTTAATCAAATAATACTATAACATATTAAAGTGTAATAACTTCCCTGTGCGTATATAATTTGCCTTAATTAAATTATCCCATCCCATTCCATAACATAGTAAGGTGTAATAACTTCCCTGTGCTGCGTAATTGCCAAGTCACAAAATAATAATTAACTAAAGATATAGAGACTAGGAGTGATTTGTGAATGAAAATTTCAGAGTTAATAAGATAGTTAAACTTGGCTTTATACGATCTCAGTACTTTTTACGGTAAATGAGTTACGAGACTTGGCTGCATTTTTTACAGGTGACTTTTTGATGAGATTTCACTTCTTTTTGTAAGTAATCCTCCTTTTCTTGATTTTGGGTTCTTTTTGGGGATCATCCACTGATTTTCACTAAGCCCACACTCTGTCCCTATTATTTACAGGTATAAAAAATTTGAAGCTTTAGTTTCGTTTGCAAAGTACTGTAGATAAAAAGAGATTTCAGGTTCCTAGGCAAGCACTAAGTTATGGGAGAGGGAGTGTCAAAAGAACTCTCAATTGCTTCCAGGATAGGTGCTATCCATATGAGATATTACTCGCAGCCCTAGATACTTGATATTTAATATAAAAGAACTTTTTAGTATAAAAAGAAAGCCAAAATTAAAATTTCAGGAAATTTCCAATAAATCAAACTATATTACATTTTTCGATGTTTTTTTTTAGTCTTTTTTTTTGTTATTTACGGATTTTTTAATTTTTCCTTACTTTGTGTACTAAACCCTGCCTTTCTGCCAAATGTCAAGCTTTTAGGGATTACAAAATCGAATTATTTTCAAATTTTCGACTTTTTATAAATTTATTGATTTTTCGATTTTAATTCTAAGTTACCTGATTGTCATGCCAGTATAGTAATTCTTTGATCCGTCTTCTTAGGATCATTTAGGTTCAATTTAGAGATAAATCAAGTGAATCTTAGAGTCACCATGATTTTATTTAGAAAGGACTATCAAGCCATAACCAGCCAGTAATGTCGGCAGGGGAGGGGGAGCTGTGAAAATTTTTGTGGGGCCAGCATCATTTATCAATCCATATTTCATATGCGAAGTAAATAGAGTATAACCTGTGAAAGAAAAAAAACTGTCTATAAAGAAATCGCCTATAACGTAGCCAGTCTATAGCGGAACTTTTCTATAACGAAATTCGTAAACGAAAGAAAAGAAAACTATATTCCGGGGGAAATAACATAAAACAATTAGGGGCGTTGTACTAGCTAATAGGACAATTATCTTAAAACTGATGTTTCTAGCAGTACAAAATCAAATTGTTTTCGAATTTTCGATTTTTTAAAGATATTTCGATTTTATTTTCGAATTTAACGAATTTTTTAATTGTCCCTTTTATTGAATAGTAAATACTACCTTTACACCCTTTAACCTTACCTTTACACCTTACATTTTAAGTTTTAAGTTTCTAAGACTACAAGATAAAATTATTTTCAATTTTTGATTTTTTCGAATTTTTTTTATAATTTTCTGGATTTTTTATAATTTTCTTATTTTGTATCCTTTATTACAAATTTCAAATTTCTAGCGCTACAAAATCGAATTATTTTGAAATTTCCGATCTTTTGCGAGTTTTTTATTCTATTTTCGAATTTATTGTGTTTTAATTTTTCCTTTTTCTGTATCCTAAACAATAAGTTTACGCCGAATTTTAAGTTCTAAAGCTACAAAATCGATTTTTTTTCAATTTTTCGAATTTTTTAATTTTCTTTAAATTTTCCGGATTTTTAAATTTTTCCTTATTTTGCATCTTAAATAATACCTTTATTCCGAATTCCAAGTTTCTAGCGCAACAAAATCGGATTATTTGAAATTTTTCGGTTTTTTTTTTCGATTTTTTTATTTTATTTTCGATTTTTTTTTTTTTTTTTTTGGGGGGGGGGGGTTGATGTTTTCTTTTTCTGAATTCTAAACACTACCTTTACACCAAATTTTCAGTTTCTAAGACTACGAGATCATATTATTTTCAATTTCTCACTTTTTCTTTTTCTTTTCCTTTTTTTCTTTCTTTTCTTTTCTTTTTTTTTTTTAATTTTTGAAATTTTCGATTTTTTTTTTCGAATTATCCATATTTTTTAATGTTTCCTTATTTAGTATCTCAAATATTACCTGTATTCCGAATTTCAAGTTTGTAGCGCTATGAAATCGAATTATTTTCAAATTTTCCTTATTTTTCGATTTTTCCGATTTTTTTTACTTTATTTTCGATTTTTCCGATTTTTTTACTATATTTTCGATTTTTCCAAATTTTTTATTTTATTTTCGAATTTTATTGCGTTTTTTATTTTAACTTATTCTGAATCCTAAACACTATCTTTACTGCGAATTTTAAGTTTCTAAGGCTAAAAGATTATTTTAATTATTTCATTTTTTTTTTTGGATTTTTCGAATTTTTGAATTTTTTTTTTTTCAAATTTTCCGGATTTTTTAATTTATCCTTATTTTGCATCCTAAATGCTACCTTTATTCCGAATTCCAAGTTTCTAGCGCAACAAAATCGGATTATTTGAAAATTTTCGATTTTTTTCGATTTTTTAATTTAATTTTCGATTTTTATTGTGTTTTCGATGTTTTCTTTTTCTGAATTCTAAACACTACCTTCACACCAAATTTTAAGTTTTTAAGACTACAAGATCGTGTTATTTTCAATTTTCAATTTTGTTCGAATTTGTTGAATTTTCGAATGCTTTTTTTTTTTTTTTAATTTTCCGGATTGTATAATTTTTCCTTTCTTTGTATCCGAAACACTAGCTTTATTCCAAATTTGAAGTTTCTATGGCTGCGGGATCTACCCAATCTTTTCGATGACGCGAGAATGAGTGAGTGTGTGAGTGACAAAAAATCGAAACTTTGAGTTCATATATCGTCTGCACTAATTTATGGGTATTTTTCGAATTATCCATATTTTTTAATTTTTTCTTATTTAGTATCTTAAATATTACCTTTATTCCAAATTTCAAGTTTATAGCGCTATAAAATCGAATTATTTTCAAATTTTCCGATTTTTATTTATTTATTTATTTATTTATTTATTTTTTTTTTCGAATTTTATTGCGTTTTTTATTTTAACTTATTCTGAATCCTAAACACTATCTTTACCGCGAATTTTAAGTTTCTAAGGCTAAAAGATCAAATTATTTTATTTTTTCAACTTTTTTTCGAATTTTTGAAATTTTTTTTCGAATTTTCCGGAATTTTTAATTTTTCTTTATTTTGCATCCTAAATACTACCTTTATTCGATTTTTTCAATTTTGCCTTCGATTTTTTTGGTGTTTTTGATGTTTTCTTTTTCTGGATACTAAACACTACCTTCACACCGAATCTTAAGTTTCTAAGACTACAAGATCGTATTATTTTGAATTCTCAATTTTGATGGAATTTGTTGAATTTTCGAATGTTTTTTTTCGAATTTTCCGGATTTTATAATTTTTCCTTTCTTTGTATCCTAAACACTACCTTTTTTCCAAATGTCAAGTTTCTAGGGCTATCGGATCTACCTAATCTTTTTGATGACGCGTGAACGAGTGAGTGAGTGAGTGACAAAAAATCGAATGTTTGAGTTCATATATCGTCTGAACTAGAAAAGACAGAAAGTTGTAATTTTAAATTTTGGTCTTGTGTGCCAAATACTCTAGAAAAACGAAGTTTCAAATTTTTGGGATACTCCAGCGCGGAGATATGGGGGGGTCAAAAGTGCCCTGAGTTGCTTCCAGAAAAGTATGCTTACGGCTGTCCTCTCTCGACTTGGCGGAGGCACTGCCGTGCCTCCAGATCCGGGGAAAATAACACAAAACAATAACGGAAGGTGTACTAGCTAATAGGACAATTATCTTAAAATCTATCTAAAACAAACTATCCCCATCCTGTGGGATTTGTTTTTCAATGTTTTACTTTATTTAATGCAAAACATAGATTGCATCCGACAACTCATAAAAAAGTCCTCCGGCCTGTACCGGCAGGAAAAGGTAGCTTTCCTATATCTTCGTTTTAAAATTTTAGCTAATGTTACTCGAAAACAGCAAGTTAAAATGCAAAGAAACCGTTTACAAAAGATTCGTTTACACTGAATTTGAATAAGAAATTCGCCAAATTATTGAGCTATAGCCAAGTTGGCTTCATTTATGAAGACTTATTTTTGTCGCCAAATTTGGCGAGATTTCGCCAATTGTCGCCAAGTTTGGCGAGAATTTGGCGCTAATGGATATGAATATACAGTTTTATGCGTATGATTGGGAAAATGATTACAACAATGAAAGAAAATAATTTGCGAGAAATCGCGTTCACTAAAACTTATAAATTTATATTAAAATCATTAAAATTACAGACATTACAATACACTTTCATAAAACATTAAAAACATGTTAAAATTGGACGTTTCGGATTTACATGGAAAATCCCTCTTCAACAACAACATTTCACTTAGCGTAAATCATAGTTCAAAAATATCAACAAATAGAAAATGCAACGTATCAAAATTTCGAAGTCAAAGTTACAGTTATAATAACACGGAGTATTCATTCGGGATTGCACCTGCTTGACCATAAATTTATCGTTGGTTTTTTGTAATGTGCTGTTTTGTTTCAAAATGTCAGCCACCCTAGAATTTCAAACTGCTCTATCTCAGCCAATTTTTAAGATAGAGGTAAAACAAAAAATGCTCTGGAATCCTTGTATCAAGTCCTAACACCTAATTAAAAAATAAACTTGATTTTTTTAACTTTTTTGTATATTTATTTTAATTTAAAAAATTTCCGTGGCCGCCATCTTGAAACAAGATGGCGGACGAAGCTGGCCAACGAACTCGGTCGAGGCATTGGTGAGCTTAATACACACAATTAGTTTCATCCAAATTAATTTATAAATACGAGCGTTATCGTATGAAATTATTTTCATTTTTTCAATTTTTTTCGAATTTTTTTATTTTTTTTTTCGAATTTTCTGGATTTTTTTAATTTTCCTTTTTCTGTATCCTAAATACTACCTTTATTCCTCATTTGAATTTTCTAGCGCAACAAAATCGGATTGTCTTCAAATTTTCGGTTTTTTTCAATTTCTTCGATTTTTTCAATTTTGCTTTCGATTTTTTTGGTGTTTTTGATGGTTTCTTTTTCTGGATGTTAAACACTACCTTCACACCAAATCTTAAGTTTCCAAGACTACAAGATCGTATTATTTTCAATTTTCAATTTTGATGGAATTTGTTGAATTTTCGAATGTTTTTTTTTCGAATTTTCTGGATTTTATAATTTTTTCTTTCTTTGTATCCTAAACACTACCTTTTTTACAAATGTCAAGTTTCTGCGGCTACGGGATCTACCCAATCTTTTTGATGACGCGTGAACGAGTGCGTAAGAAGTGACAAAAAATCGAATGTTTGAGTTCATATATCGCCTGAACTAGAAAAGACAGAAAGTTGTAATTTTAAATTTTGGTTCTGTGGGCCAAATACTCTCTATAATTGAAGTTTAAAATTTTTGGGATACTCCAGCGCGGAGATATGGGGGGGTCAAAAGTGCCCTGAGTTGCTTCCAGAAAAGTATGCTTACGGCTGTCCTCTCTCGACTTGGCGGAGGCACTGCCGTGCCTCCAGATTTATTAAAATAATTCCTTCGTTGTGACTTTCCCGATTACGAAACATTTGAAAAAAAAAGTATATATAAAATATAAAATAGTTAATCCTCTGTAATCGAATCAGCGAACAAGGTTAGCACCAAACATGAATGATGCTATAGCAACAATGAAATTTAAAATGATTGTAGATACTATTAAAGAACTGTGTCAGAAAGAGTTCAGAATTTCTCGATTATAAAAATTACATTTGTTAATATGCACGCCATTTAGCAGGGGAGAGAAGATATGATACTTACAGAAGATGACGCAATGAACATTTTGAAGCATTCTACATATTAAAACAACGAGCTAAAATCTTAATTTTCAGGCAAATTCGACAATTTGGGGCATGCGTGAGATTAAATCGAAAACTTATTCAGTTTTAAGGAACACCCGAACGCTGTCAGCAGCGTGACCCAGCGGTCTGAGTTTAAGCTCTGGCTTTCTGCATCGAGCGCGAATTCGAATTACCTGTGATTTATTCAGTTGTGCTGATTCAGATATCAGACCAGATGCTATGATCATTAAGGTACGGTTAACTGGTTCAGATTGACTGAATTAGTTCAACCATATGCGTCTGGGATTGTTCAGTAGGTAGAGCATTGGCAGCTTCAGCCAAGGGATCCCGGGTTCGAATCCTGGCCCGGACTTTTCCGCCCATAGATGGGAAGATTACATTTCATATGATTTTTTTACCAATTTGAATAGTTGTGTCAAAATTAATGTAGTGTCATTCATTCCATCATTTTAGAAATAAAAGTACTTTTCCTCTGAAAAGGTGAACAGTGTAGTCTTGTGTTGTAATCTGTGACCACTCTCTAGTATTAGATGGGAAAATATAAATGTATACAAAATACATTTTTTGAAAAAAAAAAGGGCTTCATTTGATATACATGCCGCATGCGGAAGAAACAGGTATGTAGCTGATCAGAGTTACAATGTGCATTGAATGGTTAAATTGTAGACGTTACCAGTAAATCTGCTGTTACTGTTATGATACTGCAGAAATAGCTACCAGGACCTGATTATCCAAAAAAAAACACGTGAAACACCATGCTTCCCCTCTAAAATTTAGAAGGGGTCCCAAAACGACTATGAAGAGGGCTCTCGAATTCCCATTTTCACTTTTTACTTTCTTCTTTCTTTTCCAACTTTTTTCCAAGATCTATAATTGCATTTTTATTTCCTTCAGCTTCTTTTTTACTTTCTTCTATCTTTACACGAGGAAAGTATTGGATTCATGAAAATAATCGATTTCCGGTTTTCGGCGGATTTATACGTTTTAGAGGGTCCTGAACACGATTTGACTGTGTTCAGAAAATGTCTGTCTGTCTGTATGTATGTGACAAAAATTTTATGGACGAAGTATCTCAAGAACTAATGCACGGAATTTAATAAAAGTTTAGATTCAGTTAGTCCCGGATATAAATTTGTACTGATTAGTTTTTGGTGTAAATCGTCGTACACGTGGCGCTGCTATGCTACATTTTTCACGATTTTCATGATAGCTATATCTCAAGAACTAATGCAGAGAATTTTATCAAACTTAAAATTATGTTAGACCATGACATAAATAGACGGTGACTACGTTTCGGTGTAAATATCCCAACAGGTGGCGCTGCTATTCTACTTTTTCATGATTTTCACGATAGCTATATCTCAATAACTAATGCACAGAATTTAATCAAACTTCAGATTTAGTTAGACGTTGACATAAGTTGTTGTTGATTAGGTTTTGGTGTAAATCTCCCAACAGGTGACGTTGCTATGCTGATTTTTTTAGAATTGACACTATTTTAGCGATAGTCATATCTCAATAACTAATGCACGGAATTTAATAAAATTTTAGATTTAGTTAGACCTTAGTGCTGATTCGTTTTTAGTGTATGTGAAACCTGTATGAGATAGAAGAAAGTTTTGGGATTGGCACAGCCAACTAGTTTATTTATTTATTTATTTATTTATTTATTTTGGGGGGGGGGAGGAGAAAGTTTGTTTAATCCAAGAGGAAATCCACGCACTACTTCACGAAACTTATTTAACAGGGAAATATGAATGTTATCAATAGGATGTTAATTAAGCATATAGCATCCTGATGTGCCTGTTAGAAATCCCCCAGGAAATTGAGCATACAGCTGTAGGTACTAAATATGTCTGAAGTATATACAGGGAACATAAAAAAAGCTGTTTAATGAAATGTATGTGACATCGGGTAAGCTATTACTCCCGGGAATAATATTAGTATCATTGGTGAGTTTTCATGAATGAAGAAGTAAGAACACTGTAAAAAATTTAATGTAAAGTTTCTGAGAAAACTTGTGGCAGCTATTCTGCCACAGGTTTTCCTAGGAATTTCACCAACGAAATGCCAAGAAACTTACACAAGTCAGTTACACACAAAACATATGGAACTTTACACAGATCACCGATAATTTCTCGTTTACAATAATTCCGAAAAGTTACACAAAAGTTCAAAAGTATACCTGAGAAAACTAAGGAATATTACACACAAAACATATGGAACGATTCACAGTTGATCAGTAAATTGCACTTTCTTAAGTATTCCGAAAAGTTACACAACATTGTGGAAGATGTTACACGAGATTTCTCGGTATTCTCGGATCAGCAGAAATAATCCTAGAAAACCCAGGAATGTTACACAGTAAACGTCAGGAACATTACGCAGATTTTATACAGTGAAAACTTTTTACAAATGAAAAGGCTGGCCCCAAAATGATAGCGTGCTTCCCTAGATTCAGAGTTTAATCGGGCTCTGACCATGACGCTATTAACTTTAAGGTTTATAGAGTTGTGAAAAACAAATGGTGAAACTCCATTACCTTTGTTGGTGAAAACCAGTTCCATAGTTCAAAATCAATTAAGAAACTCAAATATCTTTAAGCCTCAATTTTTATTTTTGACACTTTTACAGCCCATATAAAGCGATACTATGCTGTCGAAAGTTTGAGTACTTATAAATTATCCGGGTCAGGCCAACAACGACATTTAACTAGTCTGATGTGCCAATCCCAAAACTTTCTTCTATCTCACACAGGTTTCGCATACACTAAAAAGAATCAGCACCCATTTATATCAAGGTCTAACTGAATCTGAAGTTTTATTAAATTCCAAGCATTAGTTCTTGAGATTGGACTATTACTAAAATCGTGTAAATCCTGCAAAATGCAGCATACCAGCGCCACCTGTTGGGAGATTTAGACCAAAACCTAATCAACAACAACTTATGGCAACGTCTAACTGAATCCGAAGTTTGATGAAAAATCCGTGCATTAGTTCTTGCGATAGAGTTATCGTGATAATAACGAAAAAAGTAGCATATAGCAGCACCACCTGTTGGGCTATTTACACCAAAAAGTAAGCAGCATCTATTTATGTCAAGGCCTAACAGAATCTGAAGTTGGATGAAATTCCGTGCATTAGTTCTTGAAATATAGCTATCGTAAAAATCATGAAAAAAGTGGTATAGCAGCGCAACCTGTTGGAATGGCTACCTATTTATGTCAAGGTCTAAATGAATCTGAAGTTTTCATTAGTTCTTTAAATAGAGCTATTGCGGAAATCGCGAAAAATGCAGCATAGCAGCGCCACCTATTGGGCGATTTTTACCAAAAACTAATCAGCACCAATTTATATTATAGAGACTAACTGAATATACAGTTTTATTAAATTTCGTGCATTAGTTCTTGAGATAGAGCGCTTACAACATTTTTGCCACAGACTCACAGTCAGACATTTTCTTATAACAATCAAATCGTGTTCAGGACCTTCTAAAACGTATAAATCCGTCGAAAACCGGAAGTCAAAAATTTTCATGAATCCAATACTTTCTTCTTGTAAAGATAGAAGAAAGTAAAAAATGATATTCAGTGTCATTATAAACTTAATACAGTAACATCATATTTACATACATTCTTATTTAAATATTTATATGTCTTACATGCATCTTGCAGTATATATCTTACAACGTGCTTTAGAATGTATATACATGCATGCACTGTAAAAAACAAGACAGATGTTTCTTAATCTAGGGAAAATATATACAATAACCTCATCCGAGTTATCCATGATTTCAAAAAACGTTCTTTATCGATAGAAACCTCACCAATATATTTTCGTAATTTAAAGAGGCATTCATAAAAATAAAGGGACTTTCGTATTATAGCGGCCCCCACAATTACGATTATGCCAAGATTGCGGTTAAACTTTCGCCAAGATCATAACAAAGCTTATATATGCATCATAGCATAGGTATATATACTTCTAATGCTCATATATGTAACCATACACGTCATTATATAAGTATTATTTACGTCTTATATGTCATATATATACGTCATATATGCATCATATCACTATAACCGGGCAATATGCGTCACGAAATGTTATATATTTCATATAGTATTATAATGTCATGTATGCTTTATAATTTGACGATAAATCTTGGTCGCTTGGAGATTCATCCTCGAGTGCCGCTATAACACAAAAAGTACCCAATCAAGTTTCTTTTGCTGCCACTGATTTTCGGAAACGTTTACGAGTTTTTACAGTGCGTTAATCGGCTTTTTCAAAAGATACACGCGTTATTATAGCAACGGAATAAATTCAAACTGTCGATAAAAGGCGAGGGACTGCTTTTCATCGTTATAATATAATGTGGTGAAATTAGATTTATGGGGGAAGTTTTTATATAATCGGATAAACTCGATTATGAAAGATAGCCGTTTTTAAACATTGTGCTGAATGGATTTTGATACGAATTCAACTGTTAGTCACATAATTTTTCAGGGAAGGTTTTTGTATATAAAATCGTTCTACGTTGTTTAGTCACCGAATTATGTGTCAGAGGAATCCATTTATGAAAGTTTAACCCTTTGAAAATGATTGTGCTAAAATGGATTTTAATAGGGCATGCACTGTTAGATAGATTATTTTTCAGGGAAGGTTTTACTATATAATATATCGTTCTACGCATCTTTGCTCTAGAATTATGAGGTCAATTTCTATAATCAGGTGAATCCTATTATAAAACATACTAGCCTTTTAGCTCTCTAAGCGTGTGGAACGTAATATTCCGTTCACTAAGCTACAGGTTGCACTGCAATATATGCAATGTTTAAGATAATATAATTCTATAGATTTAATGAATTTTCAAAACATTGAAGAATGATTAGTACTCTCAAGGGTTACATTCATATTTGTAATTAAGTTTTATTTATAATGGTGAAAGAATCATATTTTTTTTAGCATTTAAAACAAAATGAGGAGAAAACAATATTACAATTTTACCCATTTTCAAAACGCTCAGAGGGTTAAAATAATTGGATTTGTTATTTTAAAAATTTTCAGGGATGGTTTTAGTATATTGGATATCGTTCTTTAACAAATCTTACTATAAATGATCATTTAAAGTCCTTATCAGCCCAAATTCGTTCTGACAAATTAGAAAATATAATAGCGCAAAGGCGTTCGTATCGTTTCAGCAATGCAAAAGATTATTCTCGGTAAATATCTACATTGTTTTAGAATACAAGATCAAATTCCCCGACATATTTCTTTTGATTAAAGATTGTTTTTGATAAACCGACTAGCGTAGCGGGCGAAGCCTGCTAGTAAGTAATACACTAAATGTTCAAAAATTAATTAAAATCAGGGCTCGGAAGTAGCGCGCTACAAGTAGCGAAACTATCCGCTACTTTTTCTAGTAGTTTGTAGTGTAGCGCGCTACATTAAAAAAAAGTGTAGTGTAGTGTAGCGAGTAGCGCGATACAAAATATTAGTAGTTTGTAGCGAGCATCGACGCTACTTTTGACGCTACTTTAGGGGGGAGGGAAAAAGTGCCAATCTTCGAATCTCGTGATCATAACGCGTTTCTTTTGTGCGAAATAAGTTCTCTGCAAAAATTTGCGAATGTCGGCGACAAATCTCAGTTGCAGTTTGCAGTGTCACAGATTTCTCCATAGACTACGGGCACGGTCACAAATTAACTGTCACTTTCACAGTTTGGGTGTCAGAAACTTCGTTTATTGTCATTTAAATCCATAGAAACCTTCTCAATATAATGCATTTTCATACGACTACGATTGTTTTTATTAAAATGTAGTCGTCTGGCTATGTTAAGTCTTTATCTGATTAATTTATTCTCCCTTTTACCTCCCACCCCTAGCAAGCAAAGAAATGTAAAAACTTTATTTATAAAAAAAAAAAAAAAAAAAAAAAAGAAAAAAAAAAAAAAAAGAAAAGAAAAAGAACGGATTATTCTAAACATAAATAATCTAAACTATCCCTAATCTCTCAAATTCACACTTCCCCCTAGTAGGATACAAAGAAATTAAAAATATTTTTAAATCTTTATTTTTATACAAAAATAAAATCTTTCACTCCATTTATTGCTCTCTAATGGCAATTAATTAAAATTATTTCTTTTCCCCCAAATTTACGCTTCCCTTTTTGCACCTCCTCCAGCATACAGTTTCAAATATTTAAAAGTCTTTATTTAAAAAAAATGACCACATTCGTTTCTACCTAATAATAATATATAAGTAATCATCTAAATTGTCCCCTAACCTTCCATAATATTACTCCCCCCCGCCCTCTCCCCCAGCATACAAATAAATCTAAAATCTTTAAGTTATTTTTATTTTTATATATAAAAAATCTTTTGCCCTAAATAGTGCTCTGTAGTGACGATAAATAATCAGTAATATAAATCTACCCCACCTCTCCATATACAAAATTTAAAACTCTTCCTCTTTTTTTTTTAAGTTCCGTATTCTTTACTGTCTAGTAACATTAAATAGATAATCAATCTTCTAAAATATTCCCCTTCGAACAAAATTTCTACTCGCTTCCTACCAGTTTAAAATCGTTAGAACTCTAATTAAATATATATATATATATTCGAAAAAGCACAGAAAAAGAAAAAGTACACCATTTTATTATTAGAGAAAAGTGCAGTAGGAAGGAATGATTTCTGCCTTCAAACAAACTAGCAGCTGAAATGTAAAGCGCCAGCATTCCTGTGATCTATTATTTGCTGGATTTGCTGATAAAACCGCAGAGTACTCACTCATCAAAAAAATTAATTTTCTTGCTGGCAACCCTTTGTCTTCTTACTCATTATTAGATCTTGTGTTTTAATGTGGGGATTTTTCTTTTGAGATTAATGTAATAGAATGACAGACAAAAATAGTATAGAACTGTCCTGGTCGGCATATAATGAATATTTTGAAGTTATAGGGCAACAAGAAAGTGGTAATTATTCTGTAACATGTAAACTTTGTCCAGTTAATAAGAAGTTATCAGTATCAAAATAATCTGCTTACAACCTGAAGTTACACATAGAGGTGAGTTAGCATTTTCTTTATTAATAATACTTACTAGATCGCATCTCGTACCGAATATCTAAATCATTGTTCATTAAAACTCATAAATCATTAAAAAGAGTATTTTCGAATTAAGATCCCTGGTTCAGAAAATATTCTTATCGAACTGTTTATTATCGCAAAAAATTATTTTATTAATACGTCTTTTGATCGTTGTGAAATATTTGTCCAATATATGCACATACAAATTAATTTACTGCATATTTCCTTTTGAAGATTCCAATAAATGAAACAAAGGTGGTTGGAAATAAAAATATATTATATAAAAAAAAAATGTCTAAGAATGCTTAATTTTATTTTTATGGCTATTTATTTTTACTTTAGGTGCACAGGTTCTTTATCGCTAAAATAATTGATTTGTAATGTTTTAAATTTGATTTGATATTGGTTAGCTTGGTGTTTTAATGAAATATCTTTATCTTTGTCTCCAGAATAAATCTAAAGCCCACTATGTTGGAATTCGGGTTTTCAAAGGGAAACAAACAAAAAGAGATAAAAAGGAGAAGAAAAGTCTATATGATCTTGTTCAATTTTTAAATTACTTTCAGGAACTATATTTAAATTGTAAAGAAATAAGACTGTTTAGCTCTATTTAAAAAAACATTGTATATTCAAATTTAAGGTTGTTCTCAAATCCAAACTGGCTACTTTATGACATATTCTTTAATTCATTTTTGCTCGGAAACGCATGAAAATGCAGGTATTCTTATACAGAAACTTTGTAACCGAAAGACGTTTTCCATATTATTCTTTATTTTATTTTAGTTTATTTTTTGGTAAAGACAAAAGATTTTTCAGAAAACACTGTCAAAGTCGGCCTTTTCAACCGAATTTCCGACGCCGCAGCAGGGGAAAGGGGAAAAAAGTGACACGAATCGCTTATAACCCGATAAGTAATTTATTTATCAAAAAATGGAAAGCCCATTTCGATTCCAAATCGCTTCCAATTTTATGCCACTGTGTTTAAAAATGAGTCAGATAATGTGTGAGAAAGTTTCACGTTTATTTGAGAACCACCTTAAGCGCTACTGTGCTATATCACTCTCATAAATTCATAAGATTATTACAACTTTTGTTTTCAAATTTCCTCTTTTTAACACTTTCCAACATAATTAAAAAGTGTATATGGATTCACTTTGTCTGTCTGACAGTGCTCTTACTCTCGTAAGTGTACTCGGATTGCCATGAAAGTTTTATATGTTATTGAAGTTTACCATTAGAATGTTCAGTATTTAAAATGAAGTGTGTAGCATTTATATCTCGCTTACAGGGACATTCAAAAATTTTTGTTACATTATGGTCCTTGGGGAAAAATCGTTTGCGGTGCATTTAATTAGCGATGATAACTAAAGTAGCGAAAAGTAGCGAAGTAGTGACTACTTTTGAAAAGTAGTTTGTTGTCGCTATTTTTTTAAACAAGTAGTTGTATTTGTAGTTAACTACATTTTTCATAAAGTAGTTGTAGTTGTAGTTCGCTACAAACAAAAAGTAGTTTTTCCGACCCCTGATTTAAATCTATATTTAAATCTATACTTGATCCTGTAAAAGGTTAAATCTATCTAAAAAAGTTCAACGCGCAGAATAGAAAAAGTTCTTGAATAAATTTTATTCAATCCGCGGAATAGAAGAAGATTAAGAAAAAGAAAGCGAAGAAATTTGTAGGGTAATTTCTCTCTCTTCATTAAAAGGGTTTGGAAAGACATCTTACCCTTGATCTTGTCTAGCAAAATTACTTTTTAAGGGCAAGAGAAAAAAAATGCTTCTTTAAAACTAATTAGAAGTAAACTAACTGCAATGTTTCTCATGTAATTTTTTTCTAATTGGGCTACTTATATTTTTAATGCTTTGGAAAACATGATACGCCATTAGCAAATTAAATACAAATTAATCATTTCAAATAGATGTTATTTGAAATGAATATGAAGTAGTTAATTAAATAGTTTTTCAGACGTTATTCACGATTTTGTAAATGAAATAAATTTAAATGAAATCATTACGAAACTAGTCGGATATACTAATCCCCAAACTTTCTTCTACCTCAAACAGATTTCGCATGCGCTAAAAAGAATCAGCACCCATTTATATCAAGGTCTAACTGAAACTCAAGTTTTATTAAATTCCGTGCTATTAGTTCTTGAGATATGACTATTGCAAAAATCATGTAAATCCTGCAGAGTGCAGCATAGCAGCGCCACCTGTTGGAAGAGTTAGACCAAAACCTAATCAATAACAACTTATGTTAACGTCTAACTGAATCTGAAGTTTGATTAAAATCCGTGCATTAGTTCTTGAGATATAGTTATCGTGATAATAATGAAAAAAGTAGCATAGCAGCGCCACCTGTTAGGCATTTTACACAAACACGTAAGCAGCATCTATTTATGTCAAAGTCTAACAGAATCTGAAGTTTGATGAAATTCCGTGCATTAGTTCTTGAGATTAGAGCTATCGTAAAAATCGAGAAAAATGTGGTTTAACAGCGCCACCTGTTGGGATATCTACACCAAACTTTAATCAGCATCTATTTATGTCAAGGTCTAACTGAACCTGAAGTTTGATGAAATTAAACGCATTAGTTCTTGAGATAGAGCTATTGCTGAAATCGCGAAAAATGGAGCATAGCAGCGCCACCTGTTGGGCGATTTTCACCAAAAACTAATCAGCATCCATTTATATCAGGGACTAACTGAATATAAAGTTTTATTAAATTTCGTGCATTAGCTTGAGATAGAGCGCCCACAAAAGTTTTGTCACATACAGACAGACATTTTCTAAAAATGGTCAATTCGTATTCAGGACCTTCTAAAACGTATAAATCCGTCGAAAATTTTCATGAATCCAATACTTTCTTCTTGTAAAGATAGAAGAAAGTAAAAATAGTACTTCGCAAATATTTTAAATTAACTTCAGTTAAATTCCTAGCATATTTTTATTTAAATAGTTGAACTCAATCATTCCATTGTGGGGTTTGTTTTAATAAAATCAAAGAAGTAAAAATTTTTTAAAACACAAAAGCTGTTTACATAATTTAAGACGATTTTCATGGTATTTACATAATTATTTTACATTTTCTGGTGTTTTAAATGTGCAATTTGATAATTTTTATTCTTAGTTACTTTCATACACAGTAATTTCCATGACGATAATACAATGCGGCCAACTTTTAAACAAGTTGGAAATTGTACGTCAAACGTGCCAAATGAGGTGCGTTCGTACTATAGCTAGTGATATAAATATTCAGATCTTGATGATTTTTAATTCTGTGAAATGAATTATATCGTCTGAAGATTAATTTCTGTCATAAAATAAGTATCTCGGTCGCTTGACGATTCAACCTCGGAAGCTCCTTTAACAAGAAAGCGCCGATTTTTAAAAAAAATTCAAATTTCTTAATAAATATTTTTATTAATATCTTCTAAAGTTATCTTCTAAAGTTTGATTTTCATAAAATTTGAAATGTCTCGACAAAATTCTGCAAAGATAATATATCTTAAATTTCAAACCATTCGTTTGGGTAGTTTTTGCGTTGTTATATGCGGACAGACGGACCAGACGACAATAGGTGCAACGTATTTATATAATTTTTCTTAATTATATAAATATTGTGCGGTCATTTTATAGTAAATTATCATTGTCATTTTAGAATAAAATGACCCGGCCATTTTGTGTTCTTTGAAGGTAAAGGCGAAGAAGTGAAAATATGATATGTTAAGTTATGATTAGTCACGTTAGAATTTTTTTTTTTTTAAGTAGCGAGTTTATTAAATTATATTCTCATAAAATATTCATTTTATGGATTCTAATATTTACTATTATATTAGAGTGGAACAGAAGCCGCATAATGAAATGACATCGTTTATTTCAAACGTAATCTCCAAAGTTATAGAGGCCACCAGGTGTCCACGGTTTCACCAAATGGTGAACAACCTGATCCTAAAAGTCATTTGCCTAAAATTGGAATTAGTTTCGAACATTATCCATGACATTGATGTCCGAGTAAAAACGGCGACCCATCAATTCCCTTTTCAACGGAACAAAGATGTGACGACAAGATAACGATGTGACTATATGATGACAAGGTGATCTTGACTAGGTCGTGTATCATCATTCAAAAAGATTTGGATCCCCTGCAGAAATCTTTGAGCCAGTCCTTCAAACGAGTCAATGCACCAGTGGCTGAGAGGTTCTGCTCTCAAAGCTGGTAGACGGGAGGTGCTGGGTTCAAACCCCTGTCGCGCTCGTCGACCTAACCGTTCGGAGTTTTCCGCGGTTTTCTTCGAACCTTACCGTAAATACGGGTTAGGATCTCTTAGAAAGACCCCCACGGATGGCATTCCCCCCTAGGGCCTATATCCCAAGTGTAGATAATCGGCCGTCAAAAATCAACCAACCAACCAACCAAACGAGTCAATGACAGTATATGTTCTCTGTACATTGCCTTCCTTCGCCGATGCACTTTGCAAACCCTCACTCCTTCTGACACTAATAAACAAACAAAAAACACTACATGCTCTTTATTCTGCAGACGCTGATGAATAACAATTAAGTTTAATCTAGTTTACGGGGCACGGTTCAAATTCACACAATGAGAACCCCATTCGTCATTCTCCCCACTTCTGATGGGAAGAAAAACTTTCTCTTTCTTTGAAATGGTGGCTTTTCCTTCAGATGATTTTTACAAGCAGCCATTTTGTTGCCTGGGTCAATTTTCGTTGAAGAGAAATGCATCATCATTCGAACAATAAAAGACGGACACATTGAGAGTGATACAAGTGACTAATTTCGTTTGGCCGTGCAACAGTTGACTTTCGAAAATGCACTAAAGAAACACAAAATATTTAAAATATCTTCTAAATTAATTCTAATAACGAAAGCTTTTTTTTTTCGTATAGAATTGGGCAAAACATATAGCTATAAAAAAAAAAAGGATTTCTAACTCTGATAAAGTTCCTGGTTTAAACAACGGAATTTAACCTATGCATTTGCTATTGAATTTCAATCGGAACTGTTTTTCTCATGGCTAATATTTGATCATTTTTATGATATGAATTTTTCAAGAGTGCAATTTTTATTCTATCTTTCATTTTTTTCTATATTCTTTCATACTTAGCTGATTGCTTGGTGGAAAATATCACGGCACTACCTATGAGTTTAAAATATGTGAATGTTCTTTCATTTTTTTTTTTTTTAACTTTTCAGAATTTACACAAAAATTCCATTAACCCATGGCAACTCTTCAATTCAATATAAAGGACTAAAATAGTTTAAACGACACCAACTGTTCATTTACTTTAAACAACACCAACTTCATTGTTGTTAGATCTTTAATATTATAATAGCCTTTATTTGTTGCTATTTGAGCTTTCAAAAGCATAAAGGCTCTTTTCCAAAATGCATTTCAAAAAGAGTTCAGTTGCACATGGAATATTCTGGTAAAACCTTTATGCCGATGTCATGTTCATGTCATTCATCCAATTGTCCAGATCATCCAGATCATTTGTCAATGTTTCTGATATTTTCTAAGTATTTTGCTGACACATAAAAATGAAATAGCGGCTTATACGATCACAAGTCTTAGAGGCTGACATGTTTATCTCATGGGAATAAAGCAAAAGGTTTCACTTCCGGTTGCAAATTCTTAAATATATAACACAAAAACCTTAAAACGTTAAAAAAAAATAAGTTTAGCCCAATAAAAACTAGTATTACACTTTTGTACTATTCATTTTGAAATATTAATGCGACATGAATGACTAAATATAAAAATGCAGTAGAAAACAATGTTAATTGTCTCTATGTACAGTAATATCTCGTTACAATGAATTTGTACAGACCACCGATTATGTTCGTTATTCTAAAAAATTCGTTAATATGAAATTCCAGTATGGCTGATTTATAGTTAATAAAATATTGTTAATAAATGAAATTTTAATACACAATGAATAAAATATGTTATTATAAAATTATATTAATTTTTTTTTCAAACATGTCAATAAAGAATAAATATACAGTATATTATTGTGAACTTATTTGTTATAAGATTATTATTATTAAATTCATTAAATTTGAAAATTTTAGTCGTAACTATAACGAAATTATAAGTTATTTTACATACATAACAGCCGATAAATTCACATTGATATGTACCATTAATATAACTTTTAATTTATTTTATTTTACAAAAAAAGTAAGAATTTTTCAAAACAAAATTCCCAATTTCGCTAAACATTATACAAAATGTTTCCGCCACATTGTTTTGCTGGGATATATGGTTTTAAAAGATGCACATCTTGGCAGTTTTGCACTGTCTCTTGAAAACAGCTTCAAGATACGATGAAAATTCAAAGATCATGGGATAGAGAAAATAGTAAACAAAAGTTTTCTTTAAGAATACTATCTTTTCTATAAAGGCTGCTTTCCGTGAAAATTCAGCGTTCATTAAACTAAAATGAGTATTCTTTTTAAAACTTCAATAAATTCATTAATTTGAAAAATTTGTTAAAGTGAATACTATTTATAATGGCAAAATATAGGATTTATTTTTTTAATTCAAATAATTTTCGTTAAACTGAAAAATTTGTTAAAGTGACATTTGTTGTAATGAGATTCTACTGTATATGAAATATTTTTTAATGGAAATAAAAATGATGAATCAAAAAAACTAAAACGGATTTTTGATTCAGTTATGCGTACATAAATGTACATATGTACGAATCTATATAAATCCTGTATTCTTCTAAATGGCCAACATATATTTGTTACGTATTTTTATTACCGTCTTTGAAAAACAGAAAATATGCATTTTTTTTAAACCTAGAATACCAATGCAAACTTCTATTAAGCATGCGATAATAAAACATATACAGCTTAAGTAAGTTTTAATTGAATACAGTTTAATTAAATGTGTCACTTATTCTGTATCATAAAAATATATATCATACACTATAATGCTAAAGTATTATTATAATAAAAAGCACACAGGAAAACCAATATGAGTTAAAGCAAAAATTTATTTTTTCCGACTCAATTTATAACTTATTTTCAAGAGAAAAAACGTATAGATCAAATTCAGAATTACCTTGTGTGCTATAAATCAGACATTTTAACAAATACTTAGAAATTCAAACTTGCTACTTGATGAGTCATTCCTGAATAGATTTTTTACTACTAAAAGCATAAAATTGGCAGGCTTTCTCATGAAGAAAAAAAAAAAGGCTTTTTTTTTTCATATAAAGGCAAACAAAATTTCAGAAAATATGGTCAAACTTGACGATTTCAATTTAATTTACACGCAAAAGTTGTCATAAGAGAGTCATCACTTATAACTCAATTTAATGTATTTATCGAAAAATTGAAAACAATAATAGATTCCAAATCACTTGCATTCCTGCCATTTTTACATTTAAAAAAAAAAAAAAAAAAAAAAAAAAAGAGTCTGTGAATGTGTCAGAAAGTTTCGCGTTGTTGGGCAGTGAAAAATAATATTTTAAGAACTATATTTAAACATTCAGTTAACATAAATTAGAAACGTATAAACGATTCTTCATTGGTTTTTAAACTATTCAAAATTACTTAATTAAAAGTATACACATTTTTCTATCTATCTGTTTAACAATGCGGATCTTCCTGACAAATTCACTATGTCATTTCCATTCTTATTTTTATGAAATTTACACGTATAATATCCATGTGCAAATTAATCAAATAGTTTTTTTTTCTTTTCTTTAAGGAGGTTTCGCAAATGATTTGCTCAACAATGCAAAACTTTTTGACTCATTTTTTAACGCAAAGGCATAATATTGGGATGCCTGAATATTGAAATGATTTAAAATTGAAATGAGTTCTCTATTTTTTTTATAAATAAAATACTTTTGAATTATAAGTGATTCACATCGCGTGACAACATATTTTTCTCCTTGCTCCTTACGTTACGGGCAGGAATGCGGTTCAAAATGCCGACTTTGACAGTAATTTTCTGAAATATTTTCAATATTTAACAAAAAAATGGAAAACTTCTTTCGATTACAAAGTTTCTGCATAAGAACACCTGACAATTTCATGCATTTCAGAAGAAAAATGGATTAAAAAATGTGTCATAAAGTAGCCAGTTTGGATTTGAGTCAGTCTTAACTGGTAATAATTAATAATGTTAACTTAATTGGTAATAATAGCTGGTACTTTTTAACAGTCAACAAATAAATATATAAATATTATTTATATTATTATTTGAAAAGAGGTTTTTAAGGCAATTATTAATGATAACGACGTTCATAGGAATTAATGATTTTTAAAAGAATAACTTATTAGTGTACATCTAAGGCGGTTCTTAAATCCACTGCTCATCAATGCGGAACTTCTTCACATTTTTTGACTCATTTGTAAATATAAATTCATCAAATTGGCAGGTTGGACTATTTAAGGTTGAAAAATTAACATTGTTTCCTACTGCATTTTTATATTTGGTCATTCATGCCACTTTAATATTTTGACATGAATAGTACAAAAGTGTTGTAAACTTATAAGTATGCTTTTATGTTCAAATGTGTCGAAGTTATGCATTGTTGAGTGAGGGAAAATAATTTTTTTTGAGAACCACCTTAATGTAACAAACAAACATGATAAAAAATATCTACCAGCCACTATAAGCCACATATTCAAGAGGTATCATAAGTTATTGATCAAATCAAGCTTACTACCTAAAACCACATGTTCAATTGAATTTATCCATTCATAATTTGCATAAAATGTTTAATTGGAGTTCCAGTTCTTGGCTGAACTATTAATAAAATAGAAATAAATTAGCATTAAAGTGAAAATAGTTTTTTCTTCTTTTTAAACACTCTTTTAAAAGAACTCCATGTTTATCTTGAAAATCACGCCTAATTTCATAACTGCAATTTATGATTTTTCCTAAAAATGTTCATTGCAATATATTTATTTGGCATGGGTACCAAACTTGATTTTAAAAAATTCACTGCTTTTTAGGGTTTCGTTGATTTAAACCCTATTCGTCCCGCTACTGTGTCTGTTCTTCACAGATCTGGTTCTCAGAAACTATATAATTTACAGACTTGAAATTTGGTGTACTTATAGCTGAATACCTACTATGAAGCTGAAAATCATAACATTTTGAAAAAATCGTATGATTTTAATATAGAGAGATAAAAAAACAAAAATCTAACAGCCTTTTCCTATTAAATTTAAACATTTTTTGCTATAGCAGTTGCCAACAATTAAAAATCCACAGTAAAATTCTTTCTACAATAATTAATTTTCTATTAAAAGATTTCCACGTGAAAAATTAAAATGAAATAAAAAGTTTCACCAATCGAAAAAAAGATTAGTATGATGTCATATTGGTAATAAAACAGAAATTTTCAAACATTTCTCAATAATACAAGGAGCGTGAGTAAGTAGAGAAAGCAGGTTAATAGGATGTCCTTAGAGAATTAAAAAGAAAATTAATCTGACGTCCTATTGGAAGTTTAACAGACTTTTTCATATGTTTGAGAATAATACAAAGAGAGTATCAATATGAGTAATAGAGAAAGCAAGTAGATAGGACGTCAGCAGATATAGCGCCGTATGAGTTTGAGGAACGTATTGAATCATGATAAAAACCCGATTATGGAAATATTGGCATATTTTAACATTTTGAAGTCTCTATACAACATGTTTAATTTTGAAATTGATTTATTTTTTAATGTCGCACTTAGTCCACATGACAGATGTTATGACAGAGTATAATAGTGGGCTTTGCCCGCTATCGTACCAGTTCAGATTTTCGAAAAAAATCTGAAAAATAGACCTGTAAATTTTTATTTTATAAAAAACAGGATCTTTTTTTTTTTTTTTTTTTTTTTTTAAATGAAATTTATTTGGATTTATTAAAGAAAGGATAAAGTGTTTTGAAAGGAACATTTAACGAAACCCTTTGTGCGATCTTCAATCACACATACCCATTTGTTTTATGTTTGGTAGAAGGCAAGTTAGGAATTCATTAAAAAAATTATAATATTTGCTATGTTCCTTTTTAAGGTACAACAACAAAACAGGAAAGAAAAAATAAAACATTATTTAAACTATCTTTTTAGGAATTCTAAATTGATTTTTCAATGTATAACCATAATTTAATTAATATGAAACTATTAATTGGTTAAAGTGTATTTTATGAAAAAACATATTACACTCTTTATTTTTAATTAATATTTTCTACTTTTCAGTGTTTAAAATATTTTGCTGTTGCAGTTACACAGCCCATTGGCACCTTTTGGTGAGCATGCTTTACCACATAATTAAATCCATTGTTGTTGTAACTCATAAACAGTTGAATATTAAGCAATTTATCACTTGCAGCCTGCTAAGAGAAAAATGAATTAAAATTATTTTATTAACTTATAATTAAGTTCTAAAAATATTAAAATGTTGTATTGTCATCAAAAACACACCTATGAACACAAATTTTATACTAGGGTAATCCAGAAAATAAATTCCATTTAGCAAAAAACAATCATTTGGAACCAACCTTTATAATGAACTACAATGGTCAGACTAATTATTGACATAGGTACCACCATTGTTTAGGAATATAGCGTGGCATGAGTATTTGGATGCCCTTCTCAAAGAACGATGACACCTGCAACTGCAACAATTGGGTTACAACGGATCTGACCTCGTTGTTGTCCCTGAATGGCTTGCCAGCAAGAAACGACTTCAGGTGCTTGAAAAGCACCAGCAAGCCACTTTTGTTCATTATCATGAACATTTTCATGTCCTTCATTGAAGTGCTGTATCCAACTCCTGAATTGCTCATCACTTTGGGTCCGTAAAGCTCACAAATTTGTCTGTGAATTTCACAAGCTTTGGTATTCCTCACATTGAGAAATCGGACGCCCGATCATATCTCGCATGTGGCAGGATGCTTTATTGTTTTAAACATTTAAAACTCTTACCAAACAAGCACCGCATAAGTCAGCAATCTGAAAATGCTGTTCTTCACTTGCCAATGACTCAGCAGAAAGAAAGTGCATGCTTGAACTAACGAACGCAGCTATTCTGTATCGAAAATGAAAAACAGAACTTACTTTCTGGATTATCTGATAATTCTACCTTCACAAGAAGTCAGTGAAAAATCAATTACAAAAGTCCATCTTTAAATACAAACACAAAGTTCAGTAAAACAAGAACGAAAAATCATGCGTCAAGCATAGATTATGTAACACTTTCCAACGCTTCCAAAATAATTTTACGAATCATACTCTTTTATAAGCTAAAAGATAACATCTAAGTAATCCGAATACTTTATTCAGCCCTGTATAGGATCTATAGATTTGTATATATACTACATAGGATGCTAAATTTTAGTTCAGTTAGGAAACACGTAGCACAGTTTAAAATTCTCCGTCTGGAGTTAAATAATACGGAAATGTGTTCCCGAACTTTTGTACTTCCCTGTATAGGATCTACAGAATTTATACACACCACGTAATATACAAAAAGCGATTTAAAATTAAAATCGCATTCAGTAACTTTAAACGCACTTCCAGGAATTATTGTTGACATACAGTAGAGAATTCTTTTGTGTGTCCCTGTAAATGAACGATGACTGCTATACACACAATATTCTGTAGTAAGTCTCTTGTAATGAACCTTATATAAATTTCAATGCGTTTAAAATAGTGAAACATTATTTAAATAAACCGCAGACGATTTTTCTCCATAGACGTAATGTAACGGAATTCTTTTGACTGTCCCTGTAAAGTAAGTATAAGTGCTATGCACACCCTATTCCATATTAAGCTTCTTCTAATGCACCTTAGTGATATATATAAATTTCAATGCGTTTAAAGTATTGAAACATTATTTAAATAAACCGCAAATGATTTTTCCCCATAGACCGCAATGTAACGGAATTCTTTTGAGTGTCCCTGTAAAAAAACTATATGTGCTACACACTTCCGTTGAAATAGGGAACATGCTATAGATAACGATTATAACATATAAAATTTGCAGGGCAATCCGAGCATATTTACGGGAGTTAGAGCACGGACAGACGGCAGACGGCCAGACAAACCGAAGTCATAAACACTTTTCAACTAGGTTGGAAAGTGTTAATAAAAGAGTGTAAAAATATGTAACTTTAAAAATAAATAATTTTATTTACATAACATTTTACATTTTGTGGATTTCACAAAGTTTGATTCAAGCTACTTGAAATGTCAACACTTCCATTAATGGAATACAAAGAATGTTCATTTTCTGGAATCAACTTATGCAACAGAGAGTTGAACATACATAAGGATGTTTGAAGGCCACATGGTAAATTTCTGCTCAACCAAACAGCTCTGTATTGTTCTGTTAAGGCTAATAACCTAAAATAAAATAATTAATAATAGTCATTTTAACTCCAGAACACACACACACAAATTACATTGTTACTTTATTTAGCTTACAAAAATATACTCTGGAGTAGGGGTCTTCAACCTTTCACACTTGATGGCCATATTTATACATTTTTAAAGTTTCGTGTGCCACCCATGATTCAATTAAATAATGTAGGAAAGAAATACATACACCTAGGTTTCAAGGCTAGAGGCAGGTTGTATATAGACGCTGCAGAAATACAGAATTCCCATTTTCTTCTTGATTAATAATTTTAAAAATATATTTTATTTATTTATATTAGTTCACAATATTTAATTTTAACATCAGAAATTCTATACAGTTATTTGATTCAGTAATAATAGTAGTAATAATGATCGATCGGTTATCACTCAAGAAAGTGAAAGATGTGTACTAGTTTTTCTGAGATTATTACAGCACCATAATAATACATGAGAAAGAGTACACGTATGCTATCCCAATGGTCGATGCAGGGTTTTTTTTCTTGGGGCCCATTCTGTGAAAAGTAAAAGTTATTTTTGTGAAAAATATCATTTTGTAACAAAAGATGAAATTTAAGCCTCAAATTTGAACCAAGCATTTATTAATAGTAACTTCTTAAAGTCCTCCTGCAAAACTTTCATTTCTGGTGAATTTGTTTTGTTTGAAAATGACACATTTTAAAACCTAACAAAATTAAAAAATTAATTAATGAAGAGCATGTTTTTATGGAATGGAATTTTCTGAAGAGGCCTATTTTTTATTAAGAGGAATTTTGTGAAGGGGTTTGTTATACTAAAAGGTATTTTGTGAAGATGCCTGTTTCATTCACAAGAATTTTGTGAAGGAGCCTGTTTTATTAAATGGATTTTTGTGAAAAGGCTCTAAATGTGCACCAAATTTTGTCTGGATCAACCCCTACATCTGTAGGGAGCTATTAACATAAAGTGATACTGACGGTCTAAAAATGTTCAGTTCTTTTTATTAGGGATGGGACAAATACTCGGCCACTATTCAGTTTTCGGCCCTTTTGCCGAATATTTGGTTAGCTGAATACTGAAGGCTAGTAGGCCAAATACTTATGGTTGAATATTGCAAGATTGTAGCTCAGTGGTAGAGCTTCAGGAGGTCCGGGGTTCGATTCCTGGCTTGGGACATTTTTCACTCTGTTGGTTTAACACTTAGTTTAGCAATGAAAAATCCACTTGTTTGTTAGTCATAAATAGTTAAGCATATTTATCAATGCCTATTTGCAACATGTAATTTTGTTTTAAATAATAATAAATAAATAGTAAATAAATAAAGCTTACCATAACATGCCTTTTGAAATCCAAGCAAGAGGATATTATCTTGTTTTATTTTATTAATAAAGAATTTTTTAACCAGTACATTAGATCAAAATAAAAGATAAATATTTTAAAATTTTAAATAAAAGTGTTATAACCTGTTTGCTAAATCTGTGCGAGCAATAGGAGGAAGGTTATTAATTCCAACATTGATAACTGCCAGACCGCATGAATTTGTAGCTGGATTAAGACCAGTGGAAACCATCACTCTGCTTAACCTGTAAAATAAGCACGAACATTTTTTTAAATTTTGATCAAAACAAGTAAAATATTTGTATAACTAATTAAATTCTCAGCGGACCTGAAATTAAGCTGGAAATTGATGAATGTAAAGGATGTGAATTATCGCTTTACTACACAGCATGCAACCAACAGAGTGAAAAAATGTTTGAACTGGGAACCTTTGGTATTACGTACCAAAGGTACTTTGGAGATATTCACCAATACTGGGTTTAGTCTTTGTCACATGCATGCTATTGAAGTTGTGTGCTCATGATTGACGTTCCATCTTGTGCAACAGATTTGTAGCCTTGCCATATAAAAGTGAGAAAAAGCTAGACTGGATGTCATATGGATAGCACCAGATGGCAGGCATTGGTGTATAATACCAAAGGTTCCGGATTCGATCCCCGTTCTGGACATTTTTTTACTCTGTTGGTTGTACACTGTATAGTAAAGCAATAATTCACATCCTTTATATACAAATAAAATATTTTGCTAATCTTAATGTTCTCCCCACAGTAATTTTATAAAACAAGCTGCTCCAAATTACAAAACTAGCCCCCCCCCCCTCCTATTTAAACTCATTCTTTTATATGTATATAGCTACTTGAATTTTTAAAATATCGTGCTCCACACATAAACTCCTATAACAGAGACAACAAACCTTTTCACATCCAATTTTTTTTTTTAAATAAATAAATAAATAAAATAAATATGTTTTACGTGACCATGACTTGCCAACAACTAACATAGAATGGATCAAATAAGAATGAATCAAAATTATTTAAAATTTTGTTTTTTGGACAAATCTGAGTAATATTTAATGATTTATTTTAGGAAATAATTTGGAAAAAAAAATGTTATTTCCCTAGTTTCATTTTAGATGCTAAATAATTGTAAACAACTTCATAGTTAACTATTTTTAAGAGAATGCAAACCAAACTGGAGGTTTCTACTTTAGTTTTTCATATTTTTCATTTCCAAAAATAATGACTTGAAAATAGCAAGCGACAACTTCTTTAAACAGTTCATTGTGTCTGGAGTTGAATTGGAAGTTGTCACAAATTTACCATCGGCATTTTGCTTATAATGCCTGATAATTGTTCCTTTTTTGATAGTATCATAACTCTGTCTTAATTTGAAGTTGAACTAGTTTGGAATACATTAATTTGTGTTTCAGTTTCTTCAATCTATAGGACAACCAAATTAACTAGTCAAATTTAGGCAAATTCAACTAGTCTAAATTAGTACATTTTGTGGAATTTCATTATATTTTGATTTAGATCCTGAATCTATGGTGTGCTAAAAATAATTTGCCACATGCTAAAGGTTTGGATTTCCTGCCCCATACAGATGTTTCTTGCTAACACCCAAATGCAATAAAATTCTTGGGGCCAACACTGAATTGTAACATAAAATTGAAAATAAACATCTGACAAACATACAAATATCCAGTGGTGCGGAATTTTCAAAAAAAATCTTACCAGCCAAGAATTTATTTATTTTACCAGCCAGCTAGATACAATATACAGTTGAAAAAAGTTATGACAAAATTTATGTGACTGCAAAAATAATTCATAACTACAATGCATTGGATTTTTTTCTTTTTTTTTTTTTAATTTGAAGGTTATCTCACAGAACAGGTACCCCCCCCCCCCCAAAAAAAAGGGGGGGGGGGCAAGATTTTTAAGGTTCCTGCACTTTTTTTCAAAGCAAACAATTAAGACTTTTTAAGTATTTTTTAAGGAATTGTATAAAACAAAATACAGGGTTAACATGTGATCTCACTCTAGGCAGCAAAAATAACAAATAAACTATACTTTTTCTCCCTTTTTAATTTGTGTTTTAAGAGTTGCCACTAGAAAAGCACAACAAGCATACTTGCTCTACCTAAATCACTGAAATAGTTACCTAAATAAGTAGCCTACAAAAATACAAATAGTTTCTACTTTTCTAATATAGCATTTAAATACTTAAGGGAAAATAAAGGGCAAAGCACTTAGAAATGATATTACAGATATACAAAATAAACAAAACATTTTTATGGATAAAATTTTGAGACTTCCTCTTTGTCCGTCTTGAGAGAAAGCTTGCTTAAAAACAAAACTGAAATGTTGTTGGTTAAAATTGTTTCATTTTAGGAGACATTTTCTAATATTTTAGAAAGAAAATTTTAAGGGGGGTTAAAAAAAATCATCCAAAAACTTATCTTGGTATTAAAAATGTTGCTTTTCAGCATTTTAAGCTTTAAAAAGTTGCCATGGTCATCTTAGGCTGAATATAGTTACAAGTAATTTTTTAGTTGCCTATGATAAGTTTGCCAGACAGACATGTTTCTAGATTACTGACAATCCTACACTAATAAGCATTTTTAATCCACTCTTTACCAGTGTTAAATTCAGACACTTTTCTCCGGGAGGGATTTCTGTGGCTCTGTGGAGGTGGGGAGGGACATTATAGCATTCCGGGGGAAATTGCACTTTTTAACCATTAAAAGCATAAAATCTCAAATCTTCCCGGGAGTGGGGGGGGGATGTCCCCCCTTGCCACCCCCTGAATTCAACACTGCTCTTGACACTATCAAAAAGTAAAATATGGAAGGAAACTGCATTATTTGAAAATAGCATTTCATTTTTACTTTTAAAAATACTTTAAAAGTACTATTGGTGAAAGCAAAGTATTTAGTGCCCTTAGAAATAAATAATTATAAAAGGGCTTCTAAACAGTTTATAATCAGCATGTTAAATACGTGTGACATAATCTGTTAAAATTATTTATCTACAAAACATTACAAATAAAACAAATCATACTTAATATAAGTTTTCATAGTATGCTATTACTAAAGAGTTATACATCACAATGTGTAAATTGCAATCAGATCAGATTTGAACTCATCAAAATAATGCCTAAAATTAATAAGATTTAAAATAGATAAATAAAGAGTACACAATGAATATATTTCACTCAGATCAAAAGCAAACAAGAATGAAAAAACACTTTCGAACACCTAGACTACTTTAACAAAACTTCATCATTTAATAAGCTGAAAGATGATGTCAAGTAAACAATTTGGAAAACGCATAACACATTTTAAAAATCAATTGCAGCAATTACCATCAATAGTTGGGAAAAAATCTTAATTCTTTTGTGCAGCTCAGTGTATTATCTATAGCTACGCAAACATACTACATAGTATTCTAAAGTATAGTTCAGTTAGAAAACGCATAGTACATTTGTAAATTCCCATTCAGCAATTTCTGCCAATAAACAGAAATGTACTCGATTTTTTTGTGCTGCCCTGTATATCATCTATAGAATTTATACACACCAAGTAATAGGAAAAAAATTAGTTAAGGCTGTTCTCAAATTCAAAAGAACTATTTTCTGACATGCTACTGAATTCATTTTTGTTCGGAAACACATAAAATTGGCATGTGTTCTTATTCAGAAACAATGTAATCAAAATATGTTTTCCATTTTTTGGTAAAGTCAGAAGATCATTCAGAAAATACTGCCAAAGTCGATGTTTTGAACCGAATTCCTGCTGTGGCACAGCGATCAAGGAGAAAAACATGTTTTCACATGACACGAATCACTTATAACTCAATAAGTAATTTATTTATCAAAAAATTGGAAACTCATTTTAATTCCAAATCGCTTCAACAATCAGGCCTGTAAATTTTATGTCATTGTGTTTAGAAATGGTCCAGAAAATGTGTCAGAAAGTTTTGTGTTATTGAGCAGGCCATTTGAGAACCACCTTAAATTTAAAAAACACATACCACAACTTAAAACACACTTCCAGCAATTATTATTCTTAGACAGTACTCTAACCAAATATATTTTGTGTGTCTATGTAAATGAATGATGAACGCTAACAACACCATATTCTATAGTTAGTCTATTGTAGTGCACCTTAGGGATATATATTAATTTAAATATTTTTGAATTTGTGTAACATTATTAAAATGCACCGCAAACAATTTTTCCCCACAGACAGATCAGAACTCTTTTGAGTGTCCTTGTAAATGAAATATAAACACTACATACTTCATTTTCAAAATCAAACATGCCATAATAAACCTCATTAACGTTTATCAATTTCATGAAAATCCAAGTATATTTACGTGAGTTGGAGCACAGACAAACTGAATTCCTATGTTAGAAAGTGTTAAAAACACTTTATTTATTTATTTTGATAAGTCATTTTTGTTAAGAGTTGTGACTGAAATTGATTTCAGCATTCAAAACGAAACAAAAATTGAAAATATCATGTTAAGAAAAAGTTTGAATGAATTCACACCCTTCTAATTATTCAGAGAATTTCTGAATATAACTTACTTGTATTTTTGCCATAATCATCCTGAAGACAAAAAGGAAAAGTAAATCTATGAAACAGAAAGAGAAAAACAAGTGTTATGTCAACCCTGAATTAGGAAGTTGACAAGTAGAAAAAAAAAATCTTTTTCGTTGAAAATAAGAACCAAGGAACCAAGAGAATCACAAATTTGGACAAACAAGTAGAAGGAGATTTACTGATAAGGGAAAGTATTAAAATAAACATTACCTGCATGCAAATAAAAGAAGGTCCATAGCCAGTCTCAATTCTGAAATAATTTCTCCATGTTGAAAGCACATTGGTTTAGCTTTTTGTAGCTCTAGTTCAAACTTTTTCAAATGACGAATAGCTTGCTTTGAAAAGAGAAAATATTAAATCAATAAGCTGCATATTAAATATCAAGCAACAAATAGTAAAAGTTTATAAAATTTTAAATGAAATAGACTCTTACTCATTCAGATATATATAGTTCTCTTTTAGTATCAACCTCCTCCCCCCCCCCCCCCAAAAAAAAAAAATGTTTTACCTTAATTGCACATTTAAGAACTTTAGATATAGGCACACATTTACAGGGACACGCAAAAAAAATTGGTTAGAATCTTAGTGTGATAATTACAGTCTATGTGTGATAAGTGCATTTTAAACTTTGGTTTGCGTTTTTAAGTTTAACTGAATTTTTGTATAGCACATGTTGTGTATAAATTCTGTTGATCATATACAGGATTACACAAAGGAATTCGTAAGTATTACTGACTATGCGAGTGAATTGCTTAAGAGTAGTTTTCAATTGTGTAACACATTTTTCTTCTGAACTAACAGAAGTTTGTGGAATATAAATAAATTCATATACAGGGCTACGCAAAGAACAAGATACATTGTTGTTTATGGTTGGTAATTGCTGGAAGTGAGTTTTTAGTTGCCTTATGAATGTTCTACCTGAATTAAATTTTAGCTTAATATATGGTGTATACAAAAGTCTTTATATAATATACAGGGCTGTACAAATGATTTCGAGTGCATTTCCACCTATTGGCAAAAATTCCTAAATGTAGGTTTTCTAACTGAACTAAATTTTATCATGCTATGTAGTATAGTATATACCCAAATAGATCATATACAGGGCTGCACAAAATAATTTGACTACTTTTTTGACTATGGAAGGTAATTGCTAAAACTGAATTTTTAAATGTGTTATATGTTTCTGAAACTGTGTAAATATTTTCTTTCACCTTATTTAACGGTGAAGTTTCCTTACAATTTTCTGGAATTTTTGCAAAGTGTTTCAGAAGTTATGCTTGACACATGATTTTTCATTCTTGTTTTATTTGACTTGAATAGCCTACGAAATGAATCAGTAATTATCTTTCATAATACAACAATTGTATAATAATGGTTTTTTTCCATAAAATTGTGAGTACATTTACTATAATGATGGTGGACTATAATGGTTCACTATAATGGTAATGGGCGTGACCAGGGCTTGACAAATGCGGACACCACTGGTGACAAAGTTTTATTTATCTGGCAACCAAGTTATTTAACCTGACTTTTTTTTTTTTTTGTACAAAAATTGACCAACGATGTCAGCACAAATGGCATATTTTCTCCTCATTTCTCATAAGTTGTCTCATTATAGATGATGAAAAATTACAAAATAAATTTAGAAATTAGATTCAAACCAAAAATATTTTTAACTTCTGTTTTTAATTTGGCAAAACAAAGTTCATCAAATGCAAATTTAAAAAATAATAATAAATCAGAATTATCTGAAAGGAAAATATGAAAAAAATTGTTTTCCTGCTTCACTACTTCATCAGATATAGATTTTGTAGCAGTGAACTAACTATCCAGACATTGGAAGCATCCGGCATTCAGCATATCTGGAACATGCCGATTAATTCAGCCTTTACAGTATTTTTTTTTTTTCCAGAATAAAATTTTTATAGATTTCATTAGAAAACTTAGTTTATATTATCTTTTTAAATTATGTAGTATACTAAACTATGTTACTAATAATTCTACACTATGCTTGTTATTAATGTTTCTTAATTAATTCATAAAAAACTTTTGTGATTTTTTTTTTTAAATCGATGACGGGGTTGGGTGGTAAATATTTTTCAATGGCAACTACAATTTTTTGCTGGCTACGAGTTTTTATAAAATTTGTAAACCGCTGGAGATGACAACTGAACACAATAAATAAGTAACACCAACGCTTAAAAAAATATATACAAATAAAAAATAAATGCTAGCTTCATACATGACCGAGAATTCAAGATAAAATAAAGCAATTAAAAAATACAAAACTCACTTGCAACACATCAAATGTGAAATTGTCCAAGATAACAGCATCAGGATCCCTTAAAAGCTGATGTAATACAGAACTTTGGCAATAATTAACTTGCAAAGAAGAATCTTTTTGGCTCTGAAAAACAGATTGATGAATGTATGTTTCAAGTCTCCCAAGCTCTACATTTAAATAGCCTGTAATGCTGGCCATATCCCTGTAGATATATAAGTTAAGCAGTTCAGCCAAGCGAGCACGTAAGTAGTCCTAAAAATGAAAAATATATTCATACACATGTAAAATCCTTGAACTGATTATCAAAATATTTTTACAGTTAAATAAGAAAAGCATTAGACATGAAAACAAACTGAGTAATAACCAACTTTTTAAAATTATACCATATAACACAGGTACCAACTATAGGAGGGGGCAAAGGGGAATTTGTCATCTCTGAAATATTTCAAAAGGGACATGCCTTAAATAAAATGTATAACAAGAGGTCTATATCATAGAATCCCTTCATCTCTTTGATTGACTTATGCCATCTCCGTGATTGATTGTGCTCCACCCCTCTGAAAATTTGGTACTAACAAGTTGGCACCAAGTAAGGAAAACTACACATTTTGAAAAAATTAAAGCCTTAAAGCTAAAACATGTGTAACAACTACATGAGCAAAACATGTTTTTAATTAATATATTACTTAAAAATCTGTAATTTGACTAAAGTATTTTACATTAGTTTATTTATTATATTAATAAAAATAGTTTCTAACTTTTTTTTTAAAAATATAGAAATCTTAAATATTAAATATGTACATTCAAACACAACCTTGCAAATATGCACATAATTTTCACTGCAGTATAGTTTTATTTTCAATCAATGAAGATGGTTTAAATAATTTTTAAGTATATAGTTCATTGCATTTGTAACTCAGCAAGATCATAGAAGCATATTATGCATATAAATTCTATAGTGTTTCCAAAAATATTTTTAATTGGGCTTAAGTTATTCCTTTACTTAATTTGGATTGAATAAATAAAAGTTTAATGAAAACTATGGTTTTGCAAGCAAGGCGGATATTTTTGTTTACAAAAACTATTTAAAACTAATATGTTGTGGCCCTCACAAAACTTTCTTTATAATACATTCATTTAAACAACATACTCGCAACAACAGAAATGGATAGGAAGTACAGGGGAGTCATAAATTCTTTCCCTGATTACAAAAAATTATTACGAAATAACCATTGAATATAATACTGTAAAATTTTTATTATTGAAAAGTCATGTTTTTAAGTTTTTTTTCAGTCTAGTCTCTACCATCGTTCGTAGTTCCTTGATGACAAATTTCCTCAAAGAGGCTTAGATGGGATGGACAAACTCCTCTAGATTTTTTCCTTTGGGTGTACATAAAAGACAGAGTGTTTGCAACACCAGTAAAATATATTGAAACACTCAAGATCAGGATCACAGATGCTGTGTCTAGTGTGACAGCCCAAATATCGGGTAATACGTGGTGAGACATGGAATACCGCCTTGATATTCTTCGAGCTACCAAGGGTGCTCACATCAAAATATACTGACATAAGTACTTTTATAAAAAACTTCATAAATGTCTTTACAATATATTGAAACAAGCATAGGCCTAATTATATTAGTTTTTATGCAATAAATTATTGTAATCAGGGAAATACTTTATGACCATCCTGTATAATACCTTTCTTTGAATTTAGCATAAAATTACAGTGATTGGTGAATAATAATAGAAAAAATCACTCTTGCTAAATTACATCAATTGATTGTGAATAAGATTAGGAATCATTCTCCAAGCATAAGATACAAGCGTTCCCTGTTGATTGATCAAAGTACAAATTGAATCAGCATTCATTTATGTCAAGATCTAGCAGAATATGAAGTTTGATAAAACTCCGTATATTAGTTTTCATGATACATCCATCACAGAATTCGTGAAAAACACAGCGCCACCTGTTGAGTGATATACACCCAAACCTTATCAGCATCTATTTATGTCAAGGCTAATGTTACGCGACGGCTGTGTATTAATTCTATTTTAAAATTTAAATATCTTTAATTTAAATCTTTTGCAATTTAAATATTTTAAACTCAATATTTTATTAAGTCCTAATTTAAATCATTTTAAATTATTTATTTCTAATATTATTATTCAATTTTCACTTTAAAAGATAGTCCTTTATAAAATACTATTACATTCATAATATTTCTGCATCTTCCTTTTTCAATATCTTATCTAACGTTTCTGTTTAGTCTAGAAAGGAAGAATCCCCCTTTTTCGCCTCTCAGTAACATTCCTTTCATAGCGTGTCTGCGCGGGTGCTGAGGTCATTGACTTTATGGTTCACTGCATCAGCGACATCCACCCGTTCGGGGATTTTGAACACAGCATCGGTTAATTGCGATTAACCCGATCGCGTATACTTTTTTCTGATTGGAGGAACTCTTCAGTCCCAGCGGTTGAGATAATTTAACTGGCTTTTAACGGCTAGTGTTTCCCGCGACTTCTTAAAATTTTTCGTAGCGTTCTCTCTCTTGCAAAATGATCTTCATGGAATAAGGATGTAAATTTGAACGTCTATAAAATCTTGGACCGATCGTTCGAACTAAACGGGTTCGACGATCGGTACCGTTTAAAATTTCTAAATTATAGATTCCTTAAAAGGATAACTTAATATACATAATAATTATTTAAATAAAATACTCTGTTTTATAAGTCATAATAACTATGAGATAGTTACTGAATTTGAGATGAGTGCTGGAAGTGAATGCTAGCTATGAATGTCATCTAGTATTTGTTCACTGAGTGTGGAGAAACTGACAGTCACTTTTGATGTCCTGCTGTATACTCTCTTCAACCACCTACTTGAGTAAGATTTATAGTTCATCCAGAGGCGGTAAGATATCTTATATATTTAATTCGTTGATGCTCTAAAGTATCATACGAGGATACTGCTAACCAAGTACTGAATGCTTCAACAATTAAGTGAACACCTCATTTTTTTAGTTCTTATAACGGAACATGCTTCAACAATTAAGTGAACACCTCATTTTTAAGTTCTTATAACGGAACTTGTGCCTATTGAGATGACCCTAGGCTTAATCATTTCAAACTTTTGATGTCAAGAACATTTAAAGCTTTGATAAGCTCTTCATTTAATGTTTATGTATTGTATAAGACAAGATATCTGTTCATGAACAATCTAATTTCGCGATTCTTCAGTTTCATCTTATTTTCACGGTACTTCTGTAGTATAATGCACTGTTATAATATTCGTACAAGACGAATATCGTCATACTCGTATTCATGTCATTAAGTAAATTTTTTATAATGTTTTGCAAAGTTGAAGGAATGATAATATAATGTTCCTGATGATTTTATTATTATATATGTAAGGGGGTCTGCGCAGTACTTTCCAATTATTTCTAATATTTTATAATAAAGAATTTTAGTATTATTTTATTTGTTTGATTGTTTATTTCTCTAACAAGTGCATGATAAGAATTTAGAATTATCATAGATTCATTGATATTTTCGATTCTAGTTCTAGTTATATTATGTATGGATTAGGTTTATGGATTTTTATTCAGGTAAGATATCTTTCTGTTATTCACCATGAACGTTCTTCATTATATATTTTCCATGTATTACCACTATACTTATAATAATTATTTTGATCACTGGCTCTTCTTCAAAAATCTCAAATTCTTCTCCTTTTTGATATTCCAAATTTTAAACATTCCCCCCTCTCTTTTACTTTCCCCCCACTTTCAAGTAATTCTCAAAATTTTAATGTAATATTTATTCAACCCCGGTACCATTTAGTTTTTATCGTTTCAGCTAACATGCTATGAAGTTTGATAAAATTTCATTCATTAATTCTTGAGATATATAGCTATTTTGAAAATCATGAAAAATGCAGCATAGCTGTGACACCGGTTAGCCAATATACATCCAAACCTAATCAGCACCAATTTATGTCAAGGTCTAAATGATTCTGAAGTTTTATTAAATTTTATGCAGTAGTTTCTGAGTTAAAGCACCCAGAAAATTTGTATCACATACAAACTCCCAGACACATTTTCTAAAAATACAATGTGTTCAAAACATTTCTAAAAATTATAAATCCATCAGAAACCGGAAGTCGCAGTTTTTCACGAATCCAATACTATCTTCTTGTATATAGAAGAAGGTAAAAATACCAAAGTTATCTGAGCAATAAAATGATGAGTGAGAGTCGGATGATTGAATGCATATTTAAAGTCCAGATGATATCTTAGAAACTGACTGTTTTAAAGAAATAAGACAGACCTATTTTTGATGTAGGGTTTATATTAGAAACTTCCTGAAAAATCATGTCCAGGCTTATTTTCAAATTAAACCTTACTTTTAGGGAAACAAATTATGAATTAAAAATTCTCAAACAATCATAATTTACAAACTAAAGGGTTTTACTCACTTCATGTACTGTACAATTCCAGGCAAGCCCTAGAGTAAGTATGATACCAGGCCAACTGAAACAGAATGCAGGATGATGAGGTAACGTCTTCCAGTCTGCAATAATCAGACCAAAAGATCCATTTAGAGATGCAGCCATAGAAGCTTTATGAACAAATGAAACTGTGTTTTCAGGAATTCCTGCAATGCTGCATTAAAAATAAATAAATAAATAAAAAGTTATAGGAACAATAACATTTAAAATACACTGCTCAAAACAATTAAAGGATATTGCAGTTTTATGTGGCTTTTGTATCTGGGAAACTTTTTAGCTGATTGATACATGGTCGACAGACATATTAGGTTATATGAGAATAAATTACACATGTTTGGCAGAAAAAAATGCATTTTATTGCGCATTTGTGTACAAAAGGAAAAAAACACAATTTGTGCATATGAGAAAAAAAGAATAAGAAAAGGTGTTTTCTTCAAAGAAAATCATTTTCAGTAGGGGGTATGGTTTCCACGGGCTACCAGCAACGTTGAACACCTTTGAGGCATGGACTCAATGAGGCTATTAATGACGAGTTGGGGTATTCTGCCCCACTCTTCCAGAAGAGCTCTTTCCAGTTCTTGGAGAGTTTGTGGGGGTTGTTGGCGGCCAGAAACTCGTCTTCCTAGAGCGTCCCAAACGTGCTCGATTGTATTCATGTGTGGAGAACACGCTGGCCATTCCATTCGAACGATTCCTTCCTCGAAAAGGAAATCCTCCACCAGATTTGCACGATGTGGCCTGCAGTTATCGTCCATTAAAATGAAGTTATCTCCGATTGCTGCAGCGTAAGGGACTACAATAGGTCTGAGGATCTCATCCCTATATCGGCGACCAGTCAGAGCTCCATCTCGAATGATGTAGAGGTCAGTGCGCCCGTCAATGGAGATGCCACCATACACCAACACTCCTCCACCGCCAAATCTGACACTTTCGTGCACGAACGCAGGATTATTCCTACTGCCACGGTCCCTCCAGATGAAAATACGCCTATTATCCGGATGCACAGAAAAACGGGACTCGTCAGAAAACAGAATATTGCTCCATTCATTTCTCCTCCAGTTGACATGCTCGGTTGCCCACTCCCTGTGGTCGCGACGATGCCTTGATGTTAATCTAACACATACCATCGGTCGGCGAGCATACAGACCTACAGCATGGAGCCGGTTTCGGACAGTCTGAGTTGAAATTGTGGTGCCTGTAGCCGAGCGAAGGTGTTGTCGGAGAAGAGTAGCGTTCATGTTTCGGTGTCTCCGAGCTGTTAACGCTAAGTACCGATCTTCATTGGGCGTTGTTGCCCGTCTACGACCTTGCCCTGGTCTTCGGCCTGCACATCCACTCTCCAAAAAACGGTTCCAGATCCTGGAAATGACACTTTGTGACACTCCAATGGCTTGCGCTACTTCGGCTTGAGTTTGGCCCCCTTCTAACCTATCAACAATTCTCCAAGCTTCTGAATCTGTCAAATGACTTCGCTGAGACATCGTACTCATCGAAACAAAGCAATCACTGAATGCCGATCATCCTTGTCTTCATTCTCTTTTATCCAGTTGAAAGTCAAATTTCATTCGCTGCCGCTGAAGCGACGTTTTTGATGTCGAACTCAAAATTTGCATACTCCACAGTTTGAAAACCAGAAAAATTTGCATTTGTGATTCTCTTCTTCTATTTTCGGCAAAAAAAATTTCGTTGATATCTTTATTTTATATAAAACTTCAAATATCCTTTAATTGTTTTGAGCAGTGTACATACACAGTTAGAATTCAAGATATAATGTTAAAAGATTTTGATAAAAGAAAGGCAGAATCTTTTTTCCAATTACTTTAATAATATTTTTAATTAGCAGAAGACCACTCAGAATAACACTGAATGAACTAATTTTTCACAAATAGAAGAAATTATGAGCTTAAGTTTGCAAGTTTAGTGTCAAAGTGGGGTGTCTATGCAAGGTTTTACGATATTCCCCTCGCAAAAATAATAATTCAGATCATATTCTCGTTAACAGTGCTTCTCTGAAATTTATGTTCTTGCTACGCCATTATTTAAGAATGTCCTTTATAAAATCAGCAAAATGCATCCTGCCCATTTAAAATTGGTGAAACACACCTCTAATTATACCCAAAAATCTCTCATAAAAAATATTTTAGAACCACAATATTTCTAAAACCATATGTCTAAGACTACTTTGGTCCCTTTTTATAATTTTCATTTTCCACTTATATTTCTGAAGCAACATTAACCTAAAATTAAAATTACACTTATTTATTCAAAAAGTGCACTTACTTATGCATAAATTTTATTTTCAGATAATGTTCAAAATGCGTGGAATGCAAAATATCAACAATATTTATGATCCCTTAGACAATAATGTACATAAACACTGATTAAAAAATTGAATTAGAATATTACATTCAAATGAAGATTCAGTAAGAGAAGAAAAATCCATTATAGGCAGGTTCCATTCGTAGCAGGTACACCGTCTGTGGTATGTATTATATTCTTTTTGCACGAATCAAGACATTTTTCTGCGTAAGAAAGGTTTTCGTCATAGACTGTTTCTATTTCACAGGTTTTACTGTACTTTAAATTTTGTTTTGCTTAGAATAGTATGTACTATTTATTAAAACGAATTTTAATTGTAGAATAATGGCCATTTAAAAATATATTCATTTTTCGCAAAAATTGTTGTACCAGGCCTAATTTTCTGATTTTTACGCTGGCCTGCAAATTACAGTCCATGCAGACCTTTAGAAAGAATAACGTCCAAGCACAGCTTGGCCCAGAAAAAAAAAGTCTGGACCGTCCCGGCCCAAGTCTGCAGAAAAAAGTAAAGCCCTGGCCGCACTGATCTCTAACTCATGCATCTCGAAAGCCTGTTTAAAATATCAGTTCTAATTTTTACAGAAAAATTACAATACTATTTTATTCTTAGAGACCTGATTAAAAATATATGAAATTTTATATGCAAACAGGTGATAATATTTTTATGACTGTGTCAAACGTAATAATTTGAAATGGATTTGAACCTTAACTAAAGCAAACATTTGTACATGCTCTTACATTCTGCTCCATCATCAACAATTTGAAACCACTCATTCATGAATGAAATTACATAATCTGCTTTCTTCTTAAATTCATTTATTGTTTTGATTTTTGTAAAAGGCACCTAGTTTATTTCCTTCATTTATTTACTCTGGAAAAATTCGTGCCTGGCATATAAGTTTTCAAAAAAATATACAGTAAACTTATTTCAAGAAACAGATGCCTCTAATCCTTCAAATGAATGAATATCAATGTCTGTTGTCTCGTTTTGCACAAGAGGGGATTTCAAGAGTTCAAATGTCAGGGTGGAGGAATTTTTTTGTTCAGCAGATTCTTTCAGGAGAATTGCCATATGACCACCTTAGAGTAGAGGTCTGCACGGGCTCATACCAGGCTCGGCAAAATGAAGGTCAATTTTCAAACGGACCAGTTTGGCAGAATGAAAACAGTTTTTTAACGAGCCTGGGCGAGCCGATGAAGAATTATAAATAGGTCGGGGCAGGCCGATAAAAATATTAAGTGAGCCGACCGGCCTGATATAAGAAATTTAAAAGGATCAAACTAAGCTGATAAAATATGAACAATTTTCAATGAATTTGTCTGGGACGAGAATAAGTAAATGTACTGCATGAGCCGATCATAACATTAATACAGAAATGTGTCAAGTGCAGAAATCGGCATTGGACACTTGCGTCATACTTGAGCCTGGGCTTAATTTTTTCAGCAGACTCGGGCAGGCTGGGATCAGGCTTACATTATTTTCTATGTACTCAGGCTGGCTGGAAACTGGGCTTAATTGTTCCCAAGACGTTTCGAGTTGTTTTGTAATAATAGTAATAGCGATAATGAACTTCTATTAACAAAATCTTTGGAAGTATACTTTAATAAATTACAGAGAAACATTTTTTTGAAATGTGACAAATATGGTGCGTTCGTACTAAAACTAGTTTTATAAATATTCAGATCATGGTGCAATAGCTGATGCATTCTTATGCAAAAATGCATGAACACAAAATTTATTTTATCTGCAGATTTTCATATTATAGATATTAATTTTACTTTATGAAATTAAGCTTCAATACACTTTTACAAACAATTAATTACAATTCTGGTACATTAAAATAATACTATGCACAAATATCCATTACAAGACAATGTAAAAAAATCATTGTTATTGTTTCAGTGAAGAAATAAATTATATTATCTGTTTTTATGATATAATTAATTTCCATAATAAAATAGGTAATGTTTTAAGCTGGCAACATTTTATCTTTTGTTGACATTTATTGAAAATTTCAGAACTTGAAATCTGTATTTAGACTCTTTTTCCATTTAATATCTATTTTTCCTGAAACATCTATCCAAAAAAACTGTTGGTAGATTATAAGATTGCTATAATTAAACAATTTTAGTATACAAATTCGATTTTTAAATTCAGTAATACAGAATTATGACTCCATCTTAAATAGGACAAAATCACCATGGCAACCTAGAATCATTACCTATCATGGGATATCATTGAATTAATTGTTTATGATAGGATTTAATAGAATGAAGAAAACTTTTATTCATATCTTTTTAAGTTTTGATTCAATTTTCACAAAATTTGAAATCACACAACAAAATTCTGCAACGATTATCTATATTACATTTCAAACCATTCGGAAGGGTAGTTTTTGTGCTGTTATATGCAGACAGATAGGTGAACCAGACGACGACTACAGGTGCTATGTATTCATATAATTATGAACACACCTAAAAAAGCCATATTAACACCTTCGGCCCTGATGTCCTACTAATAGGACATATCTTTTATTGAGTATTATTTTGTCTAAAACATTATTTTTATTAATTCCAGCACCTAATAGTGACAGTATGAATCTCTACATTTCCTATTATGACTTCACTTATGTTTAGCATTTAGTAATAATAATAATAATTTTCATAATTATTAGCAAGCCGTTGGCATTTCTTTTAATTAAAACATACGTTTCACTCTTTAAATTCAAATTTGGGAATCCTTTTCTGAATTGGTAATTTGTGATAAAAGATAAAAAATATTACTAAATTTTTATGCTTGTTTAATTTAGTTGTAATACGACATTTTCCAAACGTCTTCAAAAATTCTTCCTTAGACTATTGTTATATGAAAAACACGCAAAATAACTACATTTGTAAGGTTTTGGTAAAGAACGCATTTGTTAACTTTCATTAAACCCTAACTTCTGTGATTCCGAAAGCTATTTTTAATTTTGTTAGCATAACAGTAATTTTTTCCCAAAATTGAAAAAAAAATCAGGGCCGAAGGGGTTAATTTAGATGATAACCAATTACATATAATTTTACATGCAATAAAATTACAAAAAAATAGTGTGAATATTGCTAAATTACCTTAATGCATTATAATTTTTATTAAACAATGCATAAATTCTCATAATAAACATTTTGAAACAAGTTAAAATATAATTTGCGACAAATAAATATAAATGAAGTTTCCAAAGGACATGAAAAATCTAAATGTAACTACCTTCCCCATGTTTTTGTTCCAGTTCCAATACAAACATTGTACCTGTAATAATAAAACGTATGCTTAGTTTCAAATAATAATACAGGGTGTTTCTAAATGAATATCGGAGTTTTAATGCTTGGTAGTATTTATTACATAAAACTTAAAATTATAATTAATACATAAAATGAAAGAGCAACTCAAACAGTTTTACCTACAAGCTTACAAGTGTTCAATGTGAACAACTTAATATAGCTTAATATAGAAACACTCCAATAGCTTTCGTCACACGGCACACATCAAGTCGATAGCTCAGTTCTTCCCAAGCGTTAATTAGTGTTTGTGGGGTAATTGTTGCAACAGCTAGCCGGGGGATCACATCTATACTTTATCCGGAATGCATGTTGCACGGTAACTACAGATTTGGTCTTTGCAAACTGCAGAACACAAAATGCTTTCTGTTCACTAGTCGTCATTTTCGATACCAGCACTTTCTAACAGATCACGGAAGAAACATTGCCTACGAATGTGCATGCACAGGTACCAACAAACTGTTTGAGTTGTTCTTTCATTTTATGTATTAAGTATAATTTTAAGTTTTATATAATAGATACTACAAAGCGTTAAAACCCCGATATTCATTTAGAAACACCCTGTATATTAATAATAGTAACTCTGAGATATTATAAAAATCATAGAAAAACAAAATCAAGCATACCCAGAAACGGTGTAAAATTTAGCATTGTAGTCATAATCATACTCCACCTAAAAGATTGAAGCAAACATAAACATCTGTAAGAAGTACAAAATAAAAGAAAATTTAACGCTAAAATATTTCTAACTACATGTAAGTGTATTGTGAATTAGAACAAAATTTAGTCAAAAATATACTTAAGAATAAATTGATAACATTCTGCCTCCTCTCACAATAAAATATCAAGTCAATAAATTAATTTTAACAAGGAGACGTCGAAAATTTTTCAACAACTATTGGTTAACAAAGGTGTTGTTTTATGGATGTGAATTAAGATTTAGAACAATGTTTCTTTTTTTAATCAGCAAATAAATTATAGTTTTGATTAAGAATATTAAGCTTGTACTCTAATAATTTAAGCAACAAAAAAAGACAACAAAGGGAATAATTTTTGTCTTCAGAGTTTAAAAAAAAAAGTGCTATTTTTAGAAATTTAATTTGGGAAAATAATTAACACTAATGTAGCCTAATGAAAAGGTATTGATTATATTTAGTTTAAGTATATAATATATATATACAGTAATTTTGAATATAATTTAATTTAGTTATATTATCATTATAAGTAATGTAGTATTTTAAATTATAGTTTTTATTTTCCCTTTTACATTGAAAAAATGTAATAATCTGTGTGTTTATATCTTGGGAATGCAGTTTTCTGCAAAAGAAAGGAGCAATCTAAGAGTTTTTTCTGGTATCAATTGCCTGAGGTAGATGGCGCTAGTTGCTTGGCAGTTGTGATAAAAACTTCACTGGATAACATAACTCCACTGGATTTCTTTTTGTGAGGTTATGTTAAAGACAGGGTTTATCAAACACCTGTTTCTGATATATCTGTTTTAAAGGAAAGGATAGAATTAGCAATCCTCACTGTTACACCGCAAATGTTAAAAAACACTTGGAGTGAAATCAAATAGAGGCTCGACATTATTTTTGCTACTAACAAAGCTCACGTACAGCTACATTGAAGATACTGTAAAAAAAAAAAAAAAAAACCTCTTAGATTTCTTCATTCTTTTGCAGCAAACTGCAATTCATTTCACCTGTTCGTATTTTTGTTATTAATGTTTAGAATGATAACAACCTTTCTTGGGACATGTTTTACTTTAAGAAACTTAGAATGCATATTTGTTTCTCAAATAACGTTTTTTTTTTCTCCAATTTGTAAATAAATAAAATTTTCACTTTGGACCCGAACCCGAAGACTGGTATAAAAATCGAGCCCAAGCCTAGGGTGAGCCCATCTCATCTCTAGTGTATATATTTTCATTTTTATACAAAAAAGATATAATAGATATTAGAGATATAATTGTAGACTACTTTCCCATAATTGTATTAAAATATAAATTATTTTATTTTGCTTCTGGTTCGGGTCGTTTTCATGTTGACGTGTGTCTGGTCTGTGTCAAATTTCAGGTTGACAAATGTTTTTTTTTCTGGGTTTGAGTCAAGTTTTGGGTTGACTTTAGGTAGAATTTCCATGCATGTGTAGTACGTAGTAGTACTATAACAATCAAAATACACATTAAAATCAATATGTTTATATCATTTAAAAGCTCAATAACTAAAAACAATTGAAAAGATTATAATTACTCCAAAGAGAACTTTAGAGTTACAAGTTAACAATTATATGCAATGCAATATGCATATAAGATTCATACTTCGTATAAAATTAGGCATATGATGAATTTTTAATTGAACTAATACATAGCTTAAATACTACCAAACTAAGTCTTACTTGGTATGCATAATCCATTAAAATGCAGTTCAAAGGAATGAGCTGTAGAAGTTCTGGATTCTGGTGAATACTACTGCAGCATATGTAAAGAATAGATGAAGGCGGTAGACGTAAAACATCCCAAACAAATAGGGGATTTTTTGTGTTGAGCAGCTCTTCAAATAACAATTTAGACAAGTTTGGTCCTACTTCCAATTCTCTAGAAAAATAAAATAAAATAAGATCAGTAATATAAAAAAATATGTTATTGGTAGATTTTATTTATGTGCCAAAAGAGCTGAGATTAATAAATACTTTTTAAGTTTTATTTTAAAAGATATATTTTGTCATGCTAATATGGCAGTAAAAACTATAGATGCAGGAGTCTATCCAGATTTTTCCCACAGGGTCCAGTTTTTATGAAATTGGGAACCATTATTTATATTTGTGAAAAATCTAGTCATAATTTTATGAATTTAAAATTATTATATTCAGGTCCTGTTTATCTTTTTTTAACAAGATCTTTAAGTATAAAAATCTAGGTAACAGGTGTCGACTTTAGATGTTTTATGATAGGCAAGATATCATTTTTAAATGATTAAATCTGTGAAAGGTTCAGTTTGCAGATGAAAAGTTTTGTAAAAGAGTGTGTTAAAAAGTTTTTTTTTTTTTTATATATATGTGAAAAGTTTTTAAGACAAAGAATTTTGTGAAGGATTCTGTTTTAAGCAGGAATCGATGCAGGTTTTTTTTTTCTTTGGGGCCCATTTTGTGAAAAGTAAACGTTATTTTGTTAAATTTATCCTATTTTTGTGAAATTTATTATATTTTTGTGAAAAATAACATTTTGTTACGAAAGATGACATCCAGCTAGTCAAATTCAAATCAAGCATTTAATAATAACTTCTTTAAGTCCTTCTGCTAAAGTTTTTGTTTCTGGTGAACTTGTTTTATTGCAAATGACAGATTTTAAAACCTAACAAAATAAAAATAATTAATGGAGAGTATGTTTTTATGGAACGGAATTTTGTAAAGGAGCCCTAAACAGGCCCCAAAAATGTTCTAGATCGACCCCTGGTTTTAAGGTGGCAAATTTTGTGAAAGATCCTGTTTTAGAATGAAAATGTTTGTGCAGGATCCTGCTTTAAAATGCAAAAGAAAATGTGAAGAGTCCTTTATAGAATAAAATAAATTTCTAAACAGATCCCTGAAATGAGACAGAATTTTATTGATTGAAGAATTAATTTGTTGTCATTTTCTTTTATTACCATTCCATAACCAGTTACCAGCCTCTTTTTCATGATCAGAGCTTTTTTCTATCTTATGGAGCGGCATGCAATATATATCTTTTAAAATAACACTTTGAAAATATCATTATGACATAACTACAAAAAAAAGTGTGGTAAATAAAAAACACATTTTTTCAAAACTTTAACTCAATGCTTGTGGATTAGTTAAGAAAAAAAAATGGATTGAACTAAGACTTAAATACATATACATTTAAATTGAGGAATCTTCCCTAATCAGAGCATTCTATAATTTTTTGTAACAATGCTTTGATGAAAATGAAAACAACCTCATCATCAACAAATAAAGTCAGATAAAAAGTTTAAAATACTTAAAAGACTTTTTAAAATAAAAATATTTCATTCCTCAATATCATAAGAATTTTGTAATGATGGAAAAATATAAGCAAATGCAAAATAAAATTACTAATAACTAGTCCGGTGAATTCTTTCTAATGTTAATGAAATAATATATCTTAAAGCATTTTCAGTACTCAATAAAAACTTTAATAAGAAGAATAACCGCAATAATTAGCTTACATTGAAACATTAAAATAACTATAAGAAAAATATTCTTGACAATTGAAATAAGTTGGAGATTATAATTTTCCCACTGTCTGTATAGTAAAGGGGGAAAAAATCAAAGAAATTTAGAAAAGAATTTTATTTAAAATTTTTCATATAATTCCTTTACAATTAAAATTTCATAAATTTTTATATAATTAGACAAGTCTCTTAAGAGGCTACTTGACTCATGCGAAAACCCCTGCTCGCTAATGTTAATCCCATGAGACAGTCCTTTTAAACTATCTCATTTGCATTTTAATATTTTTAAATGATTTTGGATAGCTGAGGTCGATCTTTATGATCACCGCTTTTTAATTTTTCAATTTTGTTAGCAGGTTTATTTTATGGGAATACTTTCAAAAGTCAAAGTATCCCTATAAAATAAACCTGCAAACAAAATCAAAAAATTAAACAACAGCAACTTTAAAAATCAACTTTAGCTATCCAAAGAAAAAAAAAGTTTAAAAATATTAAAATGCAGACAAGATATTAAAGAAACTGTCCCACAGGATTAATATTAGTGAGCAGGTTTTTTTCGCGTAAGTGAAATAGCCCCTTAACACAAAATATAACTTGAAATACTACATGGAGAATTTATCTTAATAATTTTTTTTTAAATATTTGTCAAACATTAAGTTATAAATATAATAATTCAAAATTTACTTTGAAGAAAACAGAGCCATTAAATGCTTCACAGGCACAGCTAAAAAGTTTTTCAAATCAGCATAAGTCACATGATTATCAACATCAATGGCAGGAATAAGAGATATATGATGTTCTCTGCTAAAACTTGATAATTCAAGAAATTCTCTAAATAGAAATAAACATATACATTAGGATTGCAAAAAACAAATCAAACTAGTAGAAATCAGAACAATTAAATCAAAATTTGAAACAGTTTTTCTCTAATGAAAAGAGCAATTGAAGTACATTCCTAATCCCCCCTCCCCCCCCCCCAACCTCTCACTTTCTTCACCTTAACACGTCACACAGAGAGAGAAGGTGGAAGGATAGAATACCTTAATTTTTTTAATTACTAAATTTAAATACAGTATAAGTTTCTTCAATTTCAATATTTAAAAAAAATGTACTGAATGTAATGGCTTACAGGGTTTTTTCTTTTTTAATGTAGTATTAGAAATAAAAACACATTTTTAAAAATACATAAATGATCAGAAAGACGCAAAAATAAATAACTATGAAATCTTCAAATACAAAAATTTAACTATGCAACAACAAGTCTCATTTAGTGATCCACTCATATTTTCTATTATTAACCTTTAATATATGGGAGTTTTAGAACTGAAGCTTTTCATGAAATTATACTTTGACATTCTTTAATATTTCTATCAAAATATTTATATGCATGAATACACATATACATTCTGAGCAATAAATCTAATAAAATTATCCTAACCAAAACACAACAAATAATTTTCTTTTAATTTTACCACTAAACTTTTTACATATTTTCATTGAATTTCTGCATGCATATAAGTACATTTATATAGATAATTTATTTTTCATTTATATAGAGAATATATGAAATACAAAGGATGTGAATTATCACTTTACTAAACAGCGTACAACTATTAGAGTGAAAAAATGTCCAGACCGGGCTTTGATCCCGGATCCCTTGGTATAGCGCACCAAGTGCTTTACCAATTAAGCCATCCAGATGACATCCAGTCTAGAATTCTCTCACTCTTACATGTCAAGGCTACAACCACGCAGCACAAGATGGAATGTCAATCATGAGCACAACACTGTCAAAGCACTTGGCACAAGCAACACAAAAAAGCACTTGGTGTTGTGTGCTATACCAAGGGATCCGGGATCGAACCTCGGTCTGGACATTTTTTTTCACTCTAATGGTTGTACGCTGTTTAGTAAAGTGATAATTCACATCCTTTGTATTACATTAATTTACAGCATAATTTCAGCTCTGCTGAAGAATTAATTAGTGTATAAATAGATAATATATTTTGTAAAACATCAATAAAGCTGAAAAATATGTCATAATCAAACAAAAGTAAATTAAGTAATTCATGTCACTGTGCAGCAAAACTAAAAACACATGAAATGCATGGATATAAATAACATGAAACTGAAAGTTCTTGTTGTTTCAGTAAACCAAAAATTTACCATTTATTGTTAATTTTCAACTTTCTGTTTTCATTTTCATTTGAAGAACCAGGCCGTATAAGGCCATTATCAAAATCATTGTTACAATAAAGATTTTGGATAATGACCAATATAATTAAAGGAAATAAGATATAAAATCGGTGTTGCCAATTTAACATTTTTTTAATTAAAATAAGCCTACCATAATTTTGAAATAGTAATCTTCACTTTATTTATGACAGACATTTAATCTATACTAATAAAAGAAAGTTTCACTCTATGTGTGTATGCGATGGTTAGCAAAATTTAGTACACCTAGAAGTCTGAAAATTTAGGTGAGGGTAGCCCAAGGTCTGTCCTGATACACCTGAGACTCAGAATTTTAATATTTTAATAATTATTCAAAATATAATTAAAAATTCATCAATAACTCATCTCTTTCTCTGTGAGCCGGCTTTCAGCACTCACACTTGCCCAGAATCTGATTTACACATCGGGAGGATATGGAAGAACCAAACGGCAGTTTTTTGTTATTTCATAGTTTTAAATTGGCTTAAATCAATCAAACCACTCGGTACAGTTAAAATTGGAAGACATATTCAGAAAGATTATTATCTTACATCTCAAATGCTGCAATTAATTGAAAAATATATCGTTGTTGAATCTTTGAAAAAAAATTTCAAAAAAGGTCCTTTTCTCAAAGGACATTTTCTTTTTTATGGTAATGGCCCTCCAGGACACAATTTCAGAGGAACTGACAAATCAAAAATATGCATTTAAAACTGCAACTTTCTTTTAACTTACAGTGCAATTGCTTTTTAAAAATATGAATTTTAACCCTTTCAGAAACACCAGAGAATGCAGGTCAGTTCCCGCTTTTCGGAGACTATCTTTTTCTATGCTAAAAGTAACTAAGCGTCCATATTTCAATACAACCTTATTAGAGCATCTCGGTAAACTAGATTTACATGAACTACAAAATATTTTAAACATTTGGACGTTTAGAAATATTTTTAAAAAATCAAATCTGAGAAAATTTCCAAAAAACAAGTGAAAAAGCAGAGTGTTTCGGAGTGTCATCGCACTGCTTTGACTCATGTTTCCACTACTAAATATGGATGTTTTTTCACAAAATTTTAAAGAGAGCTTGGATACAGTTATATTTATAACTGATTCAAATTTCAGAGAGTTTGGAAGATGAGAACTATTTTTTATTGTTATGTTAAAGGAGCCGGTGCGAAAACAAACAAAAAAGCAAGAAGGAAACAGATTTCTTTTACAACCAGATAACAATATTTTTTCATGAAATTTTTACATGGGCTGCAAAACAGTTATATTTATAACTATTAAAATTTTCAAAGGGTTTGGACAACAAAGACTATTAATCCACAAATCATTAATCCAAATGCTATTAATCCTACAAATCCACTTATAACTTTATTTTTTTTTTTTGGCCATGTCCAAGAAAATTTCTTTTTAAGACAAGATTTTATTATAAATTGGTTCTTTTTTTTCATAGGTTTTATTTAACTTAATTATGACAAATATAATTTTTGAAACGGGACTATTTAAAGGCAGATCTTGAATCCACTATAACCTTTTTTTTATATATAAATTAAACATATTGCAAAAATAAAAAAATAAATAAAGGAATCAAAATTTAAAGAATCTATCAGCAGAAGGTTAAATTTAGTATATGACAGAAAACAAATTCATCATAAGAATTTACATCTTACAAATAATATGTCATTAAAATTAAACTGTAACAGATCTTAAACATAAAATTAAAAACAATTTTATACATTAAAATAAAAATGATAATTGAAAACAAAAAGTTAAAGTAATGAGAAGGCATTTGACTTACTTATTAGAATAAGGAAAGTTTTCTTCAGCCAGAAGATCATACCTGAAATAACAGTGCAGCTGAAATATAAATATGAATCAGAAAATATACTTTTTTTAAAATAATAAAAGTGAAAATAGTTTTTAAAAAACACTCTTTAATAAGTATTTAATGTTTATCTGAAAAATCACAACCATTTTCATGACTGCAATTTATGCATTTCCAAAAAATAAAAAATAAAAATAAAAATACCATCATAATATATAGATTTGGTGTGCACCCTGATTATTGAAAATTCACAGCTTTGATTTATACTTGATAGAAACTGCAAACTAGTAAAAATTTTTTTAAAATACATAATTGTTGTCCTGTTTCTTTTTAAGACACGGCAACAGAAAAGATAAAAAGCATTATTCAAACTATCTAGCTGGGATTTCTAAATTTTTTTCTTAACATATAATCACAATTTAATTAAGATTAAACTGTTAAATGATAAAAGAATATTTTTTTTTAATTGAAACACTCTTTATTTTCTATTCACATTTTATACTTTTTAGTGTTTAAAATATTTTTATTGTTGCAGTCTCACAGCCAGTTGGCATGTTTTGACATGACTGATTTGGCACATAACTAACCCCATTGTTTCTGTAATTCGTAAACAATTATAACCATAAAGATTATTTGGCAATTTATCACCTGTGTTCGAGTAATGGAAAAATGCCTTAAAATCAATTATACACCTGTGTACATAATTTTTATAATTCTAGCATATTAGAAAGTGAATGAAAAATCGACTGCAAAATTTCATTTTTACATACAAAAACCAAGTTAAGTTAAATAAAAGAGTGTATAAACATGTCTTAAGAGACAAATAGAAAAATAGCAGCTTACTTGTCTTAGCTTTAAAAAAGACATAGTTTTGATGTAGCCTTTGAAAGTTGCCTAGAAAAAAAAAATTATAACATGTTACTGAAATAAAATTATAAAGTTAAACCTATTAAGAGAAAAAGAGCATTATCATCAATAAGAAAATCTTTTAATAGTTTCTTTCATAGAAGTCTTGTCAAGGGAGAAATTTTTTTTTTAGAGTACAGTCAAAATCGTCTAATACAAGCACGGCTAAAATGCAAAAGTCACAAGTTAAGAATGGTTTGCCATTATTAAACTATAGTAATATTTTTATGCTTTTTATGAGCTACAAAAACAAGATCATGGCTAATACAAGCAAAACATCTGTTCATTTCAGTGGGATTTTCAGCAAAAAGTAGTGTGGAATTAGGAAAGAAACCCTTTTTTATTGAACACTGTTCTCTTTCAGCGACAGTACAACTGTTTGCCAAAATATACTAATTTATCAGTTTTACCAAACACAATTTCAACCTTCAAAGAGAACTCTCCCCCCCCCCTTCCCCTCCCAAAGAAAATACAAAAAAATGTCCTGAGGTTTTGGAAAAAAATGAGCTATGGAAAGAAAGGATCATAGAATAAAACCACTGTTTTTACCTTAAATCCAGACTCTGGGCTATATTAACCGCCTTTCATGTCTCTTTTGACTGTTAAAATTAAAAAGATACGTGAAATCAATAGCTCAAAATCTATAGTGACTACTGCAATGTTAGTTGAGTTTTTCTGGGAAAAAAGGAAGTGATCAGTTGCATTGCTGAGCATTGTTCATGCTCTTTGGAATTACTAGTTAGAGGCTTTGACATCAGTACTATAATTCTGTGTAAAGAAAAGACCCATCTAAATAAATGACACTCACAAAGGTATGGCTGAACATTTTATGTTAATTTTACGATATTAAGTTAATTTTAGCATTAAGATAATTATAGCTATTGATAATAGCCATTAGTTTAATTATGTGTGTGCTTTTAAGATGTTTATTATCTTCACAGGTGTTACGAGTAGCTACTAATACAGGGACTTTCATAATTCCCTTGCTTCCCATATTAACCTCTTGCGCTCTATGACATATGCAACGTATGTTATGATAATTTGGTCATTTCCAACAATGACATATGCAGGGTATGTCATGCAATAGTCTTTACAGCCGTGTTGTCATTATCCTAGATAGACATAAATGAAGACTTGTTGATACATGTGGATAATGACCTTGATTTCATTTTGGTATCCGCTAGGGCTTGCTAGAAAGGTAATTTGAGAAGGCATTCGAAACGAGGGAATCATAACTGCGTAGTTGTTATCAGTTCACGTCATTTGGATATTGTGCTTCTTTATTTATGTATTTTTAACGTGTTAATTGTATTTTATGCATAACTGAATATAGATTATGACAGCAGCGATGACGAGGATTATGTACCCGATACAGAAAGTGAGAGCAGTGACCTTGAAATTAATGACATATCTTACTTAAATTCGCTTAATTAAATTTGTTTTTTTACAAACTCATGAACACATATGACATATAGCTATCATGCTGTAATCACTTGGCATAGACGACACAGTTTTTGTCAAAAAGTTCATACTCTCATGAAACCTTGTAGCTAGTGACATACATTCGCTAACAGCGCTAGAGAGCAAGGGGTTAAACTAGTTTGTCAGTATTTTTAAAAGTACGACCTATTTATTGTTCCATAAATGATAGCAATTTGTTCAACATTTACTCAATTTATTTAACATATGCATTCATATTCAAAAGCCATTTATCTAAAATATACAATCAGAAGTAATTTATCTAATATGCGTAATCAGAAACAACTTTTTTAATTGATGCATAATAGTTCATAAATTTTGTTTTCAGAGCTGTTTATGTCATTTGGCTACAAATCTCACTTTCTTAAGCCCAAACTTCATCAACACCTTTTTAAAAAGTGCAAAGTCACCAATAAAAAGGAAGTATATATCTTTCTGTCAATTATGCTTAAGAGTAGAGATGGCTGATAATGATATTGACAGTAATACAAACTGCTTGGCACATTTAGTTGTACAATATGCATTAAAATATGCAAAACTGAAGCTCAGGTATCTCAAATACACAGGTGCATTTGTTAAAGTGGAATAGTTTAAGTCACACACGTTAAACTCAATAGTAAAAAAGCAGTTACCTAGTTTGTTGCTGTTTGTTGTTGTTGGAAGTACAATGGAGAAAAAAAGCATTCATAGTTGGATATCATTTCTGCTCATACAGAAATGGTCATAAAAAGAAATGAGATCGAAAAATGTGACAGAATGATTTGATACAGGTTCAAGAAGGCGGTTTTTAATTAAAAATAAATTTCAGTTAAATGTGAAATTTAAATATGTTTTCCTCTACTGATTCAATTATCTATAAATACTGTCATTTCCCACTCTTACTCACAAAATAGCCCAAAAATATATTAGTTTTGTGATGATGATGTTGATAATAAATAAAATTATCATTAAAAGTAATTTTTTTTTTAAATCAATACAGTAATTTGGAATGATATTTATCATTTTTCACATCTAGTATTGTAAAGTATTATTGTGAAGAAATCTATACATATAAGAGGTTTTGTTCTGATCCTGACTGACTAACTGATTCATCAACACACAAACAAAATTATTGAAGCTAGAAATTTGAACTCTTGGGTATGCATCCGTAATACACAATAGGGATTCACTAAGAAAATATATTTTGAAATTAAAGTCCTAAGGGGGTTAAAGGGTGTCAATGTCAAAAGTTTTAGGTAATTTCACCACATTTCAGAAGCAGTTTTAGGATGTAATAAGCAGCATAACAAATCTACTAAAAAATGGTTAAACACATATTTCAGTGATTTTCGAAATTCAACCAATAGGAGGGTGAAAGGAGGTGTTGAAGATCAAAAACAAGGGATTCTTCCGTAATTGGTAGAACAGCCAATTTATATTTTAATGAGCATGGTTCGATGCAGAACCTATTTTATTGTTGTAACCCTCATAATCTTGAATCTATATTATTGCCAACTTCACACATATTTGTTACAAATTTTGGCTATGGACCCAATTATGGAGTATCAGACAAATAAGACAATACAGTAGAAGATCTTTATAATGCAAACCTAAAAACACGAGGTTGTGCGTTATATAGATCACATTTCACACATCATTAAATTTAGCTTGTAAAACATGGTCAAATATGTGTGAAACATACCAAAATACATTAGAGTATCTTTATATTACATTCTTTATTACCAGGAGTTGTGCATATTATAATTTTTTACATAATATAGATTATTCCACACATTTTTAAATTTACTTTATAAACATTGTCCAAACATACCTGTATCAAATCACAGCAATTTTTTCAGTAATTAGCTCTGAATTAAGGAGATAAAGTAGAACTAATGTATCAAATTTAGTTCTCTAGAGAATAGCAACTATTTATAATGTGGGAATTCAGGTATTTCTTAACTGAAAATTCATTGTTTACATCTGAGAAGTTGTGCGTTATGTGGAGAATTGCGTTATATAGAATTGCGTTATAAAGATCTTCTACTGTAGTTGCTGATTTTTTATTAGATATTTTGTACAAGACATTTTTCCAGGTAAATTTTTGTTTAGTCTTTTTTTAATTTCCTGTTTTATAAAATGTTTTACGCTTTTCATGTTTTAGCAATTGGATTTCAATCTTTATAGAAAATTTAGTACATTTCCTCCTCTCTCAAAAAACTTTTTTTTTTGGAAGTAGAGATTGATGATTAAATACCGATTGCCATATTAACAGCATGTGCATTTGAAACACACAGGACCCTGTTATAGTGATTTCTGCATTCATGGTTTATAGGCGTGAAATACATAGGACTCTATTAAAATTGTAATTTTAATGGCTTATGTATGTAAAGTTCACAAGGCTCCATTATAGTGATTGCCATTTTAATGATTAATGAAGTGGGAATCACACATGGCCCCGTTGCAGTGATCGTCATATTAATGATTTATGGCTGTGAAGCACACAGGGCCCTGTTATTTTTATCCCCATATTAACATTTTATGGGAATGAAATGCACTAGGTAAGATTATAATGATTACAATAGTTTTTAGGTAATTGGGCAATGCTGGGCGGGTATGCCAGTAAATAAACCATTGCAACCAAGTCTATGTGAGTGTAAATACACATAATAAACATGTGAAATAAAAACACATCTTTAGATGAATTTCAAAAACATAAATTTTAAAAGTTAATTTTTTTTTAATCTATAACTTCCAATTTCAAACAATTTATCGAATTCTTTTGGAAGGTTCCTACATAGTTACATTGAAACACAAACATTACAAGAATTGACTTTTGTTAACATACATGCCAACTTTTGAAAATGGCAAGGTGCAAAATGATGCATAACGAGTATTTCACCCCCCCCCCCCCCCCACAATGAACATAAGTCTTTTGTAACCTATTTTTTAAATAGCATATAAACATCATTTTCACACTTTTATTAAGTACATAATAGATTAATATTGTTAAGCAATACAGCAATGAACATTAAGAATGTACTTTGATGAAAAAAATATAAAAAACATTCTACAACTGATTAAGAAACTTTTTTTTTATGACTTTTTAAAATTTATTTTTTGTTTTTTTAAAGAACACCTGAGCAAATATTTTCAAAATATGATTTCTATTTGCATACAATAAAAATCATAGAATTCCCTCTGTTGATGTTTGAGGGTTGAACATGAATTCACTCCTTTCACAATACTAAAAATATCCCCATTGCATTTACTGTTATTAAAAGAAACTACAAAGAAATTTATAATTGAAGAGAAGAGAAATGAAACTTGGAGAAACTGCAAAAAAAGCATAAAAGTAAGTATACCAAGTGTAAAAGTTGGCAAAGTATGTAATCTAATTTTTATATGCTTGTTGTTCTGGGGGTGTGGGGATTTTTTTCTACATTGTTTTGTGATTTGAAACAGCCTAAACAGTGAAAATAGTTGAAATCAATATAAAACTCTTTTTTGTGCTTCAAATTGTCCATGTTTCCACGAAAAATAAATAAAATAAAAGAGCACATTTTTCTTCACAGCAAGTACATAAATATACATGTGCTTTGTTCAAAATTAATTAAATTTAAATAACTTTTTTTAAACAAAAGCAAAAAATACTGAAATATAAAACATACCAGAATTTAAAATTTTTGCTTTAAGACAATGCAATAGAAATGTGGAACAGCATAACCTTAAACATATTTACATAATTAGAGCTCTCAGCATATAACATTTGCATGTTTTTTTTTTATGTTGTTTTTTTTAAATAAAGAAAAAGTAACATTACTAACTAGCATAGCAGCAATAAATACAGTCTAAGAAATTTTTGAACAAAGTTTCTCAGCAAAAGTTGAAAGAAAAAATTCTTACTACTGTTGGTTTGCGGACACCCATCGTTAAGTCTAACAGGACAGCTCTATGTTGAAGTTGAGGCCAGTCGTAGATCTATAACAGATATTTTATCCATATATCACAAAAAAAAATTAATTAAAAAAATAGATATATGTATGACAATATTTTAAAGGAAAAACAATGACTTAAATAATTGTCAAAAATTTAAATACCTACAAATAATGCAGGAAGTTCATTATCTTCATTATACAGAAAAATTAGTTGACCAAGAGTACACAAGGCATAATGAAGACCCAGCACATCTGATGCTAATATTCTAATCTGTAAAGACATTTTTAATATTCCATTACTGAAAAATGTTCAGATAAAAGAATTTTTTTATATATATTTAGGGACAGGGGGAAAAAAGGAGGAGGGGTGTATATTTTATCTTGTTGGAGACCAAACTTAACACAGATCTTGGAAAGTTTATGTCTAACACTCAAGTAGCCAAAAATTGATAACTATCAATATAAAGTTAATAAGTCCTATCCTTTGTTAAACTTAAGCCGCATACATTACTTCAATTAAATAAGAATCAAAACTTCTGTCAAGTAATTACACTTATTTTTTCTTTTTTTGTGAAAATATAGCATTTAAAAATTAATATAAATGTCTAATCTGATTAATCTTTGAATCAATTCAAAGTCTTTTTCACTTAAACAACTACATTAGCAACTGAAAGAAAACTACATATTCTCACATTTCCAATAGTTGTTGTTATTATTATGTTTAAAACACGTGAAACTCTAATTCTTTGTACTAAATATGATACATAGAGGTATTTTAGTTCATTAATTCAAGTAATTAAACAATTTTGAATGATACTTTAGCTGTAATAATTATAACCTATTTATTCAGAATAGATATCTCAGAGTCATATTCCTTTCATTTATTGTCATGGCATTATAGAATTTCAGTCTTCAGTATTTAAATTTGGCTTTTTTAATATAAACTACAAAGCAATGCAACCTTAAAATGAAGTGTCAAATTAGAATTGGTTTTCACAGTGAGATACCATAGTTACCACTCATGCTAAGCACAGTAGCAGAAACAGTGCAGTATGGCACTGCAGATTATTTTAGACCTTGCAAATTAATCAAACAGCATAGAAAGAAATTCTGAGCTTAAGAAAGTTACTAAAATATACTTTAAGTTTCTAAATTTGTTGTATTTATTGTACCTTTTATTTATTTATTTATTTCGTAAGTGCAAACTTTGTTCATTTTAGGTGTTACCATTATTTATTATGATAGGAAGCTTGGGACACAGGTATTTTTGGGACACAGGTAAATTGTGGTTTGCTGCATATTAATACCCAAAATTCTGTAACTGTGGTGATAAGTATGGAAAAGCATGATCTGAGATACTTATTTTTAAAAAAATAGGAAGAAAATTGAAATGAATATTTCTATACATTAAAAAGTTCCAATGTTAATCAAATAGCTTAGCACTACACAAAGGGCAATTTGATAAATATTTATAATGCTATTGTGATTAAAATTTGGACTATGAAATATACATAACAGAATGTAAATAGAAAATCATTCTTCTTCATAACTTTCATGAAACTTAATCCTCTGCTGCTTATCCCATGATTTCCATAAGCAAGACAAAAAGTAGCAAAATTTTAAAAATGCACAACTTTGAAGAGATTTTGTTTCAAAAATTCCATTGTCAGACGGTAAAAATACAAATGATAATATACTAACTACACATTTCAAATACATGGTGATTTAAAATAGGTAATAAAATAAATACATATTGGTTAAAAAAAAAAGCAATCAGAGGGTTAAACAATATCAAAATAATATAATTTCTGCCCATCATAGAGAAGTTTAACTGGAAGGAAATAATATTAATAATTCTAAATAGTTAACTCTTATTTCGAGCAAAGACTAAAAATGATCCTGCTGAATATGGACAATTCAAACTCCAATCCAACCATAAAAAAAAGGTATTTTGTGTATTTACAAAACAAGCACTGAAATTATCCATAGAAATAAAAGCTCACAAAAGCCTTTTTAACTGAATTCTAAATATTGATAAATATTGATAATTTAGGATTTGAAGGTTCTTTCTGGTAATAGATTTGTGCAATTTATACATGTTATAAAAAATATTTCTAAATATTAGAAAATAAATAAACACACTTCAAAATCCATTTTACTTTCTAATATCAAAAAGAAGGAAAAACTAAATTGCATGGCTTCTTAAAGAAAAATACAAGTTACTACTTCATTTATTTTTACAATTTTCTTTCTTTCTGAGTATTAAACATCAAAAATATAACTAATATTTTAACTTTTTTTTTTTTTTCTGTGTACTTTTCTTGAAGGATGTCTTATTTTTTTTTAGTTGTCGAAATATTTGTAAAATATATACTTAATTTTATGTGAAGTGTTAAAATCTTACTCAGTTTTGCTAAGATTTTAACACATAAAATTATAAATTTAATATATATTTTAGAAATATTTTGACAACTAAGAGACATCCTTTAAGAATAGTACACAGAAAAAAGTTTTAAATATTAATTTCCTATGGATATATTTTAAAAATACAAATGCATTACACGCCCATTGGTTTAATATTAGTAAGGGGAATTTGAAATCTCGATGAGAGCCTTAAGATAACTATGGAAATCTAAAAAACATTCACACCAGCTTTATATGCAATTCTACACTTCAATACAACAAAAAATATTTTTGACATTTATTAAAACTTTTAATAATTTTACACATTAAAAAGAAAAAAAAAGGCATTTGAAAAATTAATTTTGAAGTAAATCTGAAAATCAAAGATAAATTTTAATTCAAAGTGGGCATACTTGTTCAGCTGTTATAATTAATTTATAGCTCTCTCTTCTTGAAAATAGAGTGTCACAGACATGACACAAAATACTTCCTTCATAAACTGATTCAGATTCAACAACATCGTCTAAAATATATTCTGCACCATATAATTCAAAGTTTTTCAAGTAAGTATTCCAGACGTTAACAATTGCAGCAACATCTAAAACAAACATAAAAATATAATAAATTTACATTTTTTATTTAATTTAATTAAATTATGTACTTTTATAATTTATGTACAGTATCAGTAAGGAGCCTATTCCAGCACATAGTATGACATAAAAAAAAAAAGAAATCATGGTTTATTTTTTCTTATTTTAAAATATTGAATGGCTATCAAACAATGTAGATATCAATGTAATTAAATCTCTTAACAGATATATTAAGAACAACAATACATATATTTCTTTTAAATGCTAAAGGGTGTATATTAACAACATAATATACAGTAAAATAACTTTTATTAGATTGTTGACATGTTTCGGCTCACCCTGAGCCATTTTCAAAAACAGATGAGAATATTCTATAATTGCACGGTCTTTGAAGTTATTATTTGAAATGCTATCATTTAATTTTCATGTACCTTTTTTAAATTACGCACGTTTTCTTTTATTTTTACTGGGTTGTTTATTTCTATATTTGTAACCATGGAGTAACTTGAGCCGCAACTTCGGTAAGTTAAAAGATGCTGCATTGTTACATATTGTATTTTTGCATGCTACTATCTCTGGTTTCTCTTATTAGGGAAGGATAATACAGACTGGATATAAAAAATATTTTACCTTCATCGAAATTTTAAAGGATAGTTTCTTCTTGATATAATCTTGCCAGGGCTGTAGTTTTTCTATTATACTTAATACAGGGATTTTACTAGGATTTTTCAAAATTTTAGGGAGGAATTTTAAGAATTTTTTCCCAAATTTTAGGAAAATTTTAGGGGCATTTGCGATATTTTTAACATTACAAGTTATGTAATAACAGTATTTTTGTGCTAGTCAGGCACATGTGGTACACTGCCAAAGAATATTCCCATCATTCCAATGAATTCAGCCCTTGTTCCATGTGCTTGTGTTGTTTGTTGCAAATGAGCGCATTTAAATTTGCGCAATAACCGGCTTCATATTACAAACCATTTTGACAGCTTATGCTTACTGCAATTGTATTAATTAGAATTTTGAGTTCCATATATTATACAATCATGAAAAAATATTTTGTTGGGAAATAAAAATAATGTAGGCCTAATGTATTTAACATTAATAATTAATTCAATCAGAAATAATCAATCAGAAATAATAATTAATTCAATCAGAATTAATAAATTTAATTCTGATCTTATTAACATTAGGCCTATCTTTTAATAAGATCAGATTTTTAAAAAAATATGGTACTTTCATACTTTTAGATGTATAATTTGAACATGTTTAACAATTGAGCCTAACTAGAATGAATGCTCTCCTTCTCTCTCTTTTGGATGTTCTCGGTGAACCTAGAGAACAAGAGGCAGGAAATAGAGGTGATTATAAAAAAAAAAATTCTGAAGCTCACAGAAAAACTTCTGAAAGGTTTTTTTTCACGCGTTTTTTCTGCGATATTTTGACGAAACATTCATTCTTTTTAGATTCTTTCATGAAATTCGCCTTATTTGCACGATTTATTGACAAAATCCCACATTTTTTCGTGATCTTTTGACGAAATTAGCTTTTTTTTTTCCCGCGATCTTTTGACGGAATTCGCTTTTTTTCCGTGATTCTTAGACGAAATTATATATTTTCCTTGATTTTTGGATGAAATTTGAAGGGTTTTTCATGATTTTTTTAATCGAAATTCACGTTTATTTTGCGATCTTTTTAAGAAATTCTAGTTTTTTTTCCCCGAGATGTTTTTAAAAAATTCGCGATCCTTTGAAGAAATTAGTGTTTGTCACGATCCTTAGGTTCTTTAGAGTTTTTTTTCAGGATTGTTTGTCGAAATTTGTTTTTCTCCGTGAACTTTTGATGAATTTTACGTTTTTTACACGATCTTTTGACAAAATTTGTGTTTTAGCAATCTTTTGACGAAATTTGCGTCATTTTAGCAATCTTTTGACGAAATACGCATCTTTTTCAGTGACCATTTGTCAAAATTCACGATATTTTTTTGTGAAATTTTGGCGATCTCGAATTTTTAGGAACAAGAAGAAAATTTTAGGAGAATTTTAGGAATTTTAGGGGATAAAATAATATTTAGGAAATTTAGGAATTTTAGGGGGAATGTTAATATCAACTATATGCTCCTTTTTTCTGTAACTGAATTTCCTGCTTGTCATGCCAATATATTAATTCTTAGATCCATCTTCTTTAATAAAAGGTATTTCATATACTCCTGAATAATTCTCAAAAGTAATTGGGTCAATTTTACTGCAAATGATATTCTTTAATTTCTGAGGAAGTTTGGCTATTAAGCAGATATTGAAACGTTTAAGGCTGCATTTTAATTTTTCAAAAAAGCTTGGATAAAAATTAAAAAATCCCGTTTTTTCATATTTGGTTTCGCTTTCTGATATTTAACCAGCATACATTCCGGAAGTTACACAATTTTTCTCATTTTCACCCTCTTGATGATGGCGAGGTTCTGGTGGAAAGCACTTGGGACTCCGACGAAAATTGTAACATCTATAGAACGGTTTTAATGTTTTAAAACCTTTATTTTCATTTTACATTTATTTTAGTAATGAGTAATAAATTGTGATTCATTTTAAATGTTTTAATTCTCTGAGTGCTTTTGACTAAAACTAAACCAAGGAGGAAATCAGTGGGGAAAAGCTCAATGCAGACTGATACCAGATGACAGGAAACTCCTTCAAAAATTTTTGTAGGTGGTCAAAACCACTATAATGAGGGGGGGAAGAGACAAAGAAAGCTCAAACCTATAATTCACTTGGGAGATCAAACTTTCCTGTAACTTGAAGTACAGTAGACTCCCTTAAATCTACATAGCTCAAAAAAGCAGAGGTTGTGCAGATTTTAGAATTTTGTGGATTTCTGGTTACTGTTTTGTTTACATTTTTTAAACAAAAATTTGAATTTAATAATGCACACGAAATCATAAGGAATGCTTGCAATAAAGTAAAATAGTTAAGTAAAATAATAAAAATTAAGAACATTTAAAATAACAATATAATAAATTATAACACCTTGTAATAATATATTCCATGAAATATTCTCATTTTGTTTTTGAAAATGACTTGGAAAGAGTTGAAACATGTAAAACAACTAATAAAAGTTATTTTAATTTATATTTTGTTGTTAATTTACACCTTTAGCATTTAAAAGGAATATAACATTTAAAATGTTAAAAGTAAACAATTAATAATTAAAAGTAAACAATTTAAAGTCAAGTAAATAATTAATAATGCATAATGATGATGAGAATTTTTTATTGAATTATTCAGTGAAACTCCCCTTATAAATGTACACTAATAATTCACATCAAAATCTTAAAATAACAAAGTTTTAGTTATACTTAATAACCAAAAAAGCTTGATTAATTAATAAATTATTTGGTAAAAATATTGCAATCGCCACTGATATCAGCACTATCTTGAATTTTTTTAAAAAGAAATTTATACTTATTTCATGAAAAAACACTAGTTCAATCATATTAATCAGAATTACATATTAAAATGTGTACAAAATGATATTAAAAAAAAAAAACTTCAATTTTACACCTACATTTTAACTGTAAGTTTCATTGTTTACATCAGAAACGATGTGCGGATTTTAGGTATTTGTGGATTTCAGGGTGGCAGATTTGAGGAAGTCTACTTAATTTTAACCAAATACGAGGTATTTGGTATGATAAAACATTGTTACATCAGTTGTTTGGTTGTGCTAATATACATTACTTTCACAATAATTAAATATTCTTATTATAACTCATAACATTTCGCACTTTGACCCTAACCCCTCCTCAACCAAAAAAATAAATAAATAAATAATAATAATAAGAAAAATCCTGCATATTTAATCCTATTATGTCATGACACTTTCATTTTCCTTTATTTCGTTTTTTTTTTTTATTATTATTCACTGTGATTAACACTACACACCACAATCTATTTAAGTATATGCCTGCAAAAGGTGGTTCAATTCACTAAGCATAGTTTTTGACCCTATAAAAACTATGTAACTGAACTATCCTGACCGATCTCAACATTAAATAGCACTGCAACAGTTTCTGCAGGATAAACGGAGAAATTAAAAATGTCATAATAAATTCAATTACAACAACAGCAACATTAGGTTTTTTTTTTTTTTTTTTAAGAATAGAGAGATTATTTAGATTTTCATAACATTAGTAAAGTAATAATAATTGGCAGATTTTAATTTGAAAAACCATGGAAGAATTATATCAATCTTTCTTTTCTTTTTTTTTTTTCTTTTACACTTTCAGAATGTTTTAAAAAGTTTTCAAAGAGAAATTGAGAACTGAAATATCCTTAATAACCAAACTTTGTCCTAAAGTTTTTATTATTATTATTATTATTACTATTGTTCATTGAATAGCATGTAACGGTTCACTGAAAAATTAAAGTAAAAAAGGAGACAAGAACCTAATTTTCATAATGTCTAGAATTGCCAAATTTATTAACCAAAATTAACTTATGCTGCTGTACATTTCTAATCCTAAGTCTTTTTTCCCCAAAAGTGTGTTCTCCTTTTCTTAGAAATAATACAATTTCCACATATTAATACAAAGTCCATCTTCATTAGGATTAGACACTAAAATTAAAATGTTTATTACTTTCAGGAAGAAAGTTATACATTCTAAATTAAGACACATCACCTAGTTTTTTTTGTTGTTGATGGTGGTGGTGGTTTTATTTTGCATAAATGAAAATGAAGTTCTATAGCCCATCTACAGCATCACAGACTTGGTGTAAAAACTACTAGTTAACCCACCCAGCATTGCCCAGGCCCATGATAAAACTGAAAATGAACCCAAAATAAAAAATACTGATAATTAGTGATAAAAGTATTCGTAAGAAAACATTAAAAAAAAAAAGCTTTTGTTGTCCAAATCCTTTGAAATTTTTAATGGTTATAAATATAAAGGTTTTACAGCCCATGTAAAAATTATGTCAGGAATATTGTTATCTGGTTGTAAAATAAATATGTTTTCTTCCCGGGAAAACATTTTTTTTCAAATTCTGTAGAAGGGGAGAACCCTCCTTCCTCCCATTTCACTTTCCATTCCTGCCTTCAAAAAAAGTGAAAACGCCTCCCTCCCTTTTCAATCCCTCCCTTCCCCTTGCAATCAATAACTCTCTTTTGTTCACCCTCTCTCAAACAAAGCAGGTAGAAGAATGGATGCTCCCTCTAGGAAGGGGAAATAAAAATAGAATGAAGAATTTAGAAGAAGTATTTCCTAGGGGTAGTGTTGCAAGCAGTGCAGATCAATAGGTGAGTTATTCTTTCCCCAGTGCTCTTGATTCTTTTTTATTCTATTTCCTTATTTATTCGACCCTGCACAGTAAAGGCGAATTTGCTTTAATAAATTAGACAAGCAAAATTTTTCAAAAAATCAGAAACTTATACGTAACATGCTGGTTAAGTTCTGTTTTATACAAACATCTAACAAGCATACTCATAATTAAATAGATTTATATACTACAATATGGAAGTTTAGAAAAATAATAATACTCACTTTCGATGGTAGTTCTCACAATATTTACAGCATAACTCTTCTCTAGCTTGAAAGATGGTCCATCTGTCTGTACTATTTTTTGTGGCTGAGGCCATAGTAGATGTAATTTACTGTCTGTTATTAAGGGTAATGGTGAAAATAGGAATGATGGAACATTTACTGGCTGTTGAAATAAAAAGAAAAATTGAACTAAAAAAAAGTAAAACTATATTAATACATACTACTTTTATTTCTTAATATTAGTGAATATTTCATTATCATTGCTTGAATATTATTTATATCTCAGTTTTAAACAAAACAGTGAAAGTATGCAAATATATAGTTAACATTTTAAAAAATCTGAGTACATTTCGAATTCATTAGAAATAGAAAAAAATATCTCACCTGAGGAACATATGAAGCTAAGTTGGGTTTTATAGATAATTCTGACCCTGTAGATAAAGACTGGAGTGATTCAGTTAGCTCATTTTCAATAATTTGTGACGTATTTTCCAATATATTGCTGGAAACTGGAAACAAAGTTTTGTTTAGAAAAATTTATAAACATTTAAAGATTATACATAGAAGACATTAAAAAGATATTTTCCTGATATAAGAATTTATTTTTCATAATTATAAATAGTATTTCAAAATGATTGGTGTGAAGAAAAAAATCCAAGGAGTCTATAAAAATTGTTCTAAGAATTTTAAAGGATTCACTGTATTTTTTCTTGTATGCCGTGCCCTCGTGTAACATGCACACCCATCCTAATTTTTAATGTCTCATTTTCCAGCTGAATTATTATAAGTATACTAAGAGATGTTTGTACAATATAAATAAATTCATATACAGGGACATGCAAAGAACTGGATTCACCTTTCATGTGACATTACTGTGAAGTCTATCATTTAAACTTCCACTGAATCTCAACAGATGGCAGCATCAGACCGAATCATGTGTACAGATGTCAGATCAGGAGCGACTAGGTATAGCGATTCCTCCTTTAAACAGCGCATGCGTCAACTGATTCTTGGGTTGCTTTCTGCCGTCGTCTTGGCGATGAAATGCCAAGCATTTTGGGGAAGTGTTGTGTATAACAGGCACGTGCTTTGTTGATAGAATCGGTTTGTGGATGATCTGGCTTAGTGGTTAAAGCAAGGGATGTTTAAGGCTGTATTAGAGTTGTAATCGTAAGGTTGCGTGTTCTGTACTCGCTGAAGCTTTTAGTCATTTGTTTTAATTTTTACCAAATCAGTTAATAAATTCAGCCGATCTTTATTACTTTTATTGTCTATAATGATATTTGGGGATCGTAATGAATATAACAAGAGAAGTTAATAAAGGATGAATAGCCAGTGTCTAGCACCGGAGCTATTCCGAATACCTAAATAATTTTGACAAACATATATTCAATACTTTCCCCAAACATCATAATAGGCACGATCCTAAGTAGCAGTAACATTGCGAAGCCATAAAAGTTAAAGTTTAATAATACGTTAAATTCATCTGAGAAATATTTAAAGTTAATTCCCAAGTAAAAATTTTAATATTAAGTTAATATTATAAGTAAAAATTATGCATCTCAAATATCAGATTCCTAAAAACATATTCACTTCAAGGAAATATAAAATACCTTATAACATCCAATGCAGTATAGCAAGTGGTAAATGAATATAAGTAAAACAAACTCACCAGATCAAAGTAAAACTGTTATTTATTCACAAGTGCACTCAAATAAACAAAGTATGATTTTAACTTGAAATTTTCTTTTTTTTAACACTTTTTACAATCAATATATATTCTTCTTTAAAAATTATAAGATGAGATATCGATATTAATCACATCGTTATTTATACCTACATAAACATGATATTATATCTCATGGATGGCATATTATTATCTTTGAGAAAGTTAATCTTTTTATCAAATCATATATGATAATGATGAAATATTACAAAGTTATTTTTAATTATTTTTAATTCAGTTCAGTGTACAACTTAAGATAAATAAAACTTCTTTTATAGTTCCTTAATCATAAAGATGACTTGAAACATTAGTTCTAATGTTATTTGAAGATTTCTCAATCACCAGTATATGAATGACGATGAGGACAAAAATTTATTCAGCAGCTTTGTAAAGAAGTATCAATAGGATGTAGATATCCTAAATTGCCGATGATATCGAAATCAATATGAAGGAGAAGACATCCGTTAAGACGGCTATAATAATTCTGAAGGTGTGTCAACATGAAGAGAATTATCAAATCATCTTGACTTCTTATATATATATTTTGTAAACATCACAAGAGCAGACGAAAGAGACGAGGAAAGATAACGTAATCATAATCAGGATCACTCAGTTCTGAGAAAGAATCAAAGTTTCTTGAATTAACCATGACGCCAGAAGTAAGTTAGAGATATGTTGTATATATCTTGAGACCTTAAGTTGTTAAAAATTTGCAGAAGCACATTTTCCCCGATAATTACCAATGACAGCAATCACATTATCAGTTGACTGAACTGGAATAAAATGAAGAATTAATTTTGAGAAGAAACATATTTCGATGTACGGCATTCATTATTCTCACCGCAAGCCAAAATGGCTTAAGCTCCGAAGAGCGAAATCCAATTCACGTTACATCTTTTAGATTTTGTCAGGGACTGAACACTCTTTACAATCTCCCACTCAGGTAAAAAATTTCCGGCGGTTACGGAATAACCAATGAAAAAATAGGCACTGGATGAATGTCACTGAACAAGCCCCAAACAACCGTAGTCAAAGTTACAGCTAGACTTTCACCTACGCATCCACCCTTAGCAACAGCATCTAAATCTCTTTTCGAACATTCGATCACGACCTTGTAGCGTTACAAATTCAACCTTGAGTGGACCCGGTGAATGACCGAATGAAGTACACACTCAAATAAGCCCGCGATTGTTTGAAAAGGGTAGAAATACCGTTGAAGACGAAGCAATGGCGACTTGCCTAAAAATTCATGTTTACTTCTTAGTAAAATAAGAAAGATAAACAAAAATTCATAACTGACAAACTAATGGATGAAAATAAATGAAAATTTAGGAATCGTAATAAAATAAAAAGTTCTTTCCAATAGATATGTTTTTAAATTAAACTATATAATTTAAAGAATTTTGAAAAATAATTATTGGACTTAGAAATTTTGAACGATTTAAGAAAAAGTTTGCTATACTGAAAGAGATTTAGCATGAATAAAAAAAGGTGAATTTGAACTTTCTGAAAAGAATAAAATTAGCGATTAACCATCTTTAATAATTATTATTGAAAAGGAAATATGCTATATTTTAAAATAATTATTTATTTTAGACTGTTTGTTATTAAGAAAGATGGATATTATTTAAAAGTTAGAAAAAGTAAGTTATAAATATTTTTCTTTTAATTTGAAGTGAATTTTATTTAAAGTAAAGAATTTAAAGTAAATATTGTAAAGTGAATAAATTGTAAATTAAATTTGAAATGAATATCCTAAAACATATGTAATAGAAAGATGCTCAATTTAATTTATACTCTTATCAAAAGTAAACAATTTAAAAAGAATGTTTGATTTAAAATGAAATAATGAAATTTAGCTTAATAAATTTTAATGAATTTAATGATTTTATTTAAATGGATGAATAAATTAAAGTTAAATATTAAAATACTGAATAAAATTTAGAATGAAATTTTAAATCATAACATTGTCAATTAGATAATTACATTAAATTTGAATTATAATTACGTTTATTTTTTATTATTTATTAAATTTAAATTGTATTACATTAAATAGAATTTAATTTTAAATAAATTTCAGTAATTAAATTTTAAAATTCATTTAAGTTATTTTTTGATAATTAAAATAAACATTTATTAAAATGCAATAATAAATCTCCTAAGCTTACGTTAAAAATATTTTTATGGTAGAAGTTTAGTAACAGAAAAATATAAAATTTGCAGAATTAATGTATTAAAGTTTTCATCTTTTAAAATTATCCTTGATTATTATCACAATTATTATCATTATGAAGATTTTTGATTTTTTCTATCTTTACTTATAAATTTGTTATCAGTTGTCTTGTAATTTTTATTTAAAATCAACTATTTTAAATGAAATTTTAATATTTAGTACTATTTATGAGATATTGTTAAATAATTAAAATAAAATATCCATTTAAATGCTATAATAGTATCTCTTAAAATGATATAGAAAACTGTTTTCATATAAAAGCCTCAAAAACTTATTTTTAGTTATACTGCTAGAAACTTAGCATTTATTATATACATCTGTGAAAACATTTTAAAAACTTTATACATCTTGTGATAGCAATCTCATTCTTTTCTCATAACTTAACTAATTAAGTCATATCAAATATTATATTCTTTTGGAATTTTTGATCATTTTTTGACTAAAAGTAAAAGTCTATTCGCCAAAACAAGCGATAAATTACCAAACTATTCAACTTCACAGAGATAAGATTATCGCCAAGCTGTGACACATACGCTGTTTAACTGAGGAATAGCTATACCTAGTCGCTCGTCGTCAGATCAAATATGTTCATGTGCGATCTTTTGTAAAAGGCAGGCAGAGACGATGGAATAATGATAAAGGGAGGATGTATTTTTAAAAGATGCGCTGCTTGTTGGGTTAAGATTCATTTTATCTACAAGTTTAAAAATATGTCAATCCATTCATTTGTAAATAGTTTCCTATATATAACTCTCTATTTAATATAATTCTCGAATAAATTAGAAAATGTCCATTTATTTTCTGTAGCGTGAGTATCAGTTACTACATTACTATTCCGTCTTAGATGAAAAGGTAAAATTTATCCGAATTTTAATATCTAAAACTTTTAAATGAGTTTATAATAAATAATGATTTTAATAGCACTTTAACATTAATTAAAGGGACAATATTCCTGTAACAACAGCTCTGATTAGCACCTTCTATATGCACTTTTAACAGGGTCTCTATTCCAGATAACCAACGAATTTCCCTGACCAATAAAAAACATTTTCAGGTATCGAGATTTTGTGATGTTACACGCAAAAAATATTAAAAGGTGTGAATTTGAGAGTGGAACTTTCACAACTGATTCTAAGACACAAATTACTGATTTGTTACATATTTTTTTGCAAAATTTACAAATTATTGAACATTTTACATACTAAACATTTAGCAGATACACACTTTTAGCATCAGGTTCTATCCACTTTGTCAATTCAGGATGAAATTCTTTATCACATCAATCACAGTTAAATACAGATTGCTTTCACATATTTTAATACAAATAATAAATATTAAATAAATTAAGCTAACAAATGTTCAGTTCCCAAACAAAGGTATGTAAGCAGAGTGAAATACCTAATCAATCCTACAACATTCAGTAGAAAGTTTCAGTGAAGCTGAAACTGAAAATCTTTGAGTTACAAAGAAAGACTGAAAGGGGATAGACAAAATGATTTGCACGAGAGGTTGAAATACTCTTTAGAGTACATATGAAGAGCAAAGTTTGATTTTAATGGCACTGCAATTTCAAATCCTTAGTTTTCTAAGAAACATTTTCCTATTTTTTTCTTGATAGTTCGAAATTTTCTAACTTTTTCTCAGAATTTTCCAATTTTCCTGACCTTTCCTGAGAAATGGTAAATTTTCCTGACTTTCCCAGTCTATATAAATTTCCCTGATTTTTCCAGGTTATCCAGGTGGCTAGACACCCTGTTTTAAGTCCCAATTGCAGTGTAATAAGTTAAGGAATAATCACTTGAAATCAGTTTTATTTAGTTTTTCTTAAAAATTACTTGTATCACAGAAGATGTATGATAATAGAGTTCATCAAATACATTCAAGGGATTAAGAATAAGGACTAGGTTATACAGTGGCACTTCCCTTTAACGAAGTCCCTATTTAACAAAGTTTTCTACTCAACGAAATTTTTTGCAGAAGCTTGACTTTGAACATCATTAACATGTAAATTAATCTCCATATTACGAAAAACTTATTCTATATAACGAAGTTTATTCCACTTTCATGCGTATACAGTATTGAAACGGAGAGGTTGCTGTTGCGATGGGTGTATGAGTTTATTTCAACAGACTGTATGAAAATGAACACATTTGAAGTATTTAATCAAAACACACACATTTAATCACATTCTAATTTAAAAAGAAAAAGTATGCTTCAGTTTTTGTCTATTTCTCTGTGTTATGTGTTTTTTTTTTCTTTTTTAAATAAAATTCTAATTAAATTATTCTCATAGCTACATTGCATAAAAAAAGGACTGCCCCGAATTAAAAAATATTTTGCAAATATTTCTATTTTATTTGTACTTTTCATTTTATGTGGGTTATGTGTATACATTTTTTATAAATTTAAGTTGATTTCTATTGAACGAATTTTCTTCATAACGAAGTGTTTAAGTGCAACGATGAGACTTCATTAAATAGAAGTTTCACTGTATATCTTTATTCTTTGCTAAGCATACTGTATTCAAGGCTTTGTGTTTATAATATGCTTAATGATATTTTTTCTTTTTTATAAGATGACAAGTAATTGAAAGTACTCCCATGTTTAGAAAAAAAGCTGTTCAATATTTTTAATGAGAAATACTAAAAGAAAGGCAAAAAAATAATAATACACAAACAATGGAAAATAGAAACAACTTTATAAGGAAATAACTAAAAACATCTATTAAATATATAATACAATGGAACCTACACACCAAAACTACACAAATTAATATTACTCACGGCTTTTTTCAGAATCACAATCATTTGAAATATACTCCATCAAAAGGTCAATCATTTGTTTATTACCCTCTGCAAGATCTAAGGGTGTTTTTCCAAAATACTTCCTAAAAGAAATAATCATATTTTTATAAAAATAGAAGCAAACTGATTAATTTTTAAAAAGATAAGAATTTTATCAAAAAGAATATCCAAACACACAAAAGTTACACAGCAAAAATTTTGGAATTAATTTTCATCAATTTTAGTTGAAAAAAAAAATTTGAAAGTTATTCCATGATAACTGGTTTGATTGGGAGAAGACATTTATAAGGAAGGGAACATTGGTAAATTTTTATGTCAAACTTAAACAATTCAAAAAATATTGGAGAGTAAAACTTTATTGAAGTAATTATAATTGGCTAAACTAATAACATATTGATTCCCTCTGCATTTACTGCTTATACTTTATATTTAACTAGATGACCCGGGCGGCGTTGCCAGGGTCCGTGATAATAAAATTAAACAAACCCAAAGTTTGTATGATTTTATATATTTAACCTGTTTTTGTAAGAAATTATTTATTTAAAAGTGCTGTGCATGTGATTGAAAATTCTTTATTTACACTTTTCACTGATAGCAGGCACATTCTGATGCAAACAAATCTCCGACACATGTTCCTGCTGCACCGTATAGTAAGCATGCAGTGCAAAATCTTTTAGTTCCACCTTCTGCCACCAGGGGGCACACCCAGTTTCAAACAAACCACCTTCCGAACGAAACTCTAAGATGTGTCCCCACTGTCTCTGGCACTGTATAGCAGGTGTGCTGTGCACACGCTGCAAAAAACTTTAGTTCCACTTTCCACCACCAGGGGGTGCAATTTGTTCTATATGAACATCCGACACGGGTGCTCATTGTATCAAGGGAGTTCCATGAATCAATTCCTGTCAAAATCAGGCCCATAGAACTCGAGAAAATAATGCGTCCTCTAGCGGTGGAAGGTGGAACTAAAATCTGTAACATGAACAAAAACCAATTTGAATCATTCAAACCCCGTTGTGATCGGGCTCATAGAAACAGAGAAAAGAATGCACAGTTAGAGAAAAAACTTGTAGGCTTGCCCGCAATGGGGCGCTTGATCAAGTGCTCAACAACAGCTTTGATTGTTAGTATGCATCAAGTAAATTCGGGTTGTGTACTTTTATTAGGAACATAAATTTAATTTTTACAAAAATCATCATTTGAAATTTCCATTATTCTCTATACATAATATTTATAAAATGCTACGGGAGAAGCTAAAAATGTTAAATTTCTTCAATGGAATTTCTTTTGTGTAAATCAGAGCAAGGCGTTAACCCCTTTCCATATCTACAAATATAACGAATAATTTGTTCAACAAAACCACCTTCCCCTATATTAACATGATCATTAAAAAAAGAATTAATTTTTTCTGATAATTATAACATAATTAAGACGCTATGCTAAAATAGCCACCACATGGCACCCCTTTTGATCCTCAAATTCAAATCTATATCTTAATTCATTATCTTAATATTTGTTCATTAGTAAAAACTGGTAATTATTTTCTTTCATTTTTGCAAACTAAATGGAGGGATTGGCCAGAGAAATAGATCTCTTTGTAGTTCAGTTTTTAATGAAAGCTGATCCCTGTCTGAAGTCTTCTCGGATTTTTTTTTATTGGCGCCATCAGATTTTTGCTAAAATTAAGAAAAATTTCCAGCTGAATTTTTCAAAAATTGTATTGTCAGATGCAAAAAATTCTTTTACATATGCTCATAAATTTTCAAATCGATATCTTAATTAGTTTCCTTAATATTCGCTAATTTTCAAATAAATTTTGAATTCGTTCATTTCTGCTTGCAAATCGAGAACAGGAGTGCTTTTCTTTAGCCATTTTGATAAAAAAGATAGCATTTTTGATGCAATGTTTAATGAGATTATAATTAATATCTTGGGTAATTGTTAAAAATCTGAGTCCCAGGTGCATCTGATTAGGCCTTGGACTACCTAAATCTAAATTTTCAGGCTTCTAGGTACGCTAGATATTGCTAGCCATTGCAGACAGATAGACACACAGAGTGAAACTTTCTTTTATTAATATAAATTTATTTATGTAAAATAAACTTACTCATATATACATATTTTTTTTATTATTAATTTGGCGAATTACAATTACTTGAAAAAAGTTAATTTAGCAAAATCACCTCAATATTCTATTATTATCTTCACTTACCCATTAGAGCTTTTTATAGTTGGATCAGCACCAGAAGCCAATAAAATCCTCAGTATCTCTACATTTTTTCTTTTCACTGCTTCATGAAGAGGAGTTGCTCCTTGTCCATTTAAAATATTTGGGTGAGCACCTAAATCTAAAATAAAGTAATAATAAGTAAATAAAACACAAATTTCAGTACATAATCTGTGATTTTAAAAAATCGAGACAGATAAAGATATAACTGATGGTCCAAATTTATTAGCCCAGACAGGATAGGATGAATCATGGGTGCAAGAAGTCCATCCAAGCCAAGACTGAAAAATTTTCTCAGTATTAGGAATAGCCAAATGGAAATGAATTAGAAGATTTCTATGTTGCATTATGGCTAAAAATGGATCTCTTACAATAAAAGATAGTAATTAAAAGGTCTTGATAGTAAATTCTATTTCATATATACTTAAATAATAGCAATTTTACTATCAGTCAAAAATCTCTCTAAGACTGAAATCATTCCTGAGACTGAAGTCTTGCACCCATGAGGACAATTGATAAAAATTGTGAGACTCCTATAGATTTATATACTGTAAAATCCGGCATATAACATGCACCTACGACTGTATTTTTTTTATTTTTAGGTACATTCACTGTATAACACACACCCGTTTCTTTACAAAGGAACCTGAAATGTACATACATATGCAATGCTTTTATCTTTTGAAGTCATTCATTCCAAGGATTTTTCTAGGCTTTCAAACAATAGTATACTGAAGTGACAAGCAATAACAGAAACAATATTTTCAAACACAAACATTTTTCTCATAATATGAAAAATATATATATTTTCCACTTACCTACTAAATCTTAATTGAATCAACTCATATAACTAAAATTATTAAAGATGCCAATTTTTTTTTATACTTTTATGTACAGCAATAGTCCTACCTTTTATGTGTAAATAGTGTGAAATAGTGTGCACTATTAACACATAAAAGGTAGGACTATTGCTGTATTTTAGTTTCATTATAATCCTTTTAACGGAGATGCAACTCTGTTCAACATTCGAAACGAAAGCCAAAAACAGTCTCAAGGTTAGAAAATTGATGAATATGGTGAAAATTTTTAATCAAAATATTTTTAAGTTCATAAGGTAATGTCATTTCTTTTAAATAAACAGTGTTTACAGTACTTGTTGAAATCTAATTTTTTACGCTCATCTTTTCCTTATTTTAAAATCTATCATTTGTATATTCGGTGTTACACACACCTGTAAATTTTTATCTTATTTTTAGTATTAAAAGTGTACAATATATGCCAGATTTTACGGTACTAATCTCCCCCCCCCCCCCCCCCTCTCCCTCTCACATACACACACACACTTCCACAAAGCTCAAATTTTTTCTAATACATATCTTTTTTTTTTTTTTTTTTTAAGAAGATAAACTGAAACAATTATTGTAACTTAATTTATATTTCATCTTTATGTTAGTTATACCATAATGTATAAAACTTCTTAATCAAATACTTTTGTTTAAAATACATTCATAAAAGATGGACTATACAGCAGAGTCCTGTTAAATTTTATTATTTTAAACTATATTCGTTAATTCTTTTATTTTAATGTTTAATGCAACTTTTAAAATTAAAAGAAATAGACTAGTAAACATTTTATGACTTTACTAGTCTGATTAATTTAAAATATAATTTTTTAAATTATATTTTAAATTAATAATACTGTGCTAAATATATTTCTATGCTAATATATTTTTAATTAATAATACTGTGATAAATATATTTCTATGCTAATATATTTTAAATTAATAATACTGTGCTAATTAATTTTAACAATGTTGAACATCGTCAAAATAAAAATAAATAAAAAGTTATATAAATTCTAATTCCCTGCATGAATTTCATATTACACTCGGGAGTAATCATCAATACCCATCTATCAACACAACCAGGGGTCGGAGAAACTACTTTTTCACTGTAGCCAACTACAACTACTTTATCGAAAATGTAGTTAACTACAACTACTTGTATTAAAAAGTAGCGACTACTTCACTACTTTTCAAAAGTAGTCACTACTTTCAAATTTTGTCAAGGGATTCAATTTATATTCAAAACTGAAGACCTCCATTAAATAATACAGCAACCCCTCATTGTATCGCATCTAAATTATGCAATTAAATGGCATGCAATTAAATTAATGATACAATTAAATTAATGTGACACAACCGAGGGCATTAAAAAATTAAGAAAGATCAAGAAAATGTTTATACACACATTACACATTTTGTAAAACAACTCTAAATGCAAACAATAAATAAATCTGTAAATAAAGCAATTCCGAGCAATAATAAACCCGGCATTAAAACATGAAGATCGAATGAATAAATAGGCAAGTGTTGACAGCAAGAAAACAATTTTCTTTGGTGGGTTGGTATTTGATTTTAGCAGCAAGTGTCAATGGAAAAAAATCTATGACTTCATGCAATGTATTTCTATAAACTACAGCTGAGTTTTGTAAATTGTAAAGCAGAATGAAATTTGCACAAAAGAAGCAAGTTTGAACTATGTGATTTGCAGATTGGCACATTTTTCCCCCTGAAGTAACGTCGGTTCATGCTACAAACTACTGATTTTTCGTATTGAACTACTCGCTATACTACACTGTTCAAAATGGAAAACTGTTCAAATGCTACACTACAAACTACTGTAAAAAGTAGTGACTACTGTAGTTTCACTACTTGTAGTACACTACTTCCGACCCCTCAGCACTACTGTGTATTTGCCCTACAACTCATGAAATTTAAGGTGTCTAAAGTGCTAAACTCTCTCCCACATATAGCAAACCTTAGAGCTTTTGGTACCTTTAAGATTTTAACATGATAATATTAAAATATGCATTTTTAAGCTTAGAAGAAATGAGACATTTTTTATACCACAATACTTCTAAATATTACATAAAAAGGCTACCACATTGATAATTATTTTCAATAATTGAAAGGATGAGGAAATTAAAAAATATACATACATTTTCCTGAAAGAACTAACATACAAATTAAGGAGAATATTTTTGCAGCTATTTGATTTAAAAATATATATTATAAAAATATTGATTTGTTTGTCCTAATTTTAGACATACAATCTTAAACTGAATTTTTAAGATCCAGTCATTGATTCTTTCTCAAAATTTATATTAAAAAAATAATAATAAAATTTATCACTCCTATAGACTACAGGTGAAGTGTTAAATTAAAATTAAAAAATAATAATTAAAAAGATAATTTTTTTACTAATTTATTCAAAACAACCAAGATTTAAAAAAAAAAAAATTGTTAGTATTTAGTTGCTATTAAACTCAAACTATTTAAAATCCACTTTTATACTTTATATAATACAGTAAAACCTTTATAACAGATACTCCCAAATAGCGGACAACTCTATTTAGCAAACACTTCTTCAATCCTGAATAAATATACTATATCACTTGTATGTTTTTACCTCTGAATAGTCAACACTTCAAAATGTCCATTATTTAGAGGTTTCACTGTATAGTATATATATATATATATATATATATATATATTGTTAAACATTGAAAAGATTACTATATGTAAGATTTTAGTTCTCATAAAACATTTTAGGATGGTAGTACAGTTACTATACTTATCTATAAAATATGTTTATAATGAATGCAGTTTCAAACTAATAAAAATACAAGATTTTAATTTACTTTAAATAAACACAATAGTTGCATAAAAATCAGTTTTTTAGACAATAGTTAAATTAAAAAAACTGTGTTTACATAAATAGCCATTATTTCCCCATTAATTATACAGTTCTGCACCTCTGCAAGCAAGCAAATACAGTGAAATCTGTGTATAACGATACTGTAGGGAGCTAGATAAAATATCGTTATAGACAGGTTGAACATATAAAATTATATTTTTTAAATGTAAATAAGTAATAAGTAAATGTAATAAGTAAACAAATTAAAAATATATATAAAAAGATACAAGAATAAGTTTATTTGGTAAGAAAATTGCAGAACAAAAATTATTCAAAAAAAAAAATCTTAATTTTGATGCAAATGACATCTGCATACACATGTGTTTCAGCCTGTCTAACAAGTTCAGATGCATGTCCAAAACATTTGGTATTGTTGCAACAAAATCTTGAAGAGTGTTATAATTAAGGATATAGCATCTTTAATATCTTTTCTTTAAAAAAAAAAGTAGCTATCATTAACTGCGAAATCCCATACTTTTTAGCAGCATCAACTTGTTTCAGTCCTTGATCAATTTCTGAAATGATTTTTAACTTTTCTTCAAATAACAATGCTTTACGCTGAGCCATCACTTAAAACGAATAATGAAAAATACGAGCACATAAAAATGAATTGCAATGAAAATGTGGTCAGTCCGAAGTGAGTGATTTTGTTGTTGTGTCAGAGAAAGTGCCATGGCACTTCTCTGAAAGAAGGTGTGCCAGAGCCTCAAGAGAGGTTGGACTTCTAGAGCTGGTCTCCTAATTTTGAACTAATTCCAGATGAGAGACCTGCACCTGGATTGGCACACCCAGAGGTATTCTTTTCAAACTTGGAGGACATTGAAGTCACAAATAGATTTTACATGCACCAGCTCCCATTAATGTACACAGTTCCACAGCAGCCGCAGTTGAGAGAGGTTGTCACCCTCCCAAGCAGTGACCATGGTCGATGTTGTTTCACTTTCTGTGATTTTGACGGGAACCGAACTTAATTGTCTGCGCCACTGCAGGACAGTAAGTGGTGCCTAACCTAGGAATGAAAAGATTCAAACAGTGACTAGTCAAACTCAGAGAAAGAGATAACAACCCCTCCCAATCCCCTATCTAAAACAAATTAGACAATGATCACCTGTAAAGACTTAAGATCTATACACACAGCAAAGTGACACCCCTCTAACCCCCCCCCCCTGATCCCTTCTACAAAAAGGTCAAAATGAAGAAAGAATCAACACCTGGACACTGAGATAAACATAGTCATTTGTTATCTCATATTCCGAATTGATGGGGGTGTCATTTTCCAAGAAAAAAATCAGGTTATATCGGGAACCATCAGCTTTCAAAAGTGGAAAAATTATCATTGTAGACAGATGCAGCTAAAAATTGATTATCACTGTGCACAGGTTCAAAATACATTGAATAAATAGGAATTTTGCTAGGACCAAAGGGAAATATTGTTATAGACAGTATCATTATACACAGGTTTCACTGTACTTAAAATATCTTCACAGCAGAATCCATTTTAGTGTCTTATTCAAAACTTGTGGATTTATTGTAAAATATACAGAATTACTTATACCTAGAAGACACTGCACAGCCTCAGGTTTTCCAAAACAAACAGCCCAATGCAATGCTCGATTACCACTTTCAGGTGAATCTGGGGCATTAATATCCACACCTGCATTAATCAGTTGATGGATGCGATCAATTCTAAGAAAAATAAAGTAAAATATTAACAACAAATGCAAAAAAATAACAATAATTAAGAAACAATTCTAAGCATATTTCTGATGCAAAATATTTTTTAACATATTGAATGTCCTTTATTATTAATTTTATGTATATGAAATGAAAATCTGTTGACAGATTTTAATTTAGTACAAAATGTTGTATCTTATGGTAAATCTGATCTTACGATTAATTGGTCTTTTTTTTTTTTCTCTTTTTAATTTGCTCTGGCCAATCAATCGCCACTTGTGGTAACCTTGCCATTAGCTACATTACATTATTGTAGTAAGCAAATCATGCTCATTGTTGAGATATTGAAAAAAAATGCTGTTCTTACAATTTTCAAACAAATATTTTTTTTGTGTGTGTGTGGGCATTAACAGCATGAAATTTTCTTCTAGTGATTCAAAACAATAAATAAAATAATGAAACAGAACAATGGAAATTTTGTTGGCAGGGAGAACAAATTTTTCGATGGAGTCGGGCTCAACAGGTCCATATAAGTTGGTGATACTGAAGATGTTTGAATATTATATTTCTAGCAAATAATTATTCTATTAAAACAAAACAAAGATTTAATAACATAAAAAAACCATTTAAAGTGCTATTTGATGCAATACATCAAAGAATCTACACGTCAAAACAATTACTTTACTTCGGCTCAAAGTAAAAGAGTTCAAAAAGAACATGCAGTAATAATAGTTCTTTATACAAATTAGCCAGAACGTAAACATTAAAATTTATATAATAGTTCTTTGTACTACCTATTTTCACAGACATTATTTTATTTTCCAACACATAAACCAGCATTGTACATGTCTAAAAGTCTTAAAAAACACCTTTAAAACCACACAAAACCAGTCAATCTGTTAAAAATTATAAAAAAATAAAAATATTTTCACCTGTCGCTCTCAGGCATCTTCAGTCACTGATATTAAGTTTTCTGCTCTGTCAGTCAATCTGTTGAAAGCCTCCATTTTGCTTTTTCTTAATAACATCTGGCACCATCTGTTATCAATTTTTGCGTAGGCCATAATTAAGAAAAAGCAAATGGAGGCTTTCAACAGATTGACTGACTGAGCAGAAAACATAACATCAGAAACTGAAGATGCCTGAGAGCGACAGGTGAAAATATTTTTACTTTTTTACAATTTTTAACAGATTGACTGGTTTTGTGTGGTTTTAAAGGTGTTTTTTAAGACTTTTAGACAGGTACAATGCTTGTTTATGTGTTGGAAAATAAAATAATATCTGCGAAAATAGGTAGTACAAAGAATTATTATGTTAAAAATGACATTATGAACGATCATAGATAAAAAAACCATTAAAATTTATTTGAAGTAAACAAAAATATTACGTCTGTAATTTTCTGTAATTGAAAATTATAGATTTACCTCATAACAAAGCAGGTGCAATCTCGAATGAATAGTCCGTGTTAATATAACTGTAACTTTGGCCTCGACATTTTGATGCATTGTATTTTCTATGTGTGGATATTTTAGAACTGTGACTTACGTTAAGAAAAATTTTTGCTGATGAGGGATTTTCATGTAAATCCGAAACGTCCAATTTTAATATGTTTTTAATGTTTTATGTAATTGTAATGTAATGTCTGTAATTTTAATATAAATTAAAATTTATAGTTATCTGAAATCTATATTTGGATATTTCTATGTCATTATATGCAGTTTATAGCCAAACAATTAGCCTTGTTAGACATGATCAACTAATTACATCTAAATTTGTGTAAGTACCTTATTTTCTTAATCGCTTATAATAAAAGTGATCCTATTAAAATGTAGGCCTAATGTAAGTCAAAAATATTAGGCCTAACTTTTTATTAAACAACAGCGATTTTAGTGAAATGTTTATTTCCTGACGTAGTCTTTTTTTTTATGATTATACCAATCAAACATCCTGACTTGATTGCATCCTGAAATCATTGTCTGGTTAATTGAAGTTTCTCTTTGCTACATTAAATATCATAATAGATAACAAAATAATATTCATAATAATCGTTCTAAGCACATTTGAGTAAATCAACTTACTCTGATTTAGCAGAACATTTCAAAAGTTCATCCACATAGACAGATGTCATATTTTGAGACTGGACTAAATCATAAGGTGTTTCCCCCAGGTTATTCTGGACAGTAGGATCAGCACCTGAACTCAGCAGGGTACGGACAATATCAACATGGTCCAGCTAGAACAAGAACAATAAATCATCTATATTATGAAGCAAAAACATGCCCATGAATAAAGTTGATGTCATGTTGACAGTGGTAGTGACCTGATTAATAAATTTTACTTTTACTGTGATTTTTCTTTTACAGTTTAGAAATAATTTTCGTGTTTGGAAATTTTTCCATAGAAAATTTCTCACGCCTTGCATTCATAATATTCAAATTTTAATTGCTTAGTAGGCGTATAGCCAACATAGTGAAAAGTATTAAAAAAAAATTGTCGATGCTGGATTTTCTTTGATTTTGTGTTTGCCCCAGGGTTGGCGGCTCACAGAATATATTCCATCTTGTGCTGCGTTTGTAGCCTTGCCAACATGTTATGGTGAAAAAGTTCCAGGCTGAGTATCGTTCCCAAGTGGTTCAGTTGCACAGTGTGGTATTTGGTCCCAAAACATGGCCAAAAATGACTTTTTTTTAAATCGTCCGCCTACCCTGTATTATCATTCCTCAAAAAGTTAAGTAGTTACTCCATCCAAAGGAGAAATTTATTGGTCAGCACAAATGTACTGACTGGGGTTTAGAAGAAATAGCAGATTAAATTTACAGCAGAAGCGTAATAGCTGATTTTAATAACCCCAAAAAGTTAATTTAAACTATTAAATCAAGATTCAATTTTAACATGAAATATATGTCCAGCTAAACTAACTATTAAAGTAAATGTATGAATTCCATGAAGTTTAGAATTAAAAACAATATATTTAAAACAACCAATATATTTATTCAAACTTAACATATATAAATACAACAAACTAAAATATATATATTCACTTACTTAAAATAGAAATAAACTTATTTAGATAAACAATAGACAGACATCATGACGTGTAACTAAACTTCAACAAATAAATCATATTCCTCTTCTGGAACCCAAAGTAATTAAACTAAACTTTTATTGTCAACTTTATTTGACTTGTAATAAAACTCTAATAAATCTTGTTGTAATGTCAAAGAAACGGCAAATAGATTTCCAGCACCTCTTCAGTTGAAAAACACCATATGAAAAGAAAATTTGATTGAAGACATTTAAACACTTATTCCGTTCGTTAAAAGGTGATCAGTAGGCCTCCATGTTGACACTTTAGAGCAGTGAACACATCGACTAACACTTCGATGAAGAAGACATCCAGCCAGGTTGACGCAACGTATTCTATCTTAAAAACATACGGGGAAAACCACCATGCCTCACTATAAACATCGCTAAAATGCCAAAGTGTCCAGAGTTCCAAAAAGATCAAACACAGCACTACGATTATATTCCCTCATATGTAAAACTAAAACAATGCTTTATAAACGGAAACTCTACTCCATTTCTTAACTTATTGCATCATACCAAAAAGATTACAAAAACAGCTTTCACATTTCTCCAGACATCCAACAAGGATAACAACAAACAACTAAAACTGATTGCAAGCCACGAATGTCAGTGGGCAGAACTATTTATACTTACAACACCCTAAAAGAGAAGCTTCCACACATGTCCGATCGCTTCTTCTATCAGCTTCTCGAATGCCGTATGCAAATCTGACAACATCGGCACGAGGCAAGGAACGAACCACGACTGCGTTGAAACGCACCGCCATCTATGAGCATTCGTAAGAACCATTCAGAAAAACATAAGAAATGTGGTCGATGTGACGATACGAAGTTATCCGGAAACGCTGTGAGTTTGAAATGTGAAGTAAAAGGGCTTTAAACATTATAAAATATGAAACTGTAGTTTGAAGGAAAGTTTATTAAAAGTGACTTAATGTTATTTTAATAAAAACATTTATCAAAGATGTCACTGAAAGATATTTATCAAGTATATTTCTTAAGGATAAATTAAATAAAAGGTAATCTTTAAAGTGATTATATTTAGTATATATTTAAAGCATTGTAATATACATAAAGAATATTATACCATGAAAGTATATTATATAATGTATTATAAATGACTTTTAATGAAATGTAAATGAGGTAATGGAAAGAATAAGCATGGTGATAAGAACTAGGGACTGCTTTTTCCTAACAAAATTCGCAAGGCGCATGCGTGCCATGTGATCAGTCGGAAGTTGACGTTCGCCTACAGTGGTCATGTGATTTTTCGATGCGCTCAGATTTAGTGTTTTAAAATCTCCTGTAGTATTTTGTCTAAACAATTTCGTGATTGTTGCTATGATGGATTATTCTGAACCAGGTATGTACTTTATACACACTACATTTAACTAACGAATATCCATCTGATTTTTGCCTATATGGTCGACAACTTAGGTGTATTTAACAGTGGCATAAATAATTAATTATAATATTTAGAAAGGATTTTGTTATATTTTTAAACATATTTAAGCAATGAAAACTGTTGTGTGATATGCAGTACTTAGTATACAAGACAGTTATTAAAAAATTAGCCGCCCGAAACCGCCCCCCTATTTTTAACGAATTTTTTTCTTGGTTCCTACAATTTGTGATATAAATTGCTCCTATTTAGTTTTTTATTTATTTTGTTAACAGGGCCTTCTGGATTGAGGTCTATGACTTGAAATGAGTTGTATGCCATCATGCAACGCTCAAATGAGTCAACATTTGATTGAAAGCTAAAATTTATGGAGCAAGAATTATTAAGAAATTATTCTGAAGGTTTTCCAAGGATAGTTGAGATGAAGCAAACGCTCGCCGTTATTAAAAACCAGTTCAAACAAAAATGGTTAGCTGCTCATAAAACAAGGGCAAGATTCGAAGAAAAAAATGCTGAATGGTTAAACGGCACTATATTGCTACCCACTGCAGGTACATGAAACACAATAGATGAAAACCCTTTACTATTATTATTATTATTTTGTGCTTCATATTTTGCTTATATTTCGTCTTCTGTGTAGTAAAATGAAACTTGTTTTTATTATTAGAAATATATTAAGTAAGTACTTGTTATTGTTACAGGAGTCAGTCCCGGTCGTCCTCAAAAATCTTTTGTAGATTCAAGTGAAAGAAGCAAACGCCACAAAACCAAAGACCTTCGATCAAAAGACGTGGAAGTATTGACCTACGCTACCCAGATGAAATTACGGGAGTCAGACAAAGTAGATGCTTCCAATGTAGTAAAAGATCTTGCAAAAAGTCCCCGAAGAGCAAAAAAATATGTAATGGCCATGAAAAAAAGTATTGAAGAGCTAGAGCAACCTCGTCAGTTATCACCTTTACATGCTTTGTCCATGTATACAGAAGCAGGACTTACTAAAACACAATATGAGAGAATACGAGAAACGAATAAAAGCTTTTTTCCTTGCTATTCTGTTCTTCAAAGGGTAAAAAAGAATGCTATCTGGAAATTTACAAGGTAACAGAAACATGTGCCGAAGTAAAAGTGCAAAATTTGATGGATCACACAGCAACACGACTGATTTTACATCTTAGAGAAGTTGTAGAATCTTTGAGTGATGATGAAAAACGATCTTTAATTTTAATAGCTAAGTGGGGTTGTGACGGGTCACAGCAGATGCAATATAAAATGAAGTTTGAAAATGACGCCGATTCTGATGCCAATATTTTTCAGAGTTCTGTGGTTCCTCTTCAACTAGTTTACGGGTCCGAAAAGAAAATTATCTGGCAAAACCCAATCCCATCATCACCTCGCTACTGTCGACCTATAAGAATACGATTCCTCAAGGAGACAAATGACGTAACAAACAAAGAAATAAAAGATATCAAATCACAGATCACAACACTTACTAGCACAGAAATTGAAGATGTGTCCATAAAACATAGAATGTTATTCACCATGGTGGATGGAAAAGTATTCAATGCCGCAACGCATATCAAATCCACGATGAGGTGCTACATATGTGATGCTACTTCATCAGAATTTAATGACTTATCAAAGAAGAGAGAGTGTAAGAAAGAAAATTTAAGTTTCGGGCTTTCCTTGCTACATGCTCGCATACGATTTTTCGAGAGTATATTACATGTAGCATATAGACTACCTGTAAAAAAATGGAACGTCCGCCTTTCTGCTGAGGAGAAACAAACAGTAGAAAATAAAAAAAAGAAATTCAGGATAATTTCAAAAAACAACTTGGGCTGTTAGTGGACATCCCCAAAGCAAATTTTGGAAATACTAATGATGGAAATACCAGCAGAAGATTTTTTGAGGAATACGAAATATCGGCGGCAATAACGGGAATCGATAAAAATTTGATATATCGGCTAAAAGTGATATTAGATGCATTGTGTTGTGGATACAAAATTAATACAGAAGAATTTGAAAAATATTGCCAAGACACGGCTGAACTGTATGTGTCACTATATAGTTTTTATCCCATGTCCCCTACAATGCATAAGGTACTTCGTCATGGAGCAGACGTCATAAAAGGAGCTATTCTGCCAATAGAGCAACTATCTGAAGAGGCTGCAGAAGCTCGCAATAAACATATTAGGTCATTCAGATTAAATTACACAAGGAAGTTTCCACGCGTGGCCTGCAACATGGATATCCTGAAAAGGCTTCTTTTAACTTCTGACCCTCTAATAACGGGAATGAGATGCAACACAAACAAGAAAAGAAAGCCCTTATCTTCTGAAGTTTTAAAATTGTTATCAGAAAGCGATCTTACAAATGTTAATATTCTTGACGACAGTAATAGCGATGAAACTGGTGAATAAATGCTTTGATTTATAAAAAAGACTTTGTTTTACCATTTTTACTCCACAATTCAAATAAAAACGTAGATCTGTAGCTGTTAGAGGTAAAAAATAATTTTGGCCAGCTTTTGTGCTCAAATACCACACTGTGAGTTGGTAGAACATCAGTGTGCTAATCTGATGACCCGGCTTGAGTACTTTTTCACTATGTTGGGTATACGCCTATTAAGCAATTAAAAATTGAATATTATAATTTTCATGTGTATGAATATTTTTAAATCTTCATATAACCCAATTACAGAATATTAACCTGTTTGCACTTAAAACAACGTAAATAATTCAGCATTTGTTTGTTTCCGTGTAACTAAAGTATTCCTTATAACTAAAGGTACTTCTCTATTATCTCGTCGACCACTTTTCATAACGAAAAACTATCGCCAAACTGTAATGCCAAATAAACGGGAGAAAGTGCTATTGGAATATCAAAATAAATAAATAAATAAAATATAAGAATTTAAGGACACATTTGTCATTTTAATTAATGAAATAACTAATAAATCAGTAAAACATAATGAAAAATACACACAAATGTCGAATTAAAAACCACTTGATGACGTAACAAACACATATAATGCTTCTGATATCAAGTAAATCGGACTGCATTTTTGGCGTTTAATCTTACAGTTTGGCGATAGTTTTTTGTTATGAAAAGTGGTCGACGGGATAATAGAGTTAAGTACCTAACTAAATTGCCAAACGAAATTAAAACTTCACAAATAAATCTATATTACCGTACCTATTTGCATAATTTGTGCCTTTTTTTCCAATTTCTTTGAAGCCAAAAGTAAAAAATGCATAAAACACAAAATTTGTTAAAAATATTTTTGTACGTTAAATTTTCTTGAAGGAAAGTTCAAGAGTAATCAAAGAAACAACTCTCTTTATGATAGTTATGACCTTTTAATATACAATTAATAATAAAAAATAATTTTTTTTAAATTCTTTTGATACAAAATAGTTTCAACATTTCTGATGATACAGTGCAACCATGATTTTGAATTTTCTCAGGATATGTCATAAGTTCCAATTCTATTTCAGGGAATTTCATAGATTTTCAGACCATGGAAAGTTCTTATGCTTTTACTTGCTCTGCTAAGTTCTTTTTTTTTTTGTTTACACTGCTATTGAAGAAAGGATTCATTTATGCCAAATTCTCTTCCAGAGGCCCAATTGCTATATTTTTCTGCAAAGCAGACTGCTATAAACTTTTTAGGTAGATTTCGTAAGAAATACTACTACCTATTACATTCTCCCCTAAGTTGAATTTTTGAAAAAATTTTGCAGATCTACGCCGATTATGACTTCCAGAACCCAACCCCCCCCCCCCCCCCCCCAGTTCAAAACTTTATCTATCTATCTATCTATCTATCTGTCACTTTTTTATGGACACGATAACTTCAATAATTCTGCACAAATCTCTTCCAAACTGATACATAAAAGCAAGGGGCATAAAATCTCAGTCAAGTTCGTTAATGGGCAAAATCAAACCAAAGAGAGGGGGGGGGGAAAATGGGGGCCTTTTTGTGAAAACAGAAAAAAAACATAACTTCTTAATTATGATATGCATCAAATCCATTTAAAGTTATCATTACTTCTAGGAAAAGGGCCAAAAATTTATGTATGACAGATTTTTGATATCATTAAAAATGGCCCCAAGGGAGGAAAAAGGGGGGTTTTAGAAGAAAAAATTCATAACTTCGTCAATTCACAAGATATCAAATCTGCTTAAATTTATTATAAATCTTCTTAATACAATTCACAAGATATCAAATCTGCTTAAATTTATTATAAATCCTCTTAATATTATCTAAAACTTTTATACTAAAAAGTTTTTTATAGGGCCAACCCTTATAGCCAAAAAAAAAAAAAAAAAAAAAAAAAAAAACCCTGCCGGCTCTGCCTGCAAACAAGTTAGATTTCGAAGTGGGCGGTCCCAACTGTGGCAGCATGGCAAAAAGGTAATTTCTTCTGCAATTCCCAACAAACAGCCACCCCACAGTCTGCGTCTTCGAAATCTACCTGTGACTGTAGGTCGAGCCGTCAGAGATTTTTTTAAAATTTTTGTCATTGTAATTTCCCAGCATGAACAATATGTTCAAAAGTATTAACTTAGTCTAATTAATTTTCGACAAAAAACACCAATATATAACATTTGTTGATGCATTTTTACTGGTCATAAAATCACCTGCACAGATGAAAATAAAAAGTTACAGGAAACAAAAAAATCATATATGCTCTTTTGGATACACAGAACTAAACTGAAAGTTGACAATTTTGATTATGAAATCAAAATTGTAATGAAAACTTATGTATTTAGTGATAATTTTGCTCTAAGTCACTAATAGAGTATGAATATTCCATTTTAAAATCACACGATAATTATACATTTTCATCACAAATTAATACATTTTCATATAACATTTTCTACAATATAAATAATTCTAGAAACAATGATATGTAAATACAGATTCATGTTGTATAGGATTTCCCAAAAAAATCAGTGAGTCATACAGTCTATAAATATCTGTAGATACATGTTTTACATATTTACTTAAAAACAATAAAAAGTTTTTTCATACAATTCCAACTGAATTGGTAATTCTCATAAATTGAAAAAACACACATTTATTTTGTTTAGAAAACAAGTAAGTAATGAACCTGAACTAGCTATAAAACTCACTTTAGTGGCAAGATGAAGAAGAGTTCCAACAGAATTACATGGAACGCTCAGAAATTTTTCACAAGATATTTCACAATTTCTCTCAGCAATTTGAGCTGAAAATGAAATCATAAATTACAGTCATGTGATAAATGTAAGTGAGTGAGTTTAAAATTCATTCGGTCACATTATCCAAAATCACACAGAATAATACAACATCAAGTTTATACAAATGAGCAAGGTAGTATTAATTTTCAGATTTCTTTATATGAAAATTACAGACTTTTTGAGATCAAAAATCAAAAAATAATCTTGTACAGTTTATACAAGGATATGAAATCAAGGTACTTTTCCAGTATAAGGGCCTTGGCGAGATACAGAAAATGGCTTTGGTGAAAGAAGGAAATTTAACGACATATTTTCTAGCAACCTTTTCACTGATTCACATACAGAAGCAATTTTTCACTATTTATACTATATAAAGAAGCCATTTATATATTTCAGGGGTACCATTCCAAAAATTATTCAAAATAGTTCCTTTAGTAGCCTTTGAAGCCAAAAATAGTCGCATATCATGGCTGATGCAGGAGCAAACTAGTTGCATATAAAGTATTATCCAAAATAGTCACAGTGTTGAGATCAGGGTAGATAATGATTTCCCTTTTACAAATTTTCTGATCTTTCCTTAAAAATGATTAAGTTTGTCTGATTACAACAATATAACATTTTATATACAATCTGCACAAATTCAGTACTTTTTTACATCTAATTATTATGTAACATTAAAAATTATTATCTAATTATTATGTAACAAAATTGTTAAAGGTAATTCCATTCTAGTTTTCATAACATTCGAGTTTAGTTTGCTGCAACTTTTGGATCAACACTTGATAGTATAGGTCTTGTTAATTGCAGTATGTAAAGTGATATTTCCAGTGTTTCATTTTTGCTTTCGTAATGAACTTAAAGAAATCTTTCTTGGAACTTTTCCTAAACTGCAGATTTAAGGGATTTTAAATAGTTTAAAGAGTTTGAAACAGCAGTATAAAGCAAGTTTTTATTTTATGTGTATACATACTTTGAAATGACATTTTTTGTAGAATACTACAACATAGTTGGCATCCTGATTTAGTGTGATGCACTACACATTACGAAAATCTATTTGAAAAATTATTTACAAATGAAAATTGTCAGGGGAGAGGGAATTTAGGTCATTGATATTTATCATTACTACAAAGTATCAAATACAGCAATTTTTTTTAAATATAAAATTCAAATTTTAAATATTTTAAAGAGTTTGAAATTGCAGAAGTGGGAGAAAACAAATTGAGCATGGTGGGGGGGAAGGGGGGGGTATTTTAGATGATTAATTATTTATAGTCACTAGAAAGCAATGAATATGACAGACTTTTTTTAAAAATAAAGAGTTTTAAACATTTTAAGTCCATATTATAACACAATTAGGTGAGACTTTTTCTCTAAATAAATATTTTAAACCTCTTTCTACACTGGAGGGGAGAAGGGGGAGAAAAGTAAATTTGAGAAGGAGAGGTGGATGATTAATTTTTTTTAATTTAATTTTATTAAATAACAACAAATAGGACAGAATTATTTTTCTGAAAATAAAGTTTTGAAAGATTTGAAAATCCGCATGCTAAAGGGGTTAGGCAAAGGGGAGAACCAAAAATTTTGGAAGGAAGGGGTAGTTTATAAGCCTGATTATTTATTTATTGCACTAGAGAACAACAAGTAGGACAGGAGAATTTGTTAAATATAAAAATACAGACTTTTAATTTCCTTGTAGACTGTGAGAGAGGAGAAGAGTAAATTTTGAATGAGGGGACAGGGAATTTAGATGATCGTTATTTATTTATTGTTATTAGAAGCAGTGATCAGTAAGTAGGGCAGATGCCTTTTCTTTAAAAAAAAAATAAAGAGATTTAAACAATTTGAAACATAGCATGAGTGTGAGACGGGGGATGAGGGCAAAGGAAAAAGCAGAATTTTTTTAATTGAAGAGGTTATTTAGATGATTTATTTATTGTTATTAGTAAGTGATAAATAGGGCAATTTTTTTTTTTTTTTTTTTTTTTTTGAGAAATAGAACTTTAGTGATTTAAAACTATGTATGCTGGGGGATCAAATGATATAATTGCTTATTTGCTTACTGTTACTATTAAGCAGCAATTAGAACAATTAAGAGAAAAATGAGTGAAATTGACTCTTGGTCAAGAAAAGTGCTGTTTGGTAGGGGTATCGAACATCTGGAAAAATTGTAATGGAATGGTAAACAAATTTTATTGTTGTTTCATATTTCCTGCAACATGTATTTGGGAAAGCTAGAATAAAAATTTCAAAAAGTCTCCTTTTTCATAAAATAGTTGCCTATTTGTCAGAAATAGTTGTTTTTCAAGCCTTTTAGGTAGATTTCGTAAGAAATACTACCTATTACATTCTCACCTAAGTTGGAAATTTTGAAAAATTTTTGCAGATCTACGCCGATCATGACTCCCAGAACCCAAAACCACCCCCAGTTCAAAACTTTATATATATATATATATATATATATATATGTCACCTTTTTCTGACCACGATAACTGGAAAAATTCTGCATTAATCTTTTACAAACTGATACATAAAATCAAGGGGCATAAAATCTCGGTCAAGTTCGTTAATGGGCAAAATCGAACCAAGGGGGGGAGGGTGGGGGGGCTTTTTGTGAAAACAGAAAAAACCCCATAATTTCTTAATTATGATACGTATCGAATCCATTTAAAGTTATTAATACTTCTAGGAGAAGGGCCGAAAATTTATGTATGACAGATTTTTGATATAATTAAAAATGGCTCCAAGGTGGGGAAAAAGGGGGGGTTTTAGAAGAAAAAAAATCATAGCTTCGTCAATTCACAAGATATCAAATCCCCGTAAATTTATTATTAATCCTCTTATTATTATCTAAAACTTTCATATTGACAAGTTTTTTATAGGACCAACCGTTATAGCAAAAAAAAATAAACAAAAAAAATCCCTGCCGGCTCCGCCTGCAAACAAGTTACTTTTCGAAGTAGGAAGTTCCAACTCCCGCATCTTTTCGAAACTGATACATAAAATCAAGGGGCATAAAATCTCGGTCAAGTTCGTTAATGGGCAAAATCGAACCAGGGGGGGGGATGGGGGGGCTTTTTGTGAAAACAGAAAAAAAAACATAATTTCTTAATTATGATACGTATCGAATCCGTTTGACGTTATTATTACTTCTAGGAGAAGGGTCGAGAATTTATGTATGACAGATTTTTGATATAATTAAAAATTGCCTTAAGGGAAGGGGGAAGGGGGGGGGGGGGTTTAGAAGAAAAAAATTCATAACTTCATCAATTCCCAAGATTTCAAATTCGCTTAAATTTATTATAAATCCTCTTAATATTATCTAAAGCTTTTATATTGACAAGTTTTTTATAGGACCAACCGTTATAGCAAAAAAAATTAAAAACAAAAAAAACCCTGCCGGCTCCGCCTGCAAACAAGTTATTTTTCGAAGTAAGCGGTTCCAACTCCCGCATCTGTTTGAAACTGATACATAAAATCAAGAGGCATAAAATCTCGGTCAAGTTCGTTAATGGGCAAAATCGAACAAGGGGAGGGGGATGGGGGGGGGGCCTTTTTGTGAAAACAGAAAAAAACCCATAATTTCTTAATTATGATACGTATCGAATCCGTTTGAAGTTATTATTACTTCTAGGAGAAGGGATGAAAATTTATGTATGACAGATTTTTGATATAATTAAAAATTGCCTTAAGAGGGGGGGGGGAGGGGGGTTTTAGAAGAAAAAAATTCATAACTTCGTCAATTCCCAAGATTTCAAAACCACTTAAATTTATTATAAATCCTCTTAATATTATCTAAAACTTTTATATTGACAAGTTTTTTATAGGACCAACCGTTATACCAAAAAAAAAAATTAAAAACAAAAAAATCCCTGCCGGATCCGCCTGCAAACAAGTTAGGTTTCGAAGTAGGCGGTTCAATTTGCCGCATCATCGTAAAAAATGTCATTTCTTCCGCAATTCCCGACAAACAGGCGAACAAACGGTCTGCGTCTTCGAAATCTACCTGTGCCTGTAGGCCGAGCCGTCAGGGATTTTTTTCCTTAAAAAAGTTGCTTTAATCTCCTGAAGCTGAAAATAGTAGATGTTTGAGGGCCCCTCTCCCCCTCACCTGTCTATAGATAATACAAAATCGCTCTTTATGGGACCCTTTACAGCTTAGTGTCTGATATAATTATACCCCTTATCACCCTCCGTGAATTACTGAAACCTAATCCCTGATAAAATGACTGCCTAATGAGAGATGGAGATTATAAAACAGGCATAAGTGATGAATCTATTCTGGTCCAAGGGTTCTTTTGCCTTAAGGTATAGGCTGTGGTTGGTCCTTTCTATGAAAACGGATAGTTCTCCCATTCCTGGTTATTTGTAAGAAGAATGATCAAGAAAATGACAATTTTTCCCCTCGATACAGGACAAGAGATAAGACTGAAGTTTTCGATGGCTTTGTTAAAAATCTTCTAATTTCTAAGATTTTTTTTTTTTCAGTTAGCTTGTAAAAGAAAAGAAATGTGTGCAACTTCAGATTTGGAACAATATATTGATGAGGAAAATGCTATTTATTAGCACATCTCATCGCCTCTTACCCTCTTTACACATTACCAGACCACACAATAACTCCATTCATACATGTATTCTAAATTCAGGCATTCAATAATATTCATTGACATAATAACTTTATTTAATATATTCTGTTATAATATAAACTAAACTTACCTTGATATTTTATTTTTACTATTCAATAAAATTATCTAAGTTGTTAAAAACGCCATTCCGGCATTTTGCCATTTTCCTTATTTTAATATCGTAAACTTTCATCACCTACTTTCGTTAAATCAATAACCAGACTGACTTTAATTCCATCTAGAGTATTTTTTCCGCCAGATGGCGACATAGCACTTTAGTTGGTTTGAACCGACTCATATCGAATTCTAGGAGGTCGAATTCGATGCTCGTCCGTAATTGGCTCTACTGGTGGGTGTCAACCGGCTGTAGAATCCACAGTATTGTTTAAATATGCGATGTCGGTGCTTTAAAAGCTCTCTTTTCTCATCTCCATTCATGGAGATAATATTCACGAAGCTTGGAATAGGCTGGTCCTTATTCCATGGAAGTTTATAAGTAAACTTTTTAATAGTCTTTAGTTCATTAATAGTTTTAACTAAAAGTATGAATGCTCTGGAATGAGATGGGTTATTTTAAACATTATTTTGTGTAAATATTCAATACGCTGTCTTTCTCTACAATGTCGTTTTGTGAAATCGCCATGTTTGAAAATGTCCGACGATACATCATTACGTAAGTTTGTTTACTTTGTCATCTGTTATGCTGTTTATCAAGATGTTAATAAAAACTGAGATTCTCTATGAGTTTCCTTCTCTGCTACAACATATTTATCATACAAGAACTGAATCTATTTAAATTGATATTAGTCCAGTCAATCTAGGCTTCTGCCTGGAAAGTTTTGGAGAAGTTTTTTTCTCTTTCTTCCTTTATGTTTTTGGGTGTGCTGAATATGAATTTCAACTTTGCCACCTCGTATCTGGTCTGCTTAAAAAATTATAAGCGAAAAAACATGAAAAAAACAGATTTTTTTCAGTTTTTCCCTTGTTTTCCGGAAAGGGTTAATTTTTTTAAAAAAAATTATTGCACTGAATTAAACTAGGAAAAATTTCCTACAGTTTTCATATACAGTTTTTTTTTCTGTGGTTAATAGTTTTGGCATACGAGTAAAGTGAATTTTAACGATATAATTGAAATTCCATCATTGCAGGGCGAAAACGCGATCCAATCATTATGCATCCATTTTAAACACCAATTAGACGCTGTTTAGTTATTTCTGGTTGCATTTCAAATATGTTTACATTTTCTTACCAAATTTTAAACCTTTTATAGCACTAAGAAAATAAATTGAAATCAGGTGATTAGGGAAGATATAAAAACACAATCACTCTGCATAGATGAGAGAACCAATTTTTATTCTTCTAGTAAGCTGATTTAAGTACAATTATAAGTATTGTAAGTTTAATATAATAATAACATACGTGGAAGATTATAAACAGGAAAAAGAGGAATGCAGTGTTGTTTTCCAATTAATGCCTTTTTAGTAGTTTTGAAGGGCCTGGTTGATGTTCTTCAACAGGAGGTTCATTAGTATCTTCTTCTTCATTATCATCACTTGATGGCTCAGTTTTGTGTGTCCACTTGACTTAAAATATCCTGTATTGGGTCGTCAACTTCTGCTTCCAAGTCATCTTTGGCGATGAAGGAGCTGACATTGTCACAATGGCCATCACAGTTCAGGCAGAGGAGCGAACAAAATAAACCTGCTTTCCTACAGCCACACATTCCACTACAGTTTGTTTTGCATTTGCAGGATATTTTTCGCAGAATAGTTTCTGGTGCGGTGGGTTTGGTAGTTGTTATGGGTATAATGCCTTTCTTTGTTTTATTCCAGCCCCATTCCTCAACATTTTTACAGTTACCTAGCCATAGCTGTACTTGATGATAAACTCGCAGACAGTGATATCGAGTTGCATCTTCTGTCCGAGGGAGCGATGTCTCATTAAAAACAACCTCATTAGATACCGTTTTGCGAGATCATCTATCACGCACAACAAATTTAGTGCTCATTTCAGTAATGTTTTCTGGGTGTCCATCGAAGATTACTAGAGCGTTCGCTGCATATTTCGACTTAACCAAAGTCAACATAGCTGTCACAAATTGATCCAAATGATTGACCACTTTACCATAAAACTCTGTGCAGTAAATACCCACCATCTTATGACATATATATATCTGCTCCCAAAAGTGATGTCTGGTGGGAGTGGAGTGAATTCCTTGGACAAAGAGGATTTGGCAGTTTCTCGCATTCTGGATTCGTCAAAAAGAGACAATGGGTAGGCAGAGAGCTCGTAAGTCAAATATTCCTTAAGTTCTTGGTCATATTGCTTTGTTACACTCATTCTTTGGAAGAGTGCTGTCGGGTTGATGTGAATTTTTTCTTCACCTATCTTGATAGTGCTATTCATCACAGCTAATGGCTGCACTCTTTCATTACACTTGAATGTAATGAGATGAAAATCGCTGTTAATGATTCTTGATATGCCAGCAGTGCCAATTTCCTGTGCCATATGACAATTTATTTTCTCGTCTCCAACAGTAGAGATTGAAATGAGATCATTTTTTTCTCGGAAAGGAAAGTGTTGGTGAACCCATGCCAATAATTTATTTCATATCAGCGTTGTCCCTGTCAACTCTGGAGTTTTTCATCTCTACATGTTGTTCAGAAGTTGTAAAAGCTGTCCCTCTGAACTCTTCAATTTTTTCGCATATCCGTTGAAATGGCATCATACCCATGGTCCATCTTGCCAAAACTCCTTCACTGACCCCACGCCCATGAATGAGTCCACCTGCTCTTTTCATGGTCTTCATTAAAGATTGCTCTATCGTCATGTCAGTGCATGTTCCTGACCAGAATTTGTCTGTACGGCGAATGGTGAATCCCCCATCAGTTGTGAATTTTTCAAAGCCATCAGCAGTCATTTTTTCCTTCAAATGATGCATGTCTTGAAGATATAAGTAAGAGCACTTGGTATACAAATGGTGACCACTGGCGTGTAAGTACACTGTAAAAAAATGGGCCAATCTACTAAAAAAATTTAAGTTGTTTTCATTGATTTTTGCAATTACTAAAAAATTTTTTGTATTCTTACTCTTACAAGAAAATATGTAAGAATTAACTAGAAAACACCTAGCAACATTACTAGATAACATACAGCAACGATTCCGATTTTTAGTACTGGTTACTAAAAAAAGCTGTGGAATACTAATACACTAAAAATATTTTAGTAACCTCAGGATTTGTTTTTACAGTGTATAACAACATTCTGTATATAGTTTGAAGATCAAATCCCAATCATCCTTTCTTTCAGATTCAATGAATTGTTTGACAATAGTCACCATATCAAAGTATTGGATCCACAGTTTTGCTGTAGGGCCTTGCTGCTCGAGTGATATCATGTACGTGGTGCTGGCTTGATGTCAGCTTTACGGGAGGGGATGGAAATATCGGGGGAAAAAAAAAGGGAATCTCTACATTGTCAAAGATACTCGTTGACACACCCTTTCGCACTCCTGATTGAAATACCCATAGCCATGACGCATCCCCGTGGTGCCATGTGGGTGTTTCAAGGACACCCTCTCACACGTTTTGCATTCACAAAAACATTACATTCAGTGTTTTTGCCCTGCGATGATGAAATTTCAATTATATCGTTAAAATTCCTTTTACTTGTATGCCAAAACTATTAACCATACAAAAACAAACTGTATATGAAAACTGTAGGAAATTTTTCCTAGTTTAATTTAGTGCAATATTTTTTTTTTTTTTAATTAACCCTTTCTGGAATAAAAGGGAAAAACTGAAAAAACAGTTTTTTTTTCCTGGTTTTTTGCTTATAATTTTTTAAGCAGACCAGATACCAGGTGGCAAAGTTGAAATTCGTGTTCAGCACACCCAAAAACATAAAGCAAGAAATAAAAAAAAACTTCTCCAAAACTTTCCAGGCCGAAGCCTTTTTAGGTCTAAATTTACTGGACTATATCTCATTTCTTCGGTAATCAAAAGAACTTTGTTTAGCCAGCATTAATTTCCAACCTGCGTATTTTATAAAACTCACTTGTTATACTCTGCCAAACCCAGAAATATCGTATGTTTTTTTCTCATGTATGATTTCTTTATTTGTTCCATCCGGTCTGGGCCCCTGGGTAGTCACCCCTGTGCACCCCCCCCCCCAACTCTCACCCGCCCTGTGCATGCCTGACGAAAGGGATTAAATCAACACTGCTCGTGTTTGACGATAACCCTTTGTAATAGGCTCAATTATCAAAGATTAGCCCCATTAAGCATGGATTTCCCAATAAAAGCAAAATTCAATCAATAAAATAATAAGGATACATTTTAAAACATACTTGCATATAAATTTACTAAAGTCCTTAAAATGTCAGTGCGACCGTTTGACACAGCAGCAGTGAGGTTATCTAGCATGTCCTTCTCCATCAGTGGTTTAAATGAGTTATCACTGGGCGCAGAAATATGGGTAAATAATCTTCACAGTGTGCTGATTTCACTTGAAAGGAAAAAAACAGATTAATATTCAATATGGTTTCAACAATAAATAAATTTAACATTTGTTAGATGCTAAAAATACTATATATAATTGAAACACATTAACATATTTAAAGATCAGAAGATATGTTTGATTTATCTTAAGAACTTTTACATTTTTCTCATAAAAGAAATTACATAAGGTAAAAATTTTGCCTCTCATGGAAAACAGTAGATTGCTTAACAGGGGCGTAGCTAGGGGGGTGCCAGGGGGGACTCAGCACCCTCTGAAAATTTTTGAGCCCCCCTGGGAAAGTTGGCAAGGCCGCCAAATGAAATTTGGCAATGATGTCATAACTCACGCACAGTTTTTTTTTTTTTTATCGGTTAAAAAAAGGAAAAAAATCACCAAATTTAGAGGATTTTCTCCTTTAATGGCAACCTAGCCATTGTATTAAGTTATTCGTTTGGCGCAGTCTTGAAAATTGCACCAACCAAAAGGTCGCCAAACATATGTTTGTGTGAGTGTAAAGCATCTATCTGTTCCTGAAATTCTGTTTCAAAAATCCAAATGAAACTCTCTTCAAAAATTGAACTTAGTTTTGAGGGCTCTTTACAGTTTTGCATAAATACTAAATTGTAGTATTTGTTTAAAAACTGCAAATAAGTGCTTCAACAGGCGCACATCCTATCTGCACATACTCAGAATTCGCATCCTTTTGCTGATGCAAACATTGACTTTTCAATTAGTTATATACTGAAATTTTTCATTTTGCAGCGTTTTCCATTATTAGCATGAAATAAAGTTATTCTAATGAGTTATAGCCAATTTAAATAAAAGTGGTTTTAGCTTTTGACTAGACCCAAAATAATTTAAAAATGCAAAATACACCCTTGATTATTCTAATGTTTTTTATCATATAATAACATAACTTTAGAATCCTGAAGGGCAGGGAATATTCAGAAAAAAATTAAAGGTTGCAACTCTTTTGAAACAGGCGAAACAGCTTTTTATTTACTTTTTGACATCATCACTTATTATTTCACTAGTATAATTATACTGAAAAAAATTTTCTGCAGCCAGTGATATAGTAGTAAAAAAACCAGAGGGCATACGCTTTAGGTAGAGGGTATACCCTAAATAGTATATGCTATAGTGTTTTTGAGAAGAGGTTATACGGTATTCCTTAAAATAATCCAGAAGGTATTACATCCTGTCTGCAGCTTTTACTTTTCTTAGCATCAAATAAAGTTATTATAAACAATTTAATAAGAAACATAGTGCCTACACTATGAATATGCACTAATTTACCTTTCTATATAATACTTTGATCATATATATCTGTGTTTGTGCGTGCATGTGTCAGAGAAAGAGAAATAGTATGAGCCCTCCCTACATTTTCTTGAGCACCCCCTATTGTTTACTTCTAACTACAGCCCTGTTGCTTAATGGGAAACTTTCTTAAGTAATGATGTGGATTTTTTAACCCAATAAAGTTCTTTACTTTTAACATGTCCCAGTAAGCATTTGATTGGATTTAAAAACATTAAACTAAAAAAGAAAGCATGCAAATGAATAAAGCCGCATACAAATAATAAAAAGTAGCAAATTGTTCTGAACATAGTACAAATATAATTATGACAGCAACTGGTACATACTTAGTAGGTTTAATTTCCATTGCGATGATCATCCCATATACAAACTAATTTACACGTAATGACAACAATTTACAAAGATAGTCACTGCTAATGAAATAGGGTGTGGAACGATATCTATTACACATCCCAGCTATGAAACTTTGTAGAAACTTGTTGAATTAAAAAACGTAGTAATGAATAAAACAATTAATAAAAAATTTCAGATATTTATTTTATTATTTTCAAGTTATTTTATTTTTTCCCCTAAAATAAGAAAAAATTCTTTTCGATTTTAATTCGGAAATTTCGATTAAAACGTATCGACTCAACTCGAATGTTTGGAATTTTTAATCGCAAGCGTCATGAACCTTTATACAGGACTTCTAACGCCGTGTGATAACATCGTGCCGAGACTTCGGCACGAAATGGCAGCTGCACAGCTACGCGCACCGTTCTGCGCAGCTGGCCAGAAACCGTACTGCACTAGCGCCACCATGAACCATGGCTGTCACTGTCAGTGTCAAACGGTGAAGCAGACGAATTTAGTGACGTAGGCAGAAACTATCTTCACATGCGCCACCTATTTGAGGCTTTTTTCGAGGAACGATTTCCTTCTTGGAAAGGCTATTTCGTTAGAAGTCCAGGTATATAGGTTCATGGCAAGCGTACTCGTTTGTAAATAAACAAGAACATGTCTACGTCGCTTTTATCTTATAATGCTTCTAATTTTATTGATGTGGTGAGATTTTTGCTTCTTTGTAATATATTTTATGTACTGAAAAATTCTGAATTTTAATTCATAACTATAATGTTTATTATTTTTAAAAATATCCTATATGCTATGTCCAGATCGTTCAGTGATAATCTTTAAGCAAACTTTATCTCTAAAGCCTTACGACCTTGTCTAGTTTATCTCCAACAGAAGAACTTTTTGTATAATTTATTGATGAAATAAATAACTTATAGCACTCAAATTCGATTTTCTTTTTTGTTGTTTTGCTTTTTTTTGTGTGTGTGTGTGTTTGTATTTGGTATTTTTTTGTTATACTAACACCATGCCAAAATGTATGCTAATGCGACATTTATTTTAAACCTGACCATGCAAAGGATTTTTATTTCAGAATGTGCCAAACACTCAATATGTATTTAACGGGAATCTTTATTATTATTATTAAAATGAAATATTTACTGTAATGGTAAGAGACATTTGTAAATTAAATGCCTACAGTTTAAATCTAGTTTAATTTTAATATTTTGTTATTTATATTTGTTGTTTTATTTTAAAGCATGCACCCATGTATTTACATTAATTTAATAAAATAAGTTCTTAAAGTCTGTAAGTTTAAATGTTAAATTTTTTAAATGATCACTTTCTCACCAACAATGTTAATTTTTTTCAAATGTTTCATTTGGCACCAACTATTATGCTTGGCGACAATGGTGTTGGTATAGTGAAAAAGCACCTTGTATTTATATAAAATGCACCTATTTGGAGATTTTTTTTTTTTTTTTTTTTTTGCTATCCATTATTTTTGTAATTTTTTTTTTAATTCATGACCAAGCTTTGGGATTAGCCTGCGACCGATCGGCCATTTTGTTTAGGTTTCTTCCAACAAATTTAGGTGAGTTTCACTGGTGATGTTTGTTGATATTGCAACCCTGACTATTTCACTGTTCTGGCAGCCCTAGGACTTTTGACTTGCTGTACATATGCGGTGATATGAGATCACTTTTCTTCTGTAGCTTGCTACTTTAACAGCATTTTTTCCTCTCTTGATTTTACGACTCCACTTTGTTTTTTTTCAAGGTTGTATTTTTCCGATTTATTTATTATAAATGTATTAAATTTTTTAATTTAGGGATAGATTCGTTATTTTTTAAATTAGATATATTTTTTATAAAAGTTTTTCTGGTTTTGTTTGCATGATTTTTATGTATTTGCTTTATGAATGTAAGGTTAGAGATTGGTTTAATGTGTGATTTAGGTATTTGAGTTACGTTGAATTTAGCAATTTAGTTACATTTTACAGGATTCTTTTGTATGAAGTAGATGTGTTTTAATTTCTTTTGTCTTTTGACCATTTTTGATTATTATTTGAAATTTATTTTTGCTTCAAGCAATATGATTACCGGGAGGTTAAGGGGAGCTCTGCCCCCCTGACAAAAAAGATTTAAGCAATCTTATTTTTTTTTAAACTTTTTATAGACCCCTAAAACTTACTAAAAAAATCAGCATTTTAAAATTTTTTTAGTAAGTGAGATCATTGGTTTTCTTTTATTTTATTTTTCATAAAATGTATGTTATATAAAATGTAATTTTGGCATTGATTTACTATTTTATGTTTTAAATTACCGTAAAATCCCGAAAGTAAGCCCCCCTCCGTCTCACATACACAAAAATTTTTATGCACAAAAAATTGATTTTAAAAATCTAAGGGAGGGAATTTTCATATTTTTGACAGATTCCCACTTATGTTTTTATATGATGTTAATGAAATCCCTCCCCTCACATGAAATGGCTGTTTCCCTTCTCTGCCCTCTCCAACATTTTTCTGCAGCAAAATTTTTCATCTTTTTTTGCAGTTTGACTGTTCTCCCCTGGATCACATGTATATTTTATGTTTTGAAATAAATATGTTCTCTAAAATAACTCTGCATCCTTTAACAAGATATCAGCTGTGAGAACAGCCAAACTACAAAACAAAAAGACTAAAATCTTCTCTCTGTTCTTCCCACCCCCCCCTCCATGTCTAGAAATTTACTCCTTTTTTTTTTTTTTTTTTGTGAATGGATTTTGGAACTTTAAGGGAAGAATTAAAGGATCATTTATTTATTGTTGGTACAAAGTAACAATACAGCATAAAATCTTTAAAAAATAGTTTTAAAGGTTGTGTGCTGGGGGGGGGGGGGAGAGAGAAGCTTTTTTTTTTGTGGGGGGGGGGCAATTTAGATAATTATTTAATTATATAGTTGCAAGAAAGTTATAAAAGTAAGGGGGGGGGGACAAAGGAAATAAAGAGAACTTTTTGGATGGGAAGGGGGAATAATGTAGATCCTTATTTAAATATTGTTGGGGAAAAAATCACAAATACAGCAGAAAAAAATTAAGAATGTTAAAGATTTTAAATTTTGCGAGATGCATTTGGAGGGGAGGATCGTCATGGGATAAGGTTGGGGGGGGCAGGGGGAGAGAAGCAGAGATTTTATGAGGAGGAAGTTATTTATTAACACTTTCCAACCTAGTTGAAAAGTGTTTATGACTTCGGTTTATCTGGCCGTCTGTCCGTGCTCTAACTCCCGTAAATATGCTCGGATTGCTCTGCAATTTTTATATGTTATTGTAGTACTCTATAGCATGTTCCCTATTTCAACAGAAGTGTGTAGCACTTATAGTTTTTTTACAGGGACACTCAAAAGAATTTCGTTACATTGCGATGTATGGGGAAAAATCATTTGCGGTTTATTTTAATGATGTTACTCAATTTCAAACACATTGTAATTGATATATATCACTAAGGTGCATTACAAGAAGCTTAATATGAAATAGGGTGTGCATAGCACTTATAGTAACTTTACAGGAACAGTCAAAAGAATTCCGTTACATTACATCTATGGAGAAAAATCGTCTGCGGTTTATTTAAATAATGTTTCATTATTTTAAACACATTGAAATTTATATATATCACTAAGGTGCATTACAAGAGGCTTACTACAGAATATTGTGTGTATAGCAGTCATCGTTCATTTACAGGGAGACACAAAAGAATTCTCTACTGTCTGTTTACAATAATTCCTGGAAGTGCGTTTTAAGTTACTGAACGCGATTTTAAATTTAACTCACTTTTTATGTATTTACGTGGTGTGTATAAATTCTGTAGATCCTATACAGGGAAGCACAAAATTTCGCGAACACATTTTCATTTATTGACAAACTCCTGAAGGAGAATTTTAAACTGTGCTACGCTTTTCCTAACTGAATTAAAATTTAGCATCCTATGTAGTATATATACAAATTTATAGATCATATACAGGGCTGAATAAAAGTATTCGGATATTTTTCCGAATACTGTATAGGTTGCAAATTCCTGAAATTATATTTTTAAATATGTTATGCATTTTCCAAATTATTTACTTAGATGTTATCTTTCAGCTTATTAAACGGTATGATTTGTAAAATTATTTTGGAAGCGTTGGAAAGTGTTACATAATCTATGCTTGAAGCATGATTTTTCGTTCTTGTTTTTAATATATAAGTTATTTAATAAGTCTGAAAAGAAGTTTGAAATTAAAAAGTTATAAAGGTTAAACTATCCATTTTTTGTACCTGTGGGGGGGGGGGGGACAGTAATTTTGAGAGGAGATTTAGATGATTGATTATTTATTGTTACAATAAAATAATAAATTAAGAAAAATATTTAAAAAATGATTTTTAAAAACTTTTAATTTTTTTATGGGGGGGGGGGCAAGTTTTTAGGAGTGGGGAGGAGAAAATTTATTTTTATTTTTTTAAATATGCTGAAATATGGAAGATTCTTGTCCCTTTTTTATTTCTAAATTAATTATAAAAACAGTTTTTTAAAAACTCCCCATCCATTAACACAATATCAGCTGTGAGAACAGCCAAATTACAAAAAGATTAAAATCTTCTCTTGGCCCTTAACCCCCCTCCATGTTTAGAAATTCACTCCTTTTTTGTGGATGGATTATGGAACTTTAAGGGGAGAGTTAGATGATCATTTATTTATTGTTGCTACAAAGTAACAATACAGCATAAAATCTTTAAATAATAGTTTTAAAGATTGTGGGTTGAGGAGGGGGGAGGGAAAAGCAAACTTTTTTTTTTTTTTGGCTGGGGGAGGGAGAAGCAATTTAAATAATTATTTAATTATAATTTCAAGAAATTTATAAATAGATTTTAAAAAAAGTACTTCAAAGTAGGTACTGAGGGGGGAGGGGGGAATAATGTAGATCCTTATTTAAATATTGATAGGGGGAAAATCACAAATAGAGCAGAAAAAAATTAAGAATTATAAATTTTACGAGATGCATTTGGAGGGAAGGATCTTCATGAAATAAGGTTGAGGGGGGGAGGGCAAGGAGAGAGAAGCAGAGATTTTAGGAGGAGGGGTTAATTTAGCTGGCAGGTTGCAGTTATTTATTTTTAATATAGAGTATTTAATAAGTCTTAAAAGAAGTTAAAAATTAAAAAGTTATAAAGGTTAAACTATGCATTTTTGGTACCAGAGGAGGGGGGGCAAAGGAGGAAACAGTAATTTTGAGAGGAGATTTTAGATGATTGATTATTTATTGTTACAATAAAATAAGAAATTAAGAAAAATATTTAGAAAATGATTTAATTTATTTATTTTTTTTTTTTGGGGGGGGGGGGGAGGAGGAAATTTATTATTATTATTTTTTTTTAATCTGCCGAAATACGAAAGATTCTTGTCCCTTTTTTACTTCTAAATTAATGATAAAAACAGGTTTTTAAATGATTTTTTAAAAAAAATCTCGATTATAAGCCCCCTCCCAAATTTAATCCTTTTTTATTTTAAAAAGGGGGGCTTACAATCAGGATTTTACGGTATGTATTTTTGCTTTTATTTTGATTGTCGTGATTTAAATTTGCTTGGTATTCAGTTCAGAATACTCCACACAAAGCAGATGAGTTTGATTCTTACTTTGCCAAATTCCAAAAAAAGGATTTATCGTTGAAAGAAAAAAAAGGGGGTTCAGGGGGACAGAGCCCCTCTGACAACAAATAAACACTTTTTTATACCTCCCCCCCCAAACTCCCTTCAACAGCAACAGTTTTTAATGTTTCTACATACGTGAAATCTTTTTATGCTTGAAGCTAGGTTTTTGCTAAGCAAAAACATTATCTAACTTCCGAAAATATTTAAAAAATTATTTATGTTTTTTTAATATTTATATGTTTTGAGGCTATATTTTGTTTGTTTTAATTCTTGCTTTAAGCAATATGATTACCGGGAGGCCCCCCTGACAAAAAAGATTTAAGTAATCTTATTTTTTTTTTTTTAATTATAGATCCTTAAAACTTATTAAAAAAATCATCATTTTAAAAAATAAATCTAAGTAAATAAAATCTTTTTTTTTTTTTGTATTTTTTATAAAATTTGTGTTTAAAAAAAAAATATTTTCCTGTTTTTAAATTTGTTTGATTATCTGTATGTTGCCCCCCCCCCCCCCCCCCCCCACACACACACCCCTTTTTGGTTTCTTTTCAAATTTTGTTTATTTGCTTTATTTTAATATTTTAATCTCAGAATCATTAAGTATTTACCGTTTTCTCGATGCTAACTTTCAGTTTTTTATGCTTCCTGTTGCCGAGTTGTCATTTATAGCCACTTTAGGCTTAATTATAAAAAAATTTTAAAGTAGATATTAAAAATCCAAAAAAAAAAGGAAAGCAAAGCAGTTAAAATCATGAATAATTTAATAAATGTTTTATAAAATATTCATGATTTTAATTGCTTTGCTTTCCTTTTTTTTATTTATTATCTACTTTAAAAAAATTTTATAGTTAAGCCTAAAGTAGCTATAAATGACCACTTGGCAAAAATGGGGTTTTCGCACAAAAAAAAAAAAAAAAAAAAAAAAAAAAAATCAAGATGGTGGACAGCAGACTAATCCCAATGATGTTCCAAACTCTTTTTTATAATAGTCTGTGCTATTCAGGATTAAGATACTGTAATTGGTGCCAAATGTTATAAATATCGACACTAATGAAAAACTTATGAAGTATTGCTTGATATTAATTACCTGATGAAGGATTTTTTTTTTTATATATGATCCAAAATGAATTTTGTAGTGTAGTTTTGGTATTTGTGTACTTTCCCGTCAACCCGAATTAAAAACGAAAACAAAATATACAATTAAATTACATAATTGAATAATAATTCTGTGTTTTTCCTAAAACAATGAAGCAGTCCTAGAATTTTTGCAAGCTTTTTGATTTTTAAATTAGGGGAAAATTGTACAAGAAAACTCTTAGTAAAAATTAGAGTTGCATTTCACTACCTTTAAAAAGAGCAGGGTGCATTTTCTCAATTTTATAAACACCAGGGTCCTGCAACCTTTAAGTAATGGCCTAGCAGGAACACTACTATAAATAAAGCTATTTGTAGTCACAAACATTTTTGGAGCTGTCAAACCTGGTTTCTTCTTCATAAATATTGGAACAGATGCACCGGGGTTGGCGTAATTTTTATTTTTGTGTCATTTTGGTGAGAAAATCTTGTTTTCAAATGCTTATTAGACCTAGCCTGAGAAATAGCATGTTGGTTTTATTTTATTATGAAATGGACACAATTTTATTATACTAGTATAGTAAATCTGCAGATCAGGAGCCTCAACCTCAGCTCTAAAAGTCATTGTTTTTAATATCACTTTTTATATTGTTTAGCATATCTTACAATCCGCAATTTAATTTTTTTATATTACATACATATTTATAGGCATATAAAATACTTCGGAGGTTTCAGAAATTAGGAGTGTTAAATTAAACACGGTTTATGCAATGATATTCTGAAATTCTTATGATCTTCTTATTCATGTAACTTTTCAGATTCAAAAAATAAACTTGTATTAAAATAAATTTTTCATTTTTGTCAATAGAATACAAAAAAAAATTTATTTTGATAATAAAATATTGCAGCAAAATAGTGTGAGTTACTTGAATTCCCCAAAGCAGAATAGGCTTAAAAGTGCGACGTACATCGCAGAACAATGAATTTCTCTGCAGAACATTTCAAATTCTCATTTTCAACAAAATTCACCATTCATTCATTCATTCATTCATTGGGAAAAGTGCTAAATTCATCTATCAGTCACCGGAAAAACTTCTTCAAACATTCATTGAAAAATATTGGGAAATTCATCAATTGGTCGAGGGAAAAGCTCATGCAATTTGTCAGTCGATCATTTAGAGAAAGTTACCCGAGAGAAAAATCTCAAAAATATTGCAAAAATCGTCAATCTACGAGAAAAAAAAAATGCGAAATTCATCATTCGATCCAAATAAAATCGTGAAATTCGTCATTTCTTTGGTTTGTGGGTGTGTTAGCGTTTTACGAAATGTCTTTAGCATTTCTATACAATATGAAATAGCACTCCTACATATATAAGAAAATCTTGTGTTTTACTTTTTCATTCCCGCAGAACATTTTTGATCAGATGAAGGTTCGTTGCAGAACATTGCAAAATATTCTGCTTTTGGGCTTGAATTTTATTATTTTGATATTCTTTGAAATGGTGTTGCTAAGTAACTAATAAATTAAACAGCAAATTAAAAAGAAATGCATTTTAAAATTTGAAAAAAATATGAAAATAAAATGTTTTATATTTCCCGAACAGATGCAAAAACTTTTCCAATAATTTAAACAATTTCTAAATTCTAATCAATGTATCGGATAAATTTTCAAAGCTATTGGATATATTTAAAACCTCCATATCGAAAATTTAGCATTAGTTATTTTATGTTTAAATCCATTATTCAAATATGTGATTTTCATTTCAGTTAAAAATGAAATTTGAAAATCGTGTGCATTCTCATAGGAAAGCATTATGACCTAAAAAGAAATGTTCTATATTTTTTGAACGAATGAACCAGATGTAATTAAAAACTATAGAGCTAATTCCGGGTACCTCACCAACATACCCACCAAAAATCAACCTAATAGGACGAGTTTTACGGCAGTTATCGCGGAACAGACAGAAACCAAAAACTTTTTGCGTCTCCACAGTGAGCCTCAACTGATGTTTCGGCGAAAACACACATAGACATAATACATAATTTAATAAAACACACACATTTATTTTTTTATAAAACACACACATTTATTTTTTTAGAAAATACCCATGTTTATTTTTTTATAAAACACACATTTATTTTTTTATAAAACACCCACGTTTATTGTTTAATAAAACACACATTTATTTATTTTTAACACATAAATTATTTTATTATAAATCACATTCAATTTTTATTTTAAACACACGCACTGTTTAATTTAGTATAAAACACATACATTGTCAAGAATACAACTGACTCAGCTATTAATACGCACTATTTGATCTGCCTGCCAAAATCACCAGGTTTCTACCCAAGGCAAAATATCGTCATTTTAGAGCCAAAAAGAAACCCTAGTACGTCTGCGACATTTGTACCTAAATATTTCCTTGTCATAAATTTTCACATTGAATCACCGTTTTTTCATCTGTATCATATATATTATCAGAGGTGCCAAGCTCTCACTAATCGTCCGTAATATGTGGATTATCCGATTATCTTGACTCAGTTTAACAACGTTTCGAGCCAGAAAAAATATTTGACAAATATTTATTTAGTTAATTTCAGATTTCTACATGGAATATATTTAATTTCATTTCTTAAAAAAAAATTCTGGTGTGAAACATATTAAACCTGGGTAAAATTAACCCACATATTACGGAAGATTAGTGAGAGCTTGGCACCTCTGTATTATTTCTATTGTCAACATCCCTTTTTCTAAGTAAATACAAAACACAGAACAATAAATGAAGACTTAACTTTTATTTAATGTTTTTTGTATGATTACTTACAAAGTGCAGAACGATAAATGAAGACTTAACTTTTTTTTTTTTAAGTTTTTTGTATGATTACTTGGCTTCCACTTGCAATCTAATATCATTTTATTAAGTGGTTTTAATTTGTCTTTGCTTCTGATTTCTGACTTTTTTTATGTATTATTCATATTTAAAAAAAAAAATTCTGATCCATGATAAAATAAGTGTATCTTTATAGTGTTTTCCTGTACTGTGACTAGGGGGCGATTCATGGGAAAAACATTAAATGTATTAATGGGTGATCATATTGTTTACTTTCACTTTTGTGTGTGTGTGTGAGAGAGAGAGAAAGAGTGACTGATTGACTGACTGACTGACTTTTTACTTTATCTGGCCACATTCACTTTAAACTATATTTTCTATCAAACCATTCTTTATATAAATTAGCAAAATCTGCAGGAAAATAATGTGTATCAGCATTTATTTATGTTATGTCTAAAAATTATAATGAAACTTCCTTTTTTTATTTATATTTTTATTCTTCAGTTTACTTTATTATAATTATTGTTTTCAGTCAGTTATATTACCAGTCTACAATTCAGAGCTATGGTTGGAAGAGTGCTTAGAATCAATTTTAAAACAAGATTTTAAAGGAATAGTAGAAGTGTCAGTTTTCAACGATGCTAGTACAGTAAGTATTTTATATAGTTTTTATTAAAATACAAAATGTCTTAACAAAACAAAGACATGGACTCCTGTTAAGGAATTTTGATTATTAATTATGACCTGGTGACTGCATTAAGCCATTTAATAATTATTATAATAATAAAATTTATTGTTCATTTTACATTTCTTAGACTGGATCATACGTAGCTTTGCATGGTGTATGCTGCTGAAGGCAGTGGGGTCTAGAGATGCAATGGATGTTAATTTGGCCGAATACCAGACACCGGATAGGCATAACTTGCAGCCGGATATCTAGCCATCCGACCGCAATATGTGTGAATCTGTCCTTTTTAAATTTTTATTTATTTTTAAAGAAATTAAGCATGGGTTTAGATTTGCTAGCTATCACTGTTATTTTCTTTTTTATCTAATTTTTAAATTTTAACTATTATTTTTAACAATTATTTTTATAATAATTTCAGTTTTAGTACCAATATTGTAATTGCATCATTTAAAATTTTCAGTAGTATCAGCTAAATAGTTTAATAATAATAAATTAATTTCATGAGAAAAATTTACTATTGATTACTTTGGAAAGACAATATTTAATACATTTATCTTCCCTTTTTTCTTTAACAATGTGATGTTCAAGCTGTAAACTCTTCTCGTTATCTTTTATTGTTTTAATACTTAAAAGAGTTTTGCGTTATGATAACAAAAACTTGTTCTTGCTAGTTGCTACTAACATAACAACTGAATTGCATACCAACAAAATTAGTAATTTAACAGTAAAATAGTAATAATAGTAGATTATTTTCATGAAAAAAACTGAAAACTGAATATCTTTGTAGCAAAATGTTTTATTTAATATCTTCTCTTTTTTTTCTTGAACTTCATTCTAATCTATGCACCACTTTACCTCATAAAAACAAGTTTTGTGTTATGGGAACAGGAAACTTCTTGCTTGCTACTAACACAGCAAAAAAGGGTTCTTCTTTGATGAGTCATTCTGCCACTTTTTCCTTTTTAACTGTGTCTGTTGCTCATATATGCAAGCACATATGTATTGATAGTTATAATTGTCTGCACGCTTGCTCTTTTATAGGTTTAGAAATGCAATTTGCCATAAATATAAGTAACTTATTTTTAGTTTAATAAATTAATGCTTTGTATTTTTCAAGATAACACTCTCAACCTTATAATCTGGAAATTTTAACAATGAGTTCAATGAAATAATTTCAGGCCGGATGTACTGCCAGATAGTCATAATATCTATCTACTGCCAATTATCCGGCATAGTGGGCAGATCAGCCGGATACAATATGTTCGCCGGATATCCATTGCACCTCTAACTCTTAAGTTTGTTTGGATAGATTTTCATTTGAAAATGAAAAATCATATAAAATCGAGGGTGTACAGTGCCAAAGTCATTGGGCCCCAGCATTAGGATCATTTAGAACAATTTTCATTAAGATATATTAAATCATTGATAATTGATTTTAGGTATATTTAAGCTTATTGTCATGAGACTGGGCAAGTCAGCTAGTAATAAAGTAAGTTTTGTTTAACAAATACAGATTTTCATAAATAATGCAATAATTTTTGATAAATTAACACATTAGAAAATTTTCTGTTTTTGGGATGATATGAAACATTTTTTAACGCTGTAACTATTTTGTCTTTTTATATGAATTTAAAATGCTTTACCTTAAATGAATTTCATAAAGTAGTCACTATAATAATATGATGTTGACCCAATTTTGCTATACAAGTTATTAAAAGTAACAACAACATAAACCATGGCATTCTCCACATCTCAGTAATAAATAATGTAATCCATTTTTTATGCTTAGTTATATGTTGCATTGATAATAAGTTAAAAATTACTCAAGCAAAAATTCTTAGTTGTTTTCTTATATCACTTAAAGTAATTATATTTTCAAATAAAAATTTCATTAAATGAGTGGCTTATAACAATACCATAACAGAAAAATTGCATTTTAATTTTTGTTCTTAGTTATTTAGTGCATGAATGCATTGGCATCTGAACATGCATTCTATTAATGAGTGTTTTGTATAAGCAATATGTGTTGTAATATTTTTGTATGTAAAATTTTGGCATGTTATAATGTTGATTAGTTGTTTATTTTGCTGTTTGTAAAAGTTTGGCTTGTAGATATGGTACATAAGATTCATCATCCATGATCATCTAGTGGCTTTTTCCTATTGAGATATGACACTTTTAATATATTTTACAAATTATATAAGGTTACATGAGATATTTTACAAATTATGTTAAATTGACAAAGTTTATTATTTTTAACTTCTTTATTTACTGGTATTAAATAGCATCTAGTACCTTTTTTCTACTGAGAAATGAAATTTTATATACATTTTATAAGAAAGAAATTTTATTGAAATTTAAAGGTATGCATCTGTTTAATTTAGAAACTTATGCAATAAGTAAAGTATTACAAAATGCTAGAATTTTTATTTTTTTTAACACAATGCAACATGTTATAACTAAACAGTTTCTTTTTTTAGCAGCAGAGTATTTTAATTGGTTAATTAGATTGATCAAGTTATACTATTAAACATTATTAATTACGCTTTGTTTTTAAATCTTATATAGTTATTATATTTTAATTTTGGGCATTCTTTTTGCTTTCTGTCAGTTTTTTAATAATGACCTTCTAGCAGAAAGTTTCTTTTCATTTGAGTAAAACAAATACACTAATTATAGAGTTGGGTAGATACATTTAATGAAAAATTGAAAGTTTTGACAAAATTTTCTGAACTTGTATTTTAATTCTAATTTATTTTTAAAAGACAACTTGGTATTTTATACTATCTCAGCAACTTCTTTTTTCCTGTTAGAATTGTGTAATTTTTATAACGTGTATGGTTATGTGCATAAAATATATAAATTTATATTATTACTAGCTGATGCCCAGCGTTGCCCGGGCCCATGATAGTAAAATTAAATAAACCTAAAGTTTGTATGATTTTATAATCTTTAAACCAATTTTGTATGAAATTATTTCACTGCGCGTGTGATGGAAAATCTTCTGAGTGAAACTCAGACACGTGTCCCTGCTGCCTCCGGCACCATATAGCAGGCATTGTTGCGCACATTCTGCAAAATCCTTTAGTTCTACCTTCCACCGCCAGGGGGCACGTTGTGTTCTGTAAAAACATGCAACATGGGTATCCATTGTATCAAGGGAATTGAATGAACCAATTCCCGTTGAAATCGAGCCTATAGAACTCGAGAAAATAATGTGTCCCCTGGTGGAGGCAGGTGGAACTAAAATCTGTACTGCATTGGCGATCGAAAACCATCCAAACCCCGTTGTGATCTGGCCCGTAGTAGAACTCGAGATAAGAATGCACAGTTACAGAAAAAAACCTTGTAGGATTGCCTGCCAGGCATTCTTGGTCAAGTGTTCTACAACAAATCACTTACTTTGATTATTGGTATACATCAAGTAAATACGGGTTGTGTACTTTTATTACAACATAAATTTAATTTTTATGAAAATCGTTATTTGAAATTTCCGGTATTCTCTATATATAACATAAATTTCTTAAATGGAATTTGTTTTGTGTAAGTCAGAACAATACAATTGTTTTTATTAATAAGAGTTCTCAATTAATGAAAAACCCGCTGGCAGGGGGCAATCAGTGAAGTACAATAAATGGGGTATTAACTATAAAGGCGTTACCCCCCCCCCTCCCCTCTCTATACCTGCAAATATAATGAATAATTTGTTCTAGAAAACTCCCTTCCCCTACATTAACGTGATCATTAAAAAAATAATTATATTTTTCTGATAATTAGAACATAACAAAGACACTATGCTAAAATAAACACCAGATGGCTCCTTTCCCATCCTCAAATTCAAATCTATATCTTAATTAGTTATCTTAATTTTTGTTCATTAGTAAAAATTGGCAACAATTTCCTTTAATTTTTGCAAAGTAAATGGAGGGATCGGCCAGAGAAACAGATCTCATTGTAGTTCAATTTTTAATGAAAACGGATCCCTGTCTGGCACTTTCTCAGATTTTTTAGACTGGTGCTGCCAAATTTTGCAATTTTTAGCAAAAATTAAGAAAAATTACTGGTTGAATTTGACAAAAATTGTATTTTCGAATGCAGAAAATTTTATTTACATATGCTCTGAAAGTTTCAAATCGATATCTTAATTAGTTTTCTTAAAATTTGCTAATTAGTAAATAAATTTCAAATTTGTTCATTTCCGCTTTCAAATCAAAAACAGGTGTTCTTTTCTTTAGCCATTTTGATAAAAAAGATGACATTTTCGATATGATTTGTAATGAGTTTTAATTAATATTTTGGTTAATTATTAAAATAATAAAATTCTGAGACTCAGGTACATCAGGAAAGGCTTTGGACTATCCTGACCTAAATTTTCAGACTTCTACATCCGGTAGATTTTGCTATCCATCGCACATACACATATACAGAGACAAGCAACTTTCTTTTATTAATATAGAAGTTTTCTTTAAGAATGTAAACTAATTTTTAAAATTTGAATTTAAAATTATGTTTAACAAATCTTTGCATAACAATATTTTATAAATATTTATTTTTATTTTCTAGGATAAATCAGAAGAGATTTTAAGAAATTTTTGTTATAAATTTAAGGAAGCTGGAATGCAGTTTATATTAACCACTTCAGATGTTTTGGAGCCAAAAGGAGGTCTGTACACAATAATTTTTTTTCACTGTAATTTATAAAAAAGAGAGAGGGGGGGGTTGTAATTTTAATAGTTTGTTTATGTTTTGAAGTTTTCCACGAAAACTTTCTTTTTTGTGTTAATATAATTTTTTTTTATTTGATGGCTGTTTTATTTTCATTTTATTTACTATATAGGAATTTAAAATACCAAAAGACTTGTGATTTTATCCACAAAATAACAAGTAATATAAAAAAAAAATTTAAGTCAATTCTTACTTAGGTCAAAAAGAAATTTTTTTCCAGCGATCTACATGCTTCACCACTTACGATATTTATTCCTAAATTTATATCCTTCCAAATATCTTATATAAGAGAAATTTTTGAAATGTATTAAAAATTAAATAAAAAATAAAAAGCTAAAATACCAAAAATGAATAGCTCGAAAAGTATTTCTCACAAAATTGTTAGACAAACTGTGTTAGAAAGGTAAAAAATTTTATTTTTCTTGATATAAATTTTAAATCTAATGATTATGCTGTTTTTCAAATATTGAATTTAAAAAATTACCAAACTTCACATTGAGTACCATAGCGAAACCTTCACGCGTAAAAAGATAATGGGGCTGTTCAAGGACGAAGATCAGGCGTCGCGTAGGTGAAGGAGACTATAAATATGGAGGTAGTCTATACTTTTGAATAGAAATGAAACAAAATTAATTAATTTAATTTAATTAATGAATTAATATTTGAAAAAACTGTATTAACATCAAGTGTCACCCACTACAAGTTTAACAAAATGTATTTGAACTTGAGTGGATGAATAAAAAGTATTTTATTAACGATTGAAAATTTGAACAAGATATATAAATATATAGAGGGAGTGAGCTAATAGTAGGAATTAAAAAAAAAAAAAAAAAAAAAAACACAATCTTCTAAATTGCTTTATTTCAGATTTGTGTCATTAACCAAGGGTCAATGCAGGGTTTTTTTTTTTTTTTTTTTTCCTTTGGACCCATTTTGCGAAAAGTAAAAGTTATATTTTTGGATTTGTCATATTTGTGAAAAAAAAAAAAAAAAAAAAACATTTTGTAATGAAAGATGAAATTCAGTTACTCAAATTCGAGCCAAGCATTTATTTATAATGACATTAATCCAAACTCATTAATAGCTTCGGCTTCTTAACAGTTTGTTATATTGAAACTTCAAAATAACAAATAAATCATAAGTGTATCACATTGGTTATAAACTTTTATACCTTGTTAAAGTTAATTCATCAATTAGGGTTTTTAATAAAAAAAAATGAATTTTGAATAGAAGAAAGATTTTTTTCTTAAAGGGAGGTATGATTTTATTAAGAGATTGATAAAATTAATTGAGATTAATGACAATGTCATAATTCAATTCATTATGACACACTAGTCCAACTATTGCAAAGGAAAATTACATATTACTTTAAATAAAGTTAAATTTTGTAAGTATAGCAATTTATTGCCTTGAGTAATTAGTTCTTTTGTATTAAAATATTGTCACTTCACATTGGGACTTCAAAAAACTAATGTCAAATGTGGGGTGACAATTTAACAAGGTCTTACTTCATTTAGCTTTGTTTTAACTATCATTTATATTCAAAATTTATTGGAGTTGTTGTTTTTTTTTATTATCTATTTTTTTTATTATTACAATATTTTTGATAGTACAAGATTGTTTTCTATTTTAGTGGGATTTGCTAAAAATCAGGCTGTTAAGAAAAGCTCTGGAAAATATTTATGTTTTCTAGACTCTGTAAGTAATTTTTATTTGTTTAATCTTTTTTATGAAATCTGGATTTTTTTTCTTTGTTTAATTATGACAAATATTATGTCTTATTTTTACTATTAATTAGTTTTAAATTTTTTTCTGTACGTAATGAAACTCGCACTGATGTCAGTTTAGCTTGTTGTATCTTTATCTAATTGTGACATGTCAAGAGGGTTGTGTGTTTATCATCTATGTATATATTTATATATATCTTAGAGCAGCAGTCTTCAAACTTTTTCAACTCATAGAACCTTTTTTTTTAATTATCATCTTCAGTCAGACTCCTTATTGTACTTATTAACCTGATAACCGGTGAATAAATTTTTGTTCAACTGATATGATTGATTACCAACGGGGCACACCTCCACCAGTAAAAAAAAGAATAGAAATTTTTTTCTTATTCATGGCACTAATTTTGCACGAATAAGGCATTTTAATAAGATGAAAATTTCTATTAAAATTTTACTGGGGGAAGTAATGCGTTCAAAATATTACGGTAGTAGTTCATGTATGACGAAATATTTCATCATACCCAGTTAACAGGTTAAGAAGGGAATATTTCTTCCTTTTTAAATTAATTTTTCCATTTGATTTTCAAAAATGGTAAACAATATAAGTTGAATGCAATGTAGTTAAAAATGTAAAAACAGAACTTGCCTAAAACAGGATCCTGTCTTAAATAAAAAAAATTCACTGTTCCAATGGAAGCAATATCATATAATTTATACCTGAAATATGTTTAAAATTTAATTTTTACCTGATCGTAGCAATTCCATTTTAACAGGTTGTGATGTATAAACAAAAAATTGTGGAACTCTTGGGAAGGTTATATTGAAGTCTTGTGTTCTGCAAAACACAGTTTAAAGAATGCTGCCTTACAGCAATGTTTTCTAACATGAGGCACATATCACACAAGGCCATGGAAACAATTTCATAAATGTTATTATTAGTAGTAAATTTCTTTAATGCTGTTAATACTACCCTGCAAAAGAAAAGAAATCGACTGAATATCTCTAAATTAAGATAAACTTTTAAATGTAGGAAGACGGAGGGGGGGGGGGGATAACTATCTAACTTTAATTTATAACCATGTTTTATAAAATTAATGGCAATTTTTTTCTTTTTTTTTTTATCTATTCATTTTCAGGATGATGTGATGCATCCAAATCGAATTAAAAAGCAATACAGTACATGTATATCAACAAATGATGCTGTAAGTTTGTTTAAAATTCCTTTTGTATTTAAGATTCTTTCTTTTAAAATTACTGTTGCTGTTATTATTATTTTATTTTTATTTTTTATCTTGGAAGAGTTGTTGATAAACTGCTGATGTCAGTGTTTAAATTTTTTGATTTATTTATATAGAGTACCGAGTACCTTAATATATTCAAAGAGAATTCATTATTATTATTTATTTATTTATTAAGAAAATTATGCATTTAATATGTATTTTTAGGTACTAAAAATGCTTAATTCTGTAAATTAGGTCAATGTTGGGATTAGAATTTAATTTTTTTTTCTTTGTATACTGGTTTATCTGCCCATTTGTCATTTTCAACTTATGTAAATTTTTAAAAAAAATAGGTATACAACCTTCAGTTTGTTGTTAATAACAGGATGGTTGCAGATGATAAACCTGGAAAATATGGTATTATCATGGAATTTTGTAAAACTGGAATTATCACAGAAATTCAGGTAAAATCAGGGGGGGGCAGGGGATAATTTTTATTTCTATTATTTACTGATCACAATAATCTAGCGAATAAAAAATTTCTAAATCATACAAAAATATGACAGATCTAGAATTGTTTTCGGTGATTCATTGAATTCTTTCACCTGTTCACAGTTGGAAAATTAGCAATCCATGTAAAATGACTTTCCTCCTTGAATATATCTGCTTCATTTTTAAGAAATTTTCACTATATTAAATATACTATTTTAAAATTATTACAGTGTAGTGAATGTAATATATTGCTAATAATATTATATTCATCATATTAAATATACTACATTGAAATTTTTAATTGAACCTCTTGCATAATTTGGAAGTGTACCAATGTGAAAACCTTCAATTTGTCAATAAAGTATAAATTTATCTTCTTGTATGCTCTTCAAAATTGGTATTTAAAAAAATTTGCTTTTGTTTATGTGCATAAAAAAATATTTTAACCCTCTGTCAGGTACTACAACCATAGTTGAGTCCTGCATTAGCACCTCGATGTTGACTCTAAGCAGAATGATGCATCTCTGACTTTCGGTAGATCACGAGCAGTGGTAATTTTTCACTTCTGTCCATGTTGCAGCCAATCATAATCATAATTCTTTCTTTGCTGAATTTTCCTCCAGTACCTTTTTCTCCTTTTAAAGTAAATGTTCGTGAGAGTTGTGCTTTGAAAAACAGTCAGCGTTAAAAATATCACAGAAGCATGATTTTTTTTTAACATCTAACTATTTTCTAAGAAAAAGGACTGTATAGAATTCTCATCTATGGTAGACTCTTCTCCACGTATCTTTCTGCAGACGCTCTTTGAATCTTCTGAGTCCTCCATTAGAAGTTGTGAAATCACTCTCACCGAGAGCATCAACAAAAGCCTTTGCTTTCTCTTGCAAAACTGCACCGGTTAAAATGTCCTGGCTTCTTGCCTCTTTTATCCACTGTAAGAGAGCAATTTAAATTTCTTCATTCTTTCCTGTACATATTTGTTTTCTTGCTGGTTCGAATTGACTCATAGCATAAGCTGCATCAATCTTTTCATGATTCTTTAAAATTATAGCGAGTGTGCTATTGGGTATTCCATACTTTGTCGCAATTTCTGATTTTTTTTCAGCACTTTACCACTGACTTACTTCATTTAAAATTTTTTGCTTCGTTTCTAAATATACAGTTTTCGACTCATTTTTCATTGAATTCTACAGAGCAACTGCAAACAGAGTTTCAGCTATGTTAGGTAGTGAAGTCGGGATTTCACTTCTCTCACTCGAAGATAGGGGATTTTAGAAACCTGGTTTAGTGTTTATGCCACTGTCAATACAATCAAACGATTAATGGAACAACCACTTTCAAAAAAGAAGCTCCTTCACCCAAACTTTCATTGTGACTAGTCTATAGCTTATATGATCAGTGTGGGAAAACTTCCACATAAGGGGAAGGCGAAGGGAAAGATGTGGATTATCAGAGGTCAAAGAAAAGCAGGAACTCAGTATTTCACCATTTTCTGAAACCCTTTTCTACTTTAAGTCATTTTCAAACCATGAGAAAAATTCCATTTTTAATAATAGGTTGTGACATGTAAGTTTGAAATATCAAAAACTTTACATAAAGAAACATGTTTTGACTTTAGAGCAAAAATATTTTTTGTTTTAAGCAGAATTTTGCGAAATTCTATTTCTTGTTAAACGAATTAATTAGCATTGATATTTCAGACTTATCTGACGGGACCTCAGTATTATTTCGTGTTAAACAAAATTTTGCATTAAGCAATTTTGTGTTAACAAGGTTTGACTGTATATCTAAATGTCAGAAATTAAATTGGAAATTACTATAACAAGGGGGGCTTTCTTCATTTAGAAAGATGTTCGTTAAACATATAAAATCGTACAAATTTGGGGTTTGTTTGAAAAAACAGATCAGAGCAAGCATAGCATGCCTGGGTTTGTGCCGCTAAAGGCAGTGACATCCCCCCCCCCCCCAACTCTAGGTTCGTATAGGTAAATTTTCATTTAAAAACATAAAATCATACAAACTAGAGCATGTACGTTGGTGAAAGCAGTGGATATCCCAATACTAAACCCTTCCTGGAGAAAATGTCTAAATTTAACACTGATTTTAGGTATATTTAAGGTTACTATCCCAGGTTTGGGCAATGCTGAGCGGGTCATAAAATAAAACAGGATATAGCTTTTCTTTCTTTCTTTTTTTTGCCTATATAAGATTGTGTCTATTCAAGAAAAAAACTTAAATTTTAAAGATACTTAAATTTAAAATAATTAATTTCATCTATTAGATAGCAGGATGACTATTATTGTATATGATGTGTATTATTACATTTTAATTTTCATTGAAATTCATAAATATTTATAAGATTTTATAATTACTTGTAATTTTTTCTTTCATGTATTATTTTTATTTGTGCAAATTATAAGTCAGTATTTTCTTTCATTTTGTAATATAAATTTGCATATTTTTTAGATTATTGGTTGTAGGTTTCATAGGAAACCAGACGATTCCACTCCAAGATATACTCAATGGGCAAACAACTTAACTCCTCATCAACTTTACTGTCAGGTAATATAATCAACTTACTTTTCATAGCACATTTGTAAGTTTTCCCTCCTAAAGTTTCACAGTATTTTATGTTGCAGAGATACATTTGTTTATCTTTCTTCAAAAATAAAGTTCTTCCTGTAATTCGATTAAACAATATGCAATTTGTTTTTGTGTTTTGAAACCCAACAAAATCTTTATAATTTTCTGATATTAATTTTATTTGGCTCAAGTGCACTGTAAAAGGTTATTAAAGATATATATGTTACGGTCAATATGATTAATCCAGTCATTATTAATAACCAGCCTTTATGTCCGATCATTATTAATAATAACTGGTTATTATTAATAATGACAGGATTAATCATATTAACCGTAACATGTATATCAATATGATCAATACTTTTCAAAACCTCCAAATTATGATACTAATATTATTATGATATTTATGGTAAAAAAAAACTTATGATAGATAATAATTTAAACTTTAATAACTATTTTTAGTATTTAATGTAATGAATGACCTTTAGTTAAAATTTTGCACCTAGGGAAATTACCCTGACACCAGTCCTATCCCATGTTGTGCCATTGTTTAGCATCCTTGCTTAAGAATGACCATTGTCTTGAAAAATATTATAAAGTAAATTTAAATCAGATATCTTTATATTTTAGAATTTATTTCTGTGATTTGTAGACACAGCTGGAGATTAAATGTTCTGTCACATTTTTCTCTAAAATTGTTTTATTTTGTGGATGAAGATGGATGAGGTAATCTATCATATAAATCTAAATAATCATCTAAATGACTCAGATTCTAGTTATTCTTGAAAAGATGAGGCATTACTTTTTAATATGTAATACTTTTATATTAATAATTTAAATAATAATAATAATTTTTAATAATTAAATGTAAATAAGTTTCTCTGAGAAAGCTTAGTACTACTTACATTAACATTTTAAACATGCTAACAAGAAGAAAATGCATAAAAAATATTTACAGCAAAAAGCATTTCACTTCAATTCCTCCAAATTAATTATTTTTTACATAACGCATTCTTCCAGTTGTCTTCAATTATGCAGATGATTATGAAAATAAATATATAATGATTTGCATGACCGTATCTTTATATATGTGTATGTGTATATGAAAGCTGAACTATTATAATTTTCACTTAGATATACACAGCATTTGGTCCAACAGTTGTAATGCCAACATGGTTTTGCCACAGAGATGTCTTTAATAAAGTTGGAGGTTTCAGTGAAAAGGGGAAGGTAAGTAGGGGTCATTCAGTCAGTTAAGAACCAGTCTTAGCACAGAAGGAATGTGTTTAATTTTTAATTACTTAATTTTAAACGTGAGCTGTTGGTTTAAACTCAAATTTTAAGTCAATGCAATACCCTAAGACAGCAGTTTTTAAACTGTAGTGTTTGTACCACAAGGAGGCTGGAATGCATTTTCAGTATGTGTTTTACCATTATAAGATAACTCACAATGACTGATCTCAAGGAGGTACACATTTTGAAGTATTTAAAATTTTTTATTAAAATTTGGCCTGCTTTTTGCATTTTAAATCATGATTTTTTGTACTTCATATACAAAAATTCCTGTTTTGATAAAATAACAATTTAGCAATCATGGTTGTAGGGCTTCAAAAAGGATAACTGTGACTCTTTATGCTGATCATCTTAAGAGCCCACTAGTCACCTTAAAACACTCACAAGCTAATGTTAAACCTATGGGATCATGGATCATCCTTTTCAAATTTCTTGCTTGCATTTCAATATCTTTAATTTTTTTTTCCTTGCATAGAATATCTGAAGTTGATGTCTAACATTGTACATTTTTTATTTTGGTTGCAGTTTTTCTACAAGAACACTTTTACTTTTTTGGGGGGAAAAAACTGCAACCGAAATCAAAAAAGTAAAACATCATAATAATAATTATGTTTTACTTTTTTGATTTCGGTTGCAGTTTTTTTTTCCCCAGAACATTATAATAATAAGTCCCGCAGTGGCACAGACGATTAAGCTTGGTTCCTGTCAAGATCACTGAAACTGAAGGAGCATCGACCATGGTCAGTGCTTGGGAGGGTGACAACCTCTCTCGAATGCGGCTGCTGTAGGACAGTGTATGTTAATGGGAGCTGGTGCATGTAAAATCTGTTCATGGCTCCAATGTCCTCCAAGTTTGAAAACGATACTTCTGGGGGTGCCAATCCAGGTGCTGGTCTCTCATCTGGAATTGGTTCAAAAATTAGGAGACCAGCTCTAGAAGTCCAACCTCTCTTGAGGCTCTGGCACCCCTTCTTTCAGAGAAGTGCCATGGCACTTTCTCTGACACGACAACAACATCATAATAATAAGGTAGTATCATTTAGAGATCAACCTAGGCTATCCTCAAGGCCCCCATGGGAGTAATCAAGATTTTCATTAAGATTGTGCCAAATGGTTAAAATTGGTCAAAAGTGACCAAAATTCTTACATTTTCAAACATTTAGGAAGGGAGTTTAGTACTCTGCTTCCTGTACCTCCCCCCACCCCTTGCAAAAAAAGAACAAATTATATCATTAGAAAACTAATGTAACAACTTAGTATATGCCATTGTTTTCCAGAGAAATTCATTATTGACAGTTTCCTCATAATGACGCAAGTTTAAACCATCAATGGTGACTAATTAGGGACATTTTTCTTTTAGACATCTTACAACACATGTAGACAAGGAAAGAGAAAGTTTGACAAATACTCTCATCAACCAATTCATCATTTTTACTTTCTTCTATCTTTACAAGAAGAAAGTATTGGATTCATGAAAATTTTCGACTTCCGGTTTTCGACGGATTTATACGTTTTAGAAGGCCCTGAACACGATTTGACTATTTTTAGAAAATGTCTGTCTGTCTGTCTGTCTGTATGTGACAAAAATTTTGTGGGCGCTCTATCTCAAGAACTAATGCTCGGAATTTAATAAAACTTTAGATTCAGTTAGTCCGTGATATAAATTGGTGCTGATTAGTTTTTGGTAAAAATCGCCCGGCAGGTGGCGCTGCTATGCAGCATTTTTCAGGATTTCCGCAATAGCTCTATCTCAAGAACTAATGCTCGGAATGTAATAAAACTTTAGATTCAGTTAGTCCCTGCTATAAATTGGTGCTGATTAGGTTTTAGTAAAAATCGCCCGGCAGGTGGCGCTGCTAAGCAGCATTTTTCGAGATTTCCGCAATAGCTCTATCTCAAGAACTAATGTTAGGAATTTAATAAAACTTTAGATTCAGTTAGTCCGTGATATAAATTGGTGCTGATTAGTTTTTGGTAAAAATCGCCCGGCAGGTGGCGCTGCTATGCACCATTTTTCGCGATTTTTGCAATAGCTCTATCTCAAGAACTAATGCTCGGAATTTAATAAAACTTTATATTCAGTTAGTCTCTGATATAAATTGGTGCTGATTAGTTTTTGGTAAAAATCACCCAGCAGGTGGCGCTGCTATGCAGCATTTTGAAGGATTTACACGATTTTAGCGATATTCATATCTCAAGAAATAATGCACGGAATTTAATAAAACTTGAGCTTCAGTTAGATATTGATATAAATTGGTGCTGATTCATTTTTATTATATGCGAAACCTGTGTGAGATAGAAGAAAGTTTTGGGATTGACACATCCGACTAGTTTCTACTATTTTCCTACTAGTATTTTTTTTTTAAGTTTTGACCATCTTTCTTGTGATACCCTGTATATAAATGTGAATAGTACCAGGTATGAAATTTACGTACATATACAGCAGGTATGAAGTTTAGTTCATGTCACTTCAGCTAATTTCATGAACAATTTCTGTAGATAGATAGAAAGTGTTCCTCCAGAATTATGCTTGTCCCAGGGTCCTAGATAGTTTAAGCCAGGCTCTGGCTGTCCTATGCAAAAAAAATATTTAAAATATTGAAATGCAAATGAAAAATATGAAAAGAAAGCTCCCATATACTTAACATTAGCATGCAAGTGTTTTCATGTGATTAGTGTAGGTTCTTGATTCACAAATGAATTGTAAAATTTTCATTCCTTTCAGACTATTCTCATAAAACATTTTATGCATTTTTTAAAAGAGTTTGATACATCAATTTCTATTATAATTGGGAATAAATGTTTATAAGAATATATTTTTTACAGTAGATCGTTATACCGCACACTTTGGACCAAAAGTTGTGCATGTTATAGATTTTTGCTTAATATCATTTCATACATTATTATTGTTATCTTGTAAGCATGGCCGAAATATGTTTAGAACAAATCATTATATTAACATTTAAGAACACAATTTTAAAATAAATTTATAAATACAAAGATATGCAATTTAATAGCATGAAATATATAAATTATCAGTAAGCATATAAGCGCTATACTTAAAATTATTTCTTAAACAATTTGTCAATAGTAATTTATTCAGCTTTAATATATATATATATATATATATATATATATATATATATATATATATATATATATATATATATATATATATATATATATATATATATATATATATATATTTAAGTGTTTAAATTTAGAGTATAAAGGTGAAATATTGCCTCAAACTTACTCCTGTAGAGTAGTGGTGCACAACTGTTTTATCTGAAAATCTATGCTACCACAATATTCAAAAGCTAATCTTTAACTTATTTAGTAGCAAAGTTTCTGCCAAGACAAATTATTCTGTATAAAAATAGTAGTATATTGGTGTCCTGCTGGCCAGCAGTTGTGCAAACCTACTGTAGATGTTGCCAATATTTCTATAATATAGAATACAGAAGTTTTTTAAATTCACTGTTTACATCTGAAAAGTTATGTGGTACTTAGACAACTTCAGGTTACAAATTTGCAATCACTTGATATGATATTTAGTTATGTTACTAAACTGTTCACACTGTAATAAATAATAATTAATAATGTTTTAATAATTTGCAATATTTAACAATTTCTTATGACTGATATGTTTAATTTTTTTTTAATTCTTTTCTAGGGTACACCTGAAGATTTAATATTTTTTTACAGCCATTTAAGAATGGGAGGAAAGCTAAAAAAAGTAGAAGAAGAGCTCTTATTATATCGCTACCATCCAGCTGCAACCACTTTTTCAGTTTCTGAGTAACTACATTTCTTTCATAGTACCTTTGGTAAAGATTTCAGATATCATACTTTTTTTTAGCAAATTAATACTAATGTAAAAGTTTGTTTTTAAAAAAAGATCACTGAAAGCTAATGAATAACTGAAATTTTCTTTGTCAAATGTCAGGGCATTTAGTTTAAGTAGATCATGTTTAAATTATTATTATTTATTTTATTCCAGTTTGGTCTGCTAATTTTTTTTTTAGTAAATACCTAATCTGTTTTATTACATCATTGTTATTTTCATCCGTACACAGTTTTATTAGATAAATTATTCTTTAATTTAGTTTGATGTTGAATTTTATTTTTCTAACATATAAATGTCATTCATTAAGGATCATTATTTATATTAGAATTAATTTACAGTCATCAACTCATGACCTCACATCTTTAAACAAATAAATTACATTCTTATTGCTGTTTATTTTTAATGCATATTTTAATCATTATTGTCCAGCCATAATGAATAAAAGTCCTTCCGGCCTGTACCGGGAGGAAAAGGTAGCTTTCCTATATCTTCGTTTTAAAATTTTAACTAATGTTACACAAAAACAGCAAGTTAAAATGCAAAGAAAATGTTTACAAAAGATTCGTTAATACTGATTTTGAAATTCGCCAAATTATTGAGCAATAGCTAAATTGGCTTCATTTATGAAGACTTATTTTGGTCGCCAAATTTGGCGATATTTCGCCAAATGTCGCCAAGTTTGGCGAGAATTTGGCGCTAACGGATATGAATATATAGTTTTATGTGTATGATGATTGGGAAAATTATTACAACAATGCAAATTTTTGTAATGTGCTGTCTTGTTTCAAAATGTCAGCCACCCTATAATTTCAAACTACTCTATCTCAGCCATTTTTCAAGATAGAGGTAAACCAAAAAATGCTCTGGAATCCTCGTATAAAGGCCTAACACTTAATTAAAAAATAAATTTGAATTTTTAATTTTTATGTATATTTATTTTATTTTTAAATGGCCGCCATCTTGAAACAAAATGGCGGACCAAGCTGGCCAACGAACTCGGTCAAGACATTGGTGAGCTTAATACACACAATTAGTTTCATCAAAATTGATTTATAAATACAAGCGTTATCGTATGACATAGGTCAGATATATTTATATATATATATATATATATATATGGAGATATATATATATATATATATATATATATATATATATATATATATATATAAATCAACATTTGAACAGAGGGTGGTTTTGGAGTCTGGGGGTCATGATCGGTGAAAATATATCAAAATTTTCCGGAACTTCCTTCCTCCGAACGGCTGCAATAGGTAGCTTTATACTTTTTTGTATTGAAAGCTACCTAAAAGTATGTCAAGAAAAATATCAGATGGCCACGACGATTTTCATTAGCTTGTTTTTTAGTAAATTCCTAATTTGCCAGATTTTACTGAACTGTTAATTTTTGAAAAAATAATTACTTATATTTAGGAGTGTATAATGAATGATATTAAAGGGTGAATTTTATATATATAAATATATATATATATGTATACATCTTTTTTAACATGAAACTTAGCAAGCAAAGGTTTGTCATATTGGTAATTAAAAGAGTTCCTAAATAAAATTATACACAGTGTATATAAAAATATTACTCTCATAAAGTTTTCTCTGTTCTTTAATTTAAGGTATGTTATATAAAAATCTGCTCCAATTGCTCCGAACTGCTCCAATTTTGATTTCCATTCTGCTCCAAAAATAGCAATTTTGTAAAATTCTGCTCCAATCTGCTCCAAAAATAGAAATTTCTTAATCTAAAAAATTATAATAAAAAAATAAAAAAAAATCATTAACTTCGTATAGACTTGGCAACGCACTGCTATGATGCATGTAGCTAAGATATGCAGCCTCATTTAAGTTTAAAAATTATTTCTAACTGAATAATGGATTATACTACATAATCATGTCTTACATTTCAGTTTTTATAATATAACATATCTTAATCCAAAGAGGATGATTACTCCAAAACACAGCTGATGTACAATCTATCAAAAATAAGCATTATTGAAAAGATATCCAGCATTAAGACTGTTCTCAAACAAAATATTTTTACCTCCTCAACAGTGCAGAAATTTTTGACACATCCACAAACAATTTTCAGATGTAAAAGCATGAAATTGGTAAGGCATGACTACTGAAGTAATATGAAATTGAATAGCAGTTTTTGATAAATGTCACATCTTATGCTATAAGTGATTTTTGAGGCATAAAGACCTTTACATAACTGTAACGTCCTAAAATTGAGTTAAAAATGCTCACTTTGATAACATAAAAAATAGTCTTTGTTTTTATTGAAAAATAGAAAATTCTATTTGATTTCAATGCTAAAAGCTAAAACATAAGTTTGTTCTACTACAAAACCATTAAATTCTGATACAGAACTGCAATTTATTCTGATACAAAAACATTTTTTTTTATTTTCTACTCCTGTATTATGAGACTCCAAATCAGAAGATTTGTTATTATTATAAAGTGTGCTTCAGCCAATTAGCCAAAAGATTGGTTGCTGTCGTTCTTTAGCAGTGGACTGAATGTCACGAAGATTGTAAAAAACAAATTGCATGAAATCAACAATAATACTGTTGATATAGAAGCATGCACTCTTCACAAAGTCCACAATGCATTTGGCCACGATTTTAAAATGTGTCTTATTGACTTATACTACTAAGAAAACCACTGTGCAGTCTAGTGATTACTCACACTTAACAGTTATTACTTGGGTTATTTAAATTTACTATCAAATGTTTGTCATTTGCCAAAAATATACAATAACTATTGTAAGTAAACATATTTAACTTGTTACATTCTGTTTTTAATTTAAATCATTTCCTAAATCTTTTCCTAAAGTGTTAGATAAGTTGAATTATTTTTTAATTTCTAAAAGGGATGTAAAACATTTGTTGTCAGAATATGGTATATTTGTTATGTATTATTGGAATGTGGAAAGTTAATTCATCTGTTATAGCCATATTACTACAAATTTTGAAATTCTAAGTAATTAATTTTGTTGAAATTGTATATATGCACTATGTTAAAGAAAAGTTCATTAACAAAGCATATTTGGAGCTGCTACAAAATGTAATTAACCCACTTCAAAACTGTAATTGACGTGCTCCAAAACTGGCATTTACTGCTCCAAAACTGTAATCGACGTGCTCAAAAATTGGCATTTACTACTCCAAAACTGTAACTAACCTGCTCCAAAACTGGCATTTACTGCTCCAAAATTGCAATTTGACCTGCTCTAAACCTGCTACAAAAATGGATTTTTGATTTTCCACCCCTGTATATAGCTTAATTTTTACTTAGTTAAATCTATATTTGATCTATTTGTTTTTAATGATTTGATATTCATAAAGGCATAATATTTTGCACGATTATTTTTAAAATGACATAACTCAAAAAACAATGATTTGTGATATATTAATATAGCTTAATCACAAACATATTTTCCCATCTGTCATTAAAAGCATATTTGAATATTTTTAAAAATGATCTAATTGCAGCGGTTTTATAAATTTTTGCTAATGTCATTTTACTTTTAAATATTGCAAAAAAATCTTCAAAATTAGGTTGAATGTTAAACTATGTTACATCAGCATTTAATGTACTGATATTCTTTCATATCACTTGTATTACGTTACTCGCCATTTAAAATAACTTGTTTAGGATATCAACTATTTATTACCTTCAAATTTTCATCTCCAGTTACATATAACTATAAACATGTTTTTGTAAGAAAAAATATAATATAATTAAATTTTAAAAGTCATGCATATTTTAATTTTAGCATTGATTTTATATTATTATTTTTGTTAATTAATTATTAGATTGGTATTAGTTATTATTTTTTACCAAACTATACAAATTTGGCATCGCAATTTGGAATCGTGCGCAAATCACCATCTATTAAACTCAGATACTTAATATGTTTAGTACAGGTGTGAAGTGGCAGGCACTGTATTATCAGTTTTTGAACTCAAACATGTATTTACAGTTTATTGTTGCTGTTTTCATGATAAATATGGGAAACAAGCCGGAAAGACTGAGCTATGCTCGGTCAAAATTAGCTTTGAGTTCAAATACCATGACCAAAATGACCTACTAATTGAATTTTCTCGAACACGTGACCTTTCCCAACAGTCTTCTCCTGCCCGAAAATGGTAGGATACAAAATTTAGTCTAAAAAGTCTGAGCTGTTTTTTAGATAAAATTAGCTTGACCCACTTATCGAATTTTCTCGGACATGTGACCTAGCCCAATAATTTTCTCGTGCCCAAAACTCATAGGATACAAAATTTAATCAAAATTCGTTGGAGCCGTTTTTTAGATAAAATTAACTTGACCTGCAATGACCCAAAAATGACCCACTAATCGAAAGTTCTCGAACATGTGACCCAACCCAACAGTCTTTTCGTGTCTGAAAATGGTAGAATACAAAATTTAGTCAAAATCGTTTGAACCGTTTTTTAGATACAATTAGCTTGACCCTCTAATCGAATTTTCTTGAACATGTGACCTAGCCCAATGGTTTTCTGGTACCCCAAAACAGTAGTAGGATACAAAATTTCGCCAAAATCATTAGAGCCGTTTTTAAGATAAAATTTGCATATATATATATATATATATATATATATAACTACACACACACAAGATTTGCTCGTATTAGAATATATGATGATCTTTAAAATATTCTTCTTATTTCTGTATTAATTACATGTAATTTAATTTCAGAGAAACTGTGTGGAATATTCGTCTTGAAGAATTAGAAAAAAATGTTTTGTGTCATTGGTCGCAGTTTACGATATGGAATGCTGGAAAACAGGGTAGAAAATTCTATCGATGTCTCTCATTAGAAAATAAACTTAAGGTAAACCATACTCATTAATAACAGTGCTGGGTCATTCCATGGTAACTTACGTTACATTTAGAATAATTGACTTCAGTAATTTTAGTAATATAACACTAAAAAATATTCAAAATGTAATGTTTATATGATTTGTTAATTAAACCTAACCGTTTTTAGGTGCTAAAAGCGTTAAAAGCTAAATTTGGATAAAAATTACTTAAATTTAGTACTATTTCTTGAACGCTAAGCATTATATTTACTATGGTAACTTACGTTTCTGACAAAAAGAACATAAGTTACCATAATAAATATGATGGCCAGTGTTCAAAAAATAGCACTTAAGGTAGGTAATTTTCATCCAAATTTCGCTTTGGATAGGTTTAATTAACAAATCATATCAACATTACATTTTCAATATTTTTTGGTGTTATATTATGAAAATTACTAAAGAAAATTATTCTAAATGTAACGTAAGTTACCATGGAATGTCCCTGCTACTGATAATATAAAATAATAAATAACAAAGTTTGTCTTCTCTTAATTAGGAATATTTATATAGAAAGATGTATTTGTAATTTATTAGAAAAAGATTAAGGGTGTAATTCAAATATTAAATAAGATAACCTACCATGGAAATTGAATTTTCAATGTTATATTGAAAATTTTATTCTGTAAAAAATTGTTTTTAATTTCTTTCATGCTTTATACTTCCTTCTATATACATAAGAAAAAAGTATTGGTACGTGAAAATTTTCTATTTCCATTTTTTTGATAGATTTACACATTTAGGGGGTTCCTGAATACACGTTGACCATTTTTGAGAAATGTCTGCCTGTCATACAAATTTTGTGGCTGCTTTTATTCAAGAACTCTAATGCATATAATTTCACCTAATTTCATATTCAGTTTTTCATGACATAAATTGGTACAGATTAGATTTCATTATATCATATTATTTTCATGATATTTTGTACAGCATTGTTTTCGTCATTATTATATGTGTTCTGTTGTTATATTTTCCTTAATTCTCATATCACTACTTTTTCAGGTGAAAGCATTTTGTGATGTTGATGAGAAGAAAATAACCAAGGGTGTTTATATTTATGAAGAAAGTAAGGTAAGTAGTAAGTTTACCTGATCATACATTTTCTCAGTAAGTCATACATTTTACAGGTTTATTGTATATTGTATGTTTAAATCTTTCTTATATGTCAGTTTCTTCTGTTTATTAAAAAACATATCTGATTTTTCATCTGACACATCAATTTACCTTTTTGATTTGATTCAAAAATTTCACTTTTGAATTTCGATACGCTTTTTACCCCAAAAACCTAACTGCAAAATTGTTTAAACAGTATTGTTAAACAAATGTAATACAAATATAGTTAGAAAATAACAGTTATAACAAATAATTAATTATTTGTTTTTAAGGAAATTTCTTTAAAAGAGACACATTCAACATTGCGTAGTAGGATATAGAAAATGGCAGTAGTTCAATTAAAAAAAAATTAGTATGAATAAAAATCTATTTTTTAATAGATAAATCTCACAACCCTAAAGTAAATATTTAAAACAAAATGTAAATATGGATGTGTGGTTTTCTATTTTTAAATGTTCTTCATATTATGCTTTATTTTCCTTTTTAGTTTATCATGAAATGGAAAATGATATTTAAAAATAATCAAAAATGTATTTTGACATCATAACATATATTTTCATATTGGAAATTATTTATGTCTGCTTACTGAATGGTTGTGATATGTAAACAATTTACCATAAATAATTGAAATGATTGTTTTTAAATATCTCCATATGTGCCAGTAAAATGAAGTCCACAGAAGGGCAAGATTTTGAAACAAATGTATCTACAGCCTGCAGCCAAGGCATTTTTTTTTAATGGTGAATGTAAACATGAAATAAGATAAACTAAGAATTTCATATCAAAACCCCCATGCAAGAAAATTTTTGAACACATCAACTTAAAAAGTAATGCAGAATTTAAACAATTAAAAAATATTAACTATTCAAAAATATGTCTCTACTGGTATTTTTCCAAAATTCATGATATGAACAGGAAATAGCCAAAACTGCTCATTTTTCTGTCAGTGCATACTACCCCCAGTTTAAATTTAACAATTAAGAAGCTTAAAAATTCAAAAAAAAGTTTCTACTGGTATTTTTTTTAAATTGATAATATGAACAGGAAATAGATGAAAATACCTGTTTTTCTGTCATGGTATACTACTTACCAATTTAAGATAGTTTTAACAATATAAACATAAAAAGCCATACAGAAATGTAACAAATAAAAAGCGATATTAAAAATCCAAAAACATTATGCTGACTTTTTATCTTGCATAGAGAGTTGTCATGTGTCCCTATGTCAAAAAATTCGTAGTTCCCTTTTTTCTTAATGTTTAATTATTTTATGTTACTTGGAAAGAAAAAAAAAAATGTTTTTTTCAAAATTATTAGGGAGAAAAAAAATTTAGTTAATAATCCAGGGAAAGGCAATGATCCTTATCTACTCTTCTTTGCCAGTGCCCATGTAGGTCTTTAATTATAGATTTGTTGTTTTTACTTCTTTTAATTATCTAGCTGGTACAAAAATTTCACGTGTAGAAATTTCAAACCTATTTTAATTGAAAGATAGACAAAAAAAAATTGTTAAGATGATTTTTTTTTCTTTTCTCTGTCTGTGTTTTGCAAGATCTTAAAATTTTATTGAAAATAAATTGTAAATGCAATTTAGTAAATTAATCTTTTTTGAAAAAAAAAATTGTCGTCATATTTGTGATAAGTTTTAATTTAATTTCCAACATAAAAATACTTAATATATTGTTATAAAATAATGACATCATTGAAAAACTACTTTGTAAATTATCTGAGTATCAGCAGTAAAAAAAAACTTCTATTTCTATATCTAAATTGGACTTGAATAATATTTATTGATATTCAAATATAGTATTTTTTCTCAGAAATAATTTGTAAATATATATTAATAAAAAATTGTATCAAACTTTTTTAAATATATGTTCACTTTTACAACTTATATTTATTAACACTATATAAACTTTTTTGTTTTAAGAAGAAATATTCAATTAGTATACTCTAGTATAACATACTTAAATGTATATATCTTGTTACACTATTTATTTAGCTTAAAATACGGTATGTAGGACAAAAGGAAAATTTCGCGAGGACATTGCTTGATAAAGCTCTGAAAATAAGCAAATTAAAATCATCAATAATTTTAATTACATTAGGCAGTACTGAGACATATTTGTATTTAAAGGAATGTTGTTCAAAACACAACTCAAAATCGCATTTGGTTCTAAGATTAATTTTAAGCCTTGAAAATAATAAAAATAAAGATTAAGTAGAGATAGTTTAAATGAAATATGTATCAGGAATTTCCATTTCTATCACTATTGTTTTAATAGTTGTTTCAATTTGGTTAAAATTTTTATTACATTTAATAATGAAATATATTTTACAATTCTACTTTATTCTTTTTCCAAACTTTTCCATTTGATTGAATAATTTTCTCTTGTATATCATTTATTCACATGTACATGTTTCGTTTTTATTGCTTTTGATGTGTATACAGCCTAATGTATTTAAGTAAGCCCTTGGATTAATCATGTGTTTTGCAGATCTTATTTAATGCCGGATAGGTCAGATTTGGTATAGTGTTCATGTTCTTTAAATATTTTTTCAAATAATAACTTCTCCTTGAAAATCTGTGTGTAATTAAAATAAAAATTTTTATTTGTTTTATGGATAGATTTTACCTAAGCCAAGAATTCCAATCATTCACTTCACAAATGCAAAGCCACCTTTTATACTGTGTGTGAAAATTGTAAGTAGAAATATTCATTTATGTTGATTTATGAAAAAAAAAATGATAAAATATCCAAAAGCAGTTTAATCTACTTGTAGAACCTACACAAACTTGTATGAATTTATAGCTTATACTTCAATAGATCAATTTTTTTTTACATTTACTTAAAACCTGTTCACAATGTAAAAATTGTTCGATTTAAATCAAGGCGATTTCAATTGTCAAAATATGTTTCAACTACAATAAAGGTTTTGAAGGTTTCACTGAAACAAAACTTTTGCATAAAATGAACAAACAAGAAAAATATGTGACAAATGTGTGGTTTTAACTTTTTTAAATAGGCCAGAATACTGAAAATTTTATTGGTCCTTCCTGATTGATTCCATCTTAGACAGAGTTTGTTGTGTAATATTGCTCTGAAGCACAATTTTACAATATTGGGTATATGCAAAAGTAAGTTCTGTTTTTACAATAGATGGCGTAAGTGGTCTTATATGTATTGTGTGAATCTGGTAACGTAGTATATGACATTTGATTAACATGTAAACAACATGTTTTTTATTCAATTTAAAATGGATAGTTTTGTGCCAAGTAATCGTTATTTGCACGAAGACAACAAAGAAAGAGTTTTCTGAATCAACTTGGGACTAGAGATGAAAAATGGATTTACTACGAGACTCCTAGTTGTAAAAAAGGCTTGGGTACAGCCTGGTGGAGCTGGTCCATCACAGCCAAAGCGAAATATTCATTCTCATAAGATTATGCTCTGTATTTGGTGGGATATGACAGGTGTATATTATGGGCTACTGAAACCTTCTGAAACTGTTACTGACGAAGTCTACTTACGACAGCTAATGCGTTTGAAGCAAGCTATTCAAGAAAATCGACCATTATGGAAGAATAGACACAATAAACTGATTTTGCAGCATGACAATGCAAAAACACATACTGCAAGCATCATTAAAACCTACTTAAGAGGGCAGAACTGGGGGGGTTCTATCCCACCCGCCATATTCACCAAACATTGCACCTTCAGATTTTATTCTGGTCGATGCAGTCAGCCCTTCAAGACATACGATTCACGTCTTATGAAAATATCAAAAATTGACTTCACAAATGGATTGCTTCAAAAGGCGACGACTTCTTCAGAGAGGGAATCCGCAAATTGCCTGGAAGATAGGCGAAGTTTGTGGCTTCCAATAAAGCATACTTTGAATAATGTACCACTTTTATATACTTGCTAAATAAACAAGTAATTTTAACCAAAAAACAGAACTTACTTTTGCGTATACCTAATCTATATAATTGAATATAAAATAAACCTTAACATAAAATTTCATATCTTTAAGCATATGAATACATTTCTATTTATTTTATTTTATGTTTTAAATATTTATTCAACTTCTTTCAGGACATGACTGGTGGCAACTTTGAGAAAAACCTGTCATCCTTGAACTTAATTGAAGGACGAGATTATTACCATTTTAGTTAATGTAATGCATCAAAAATATAGTTTTTACATAATAAATATTTTTGTATGAAATTTATTTGTATCCTTTATGTACATAATCACAAATTCATATTCTGCAAATTTAGTACAATAATTTCATGTACTCATACAATGTGTGATAATTGCAATATCATATACAGGAGATCTTTATAATGCAATTCTTTATACTATGACACACAACTTTTCAGATGTTAACAATTAATTTTGCAGTTAAGAAGCACCTGCAATCTACATTGCAGAAATATTGCTACTCTCTAGAAGACTAAATTTGATACTTTAGTTCAACTTTATCTCCCTAATTGAGAGCTTTTTACTGAAAAAATTGCTATTATTACAATAAAAAATTTTAAAAAATGAGTAATGATTGTGTCCAAGCATATTTGGACCATGTTTATAAAGTAAATTTAACAATGTTTATAATGATCTATTGTATGCAAAAAAATTATAATCTGCACAACTCCTGGTAACAAGGAATGCAATATAAAGATATTCTACTGTATTTTGATATACTTGACCGTGTTTACAAAATAAGTCTAATGATCTGTGAAATGGGACTTATATAACGCACAACCTCGTGTTTTTAGGTTTGTGTTATAAGATCTTCTACTGTATGTTATCTCTGATATCAACATCACTTTTTCTATGCACAAACAAAATGCAGAATGATGAATGAGGTATCATTCAAAAAGTTTTTGACATAGTAACACTCACATTTCATTTAAAGACATTGCTTGGCTAAAAGTTGCAATTAATTGAAAATTGATGAAAAACGCATCAGCAAATAATCTGAAAGATTGCAGTGCAACAGCCTTGTATAGGTCCACTGGTGATAGTATATTCGAATTTATTCTTAAACGAATTCCATCTGTTCTCTTTCACAAACATAAAAGATTTTCATCTTGTACTTTTATGAAAAGAACAAAATCTTTCTTACAAAAATAAAAGAACATTTGAAAGAACATAAATTGTGCAGTTAATTCTCAGAAATGCACACATTATTCACAATCATTTTATAGCAAATTCAATGTAAACAAAGAAATTTCAGGTAAGATTCATTGGGGGGGGGGGAAAGGAGGATAGCCACATTTGATTGATGATATCTAAACTGGTTAATTTGTGTTGATAAAGCACTAGCCACTCAGCATCTTACAGGTGGAAGAATTACAGGTGGTATAAATTACAATTCAGTCTTCAGAGCACACACAGATACTGAATCAGAAGTACAAATTAATGGGAGACTTGCTCATGAAGATAATATTTAAATTTTCTAATAACAGTTCTAATTGTGACTGAACAAGAACTGTTGATTGTATTCAGGTTGCAAGAAAACACTTTAAAATGTAAAATCAGTGTTCTTAAACTACTATTGATCAAATGTTTCACAAGTTTAAGTTGTAATAGTGATTATAATTCATCAAAATTATCCCTTAAATATTTTTGAATAAACTACTGGTATTTTCATTTGATAAATTGATTTTTATTAGCATTTATTAAGTATAACATACAGTAGAAGATCTTTATAACGCAATTCTATATAACGCAATTCTCCATATAACGTACAACTTCTCAGATGTAAACAATGAATTTTACAGTTAAGAAACACCTGAATTCTTACATTATAAATAGTTGCTATTCTCTAGAGGACTAAATCTGATAGATTAATTTAACTTTATCTCCTTAATTCAGATCTAATTACTGAAAAAATTGCTATGTTTGGACAATGTTTATAAAGTAAAAATAACAATGTGTAGATATTGATCTATATTATGCAGAAAATTATAATCTGCACAACTCTTGGTACAAAAGAATGCAATATAAATAAACTCTAATGTATTTTGGTATGTTTCACACATATTTGGCCATGTTTTACAAGCTAAATTTAATGATGTGTGAAATGTGATCTATATAGCGCAAAATTCTATATAACGCACAACCTCGTGTTTTTAGGTTTGCGTTATAAAGATCTTCTACTGTAGTTATTTCAGAAATATAGACTATTCTGATGAAGTTTTAAACTGTAAACATGTCATCTAAACATAGCAATGATCTAAAATCGGCAAAAATCAGAATTTTGTAAAGCCATTGTTACCAATATGCGCAGATTTTTGAAAGTATACTGTATTACTTTTAAGAATCACATAAAAATAATAATTTTTCATTGCTTTAGATGCAATTAAAAGTCAATAAAATTTTGAAATAAGAAGTCAGGGGTCAGCAATGCATCAGTGATGTTGTACTATTTAAAATTATTAAAATATTGTGCGGGGTTATTATTTTATGTACACTCCTGAAAAGGGGAAAAAGTGATCTCTTTCTACTAATTCTCCTGCAAATAACCACATAAAAAATGACATAGATACCAATTGACTGGGAATAATGTCTACTGTTAAATGTTATTCATAAATTTCGCATTGGAGATTGTCTACATATTAAAAATTGCATGAACTTCAATTTTTCAAATGGTAACACCCACTTTTGCATCAAGATTATGTAGAAAAAGGTATAATTTATATATTTTTATTAAATTCCTCACAGAGTTCTAAAAGAAAGCATGTTAGGGCTTTATCCATAAATTTGGGGAGGGGGGGGGATTAAGATCTTACAAGGAAAAGAAGCAAAAACACTCAATTAGTAACCAATAAAATTATAGAAGAATTTTAAATGCATAATAAACTCACTTTATATGAAAGAAAATCCTACAAAATGTTTCTAGTAAGTTTTTTTTTTTTTTTTTATGTGGAATTAAGATCTTACAAAGAAAAGAAGCAAAAACACACAATTAGTAACCAATAAAATTATAGAAGAATTTTAAATGTATAATAAACTTACTTTATATGAAAGAAAATCCTACAAAATGTTTCTAGTAAGTTTCTTTTTTCTTTTTATTTATTAATTTTTTTATGTGGATTTTGTGACAATAGAAGATGATCCCCTTAAATGGTTGAAAAGTAAAATTTCTCTATATCTCAAAAATTAATGGTTTGAATGAGCTGTAAATGTATACACTTATGTTTCTTATAATTGTGATTCATTTTATGCAAAAATTAATGTTGGTCATAATTTAATAATTAAAAAAAATTGAATATAAAAAACCCATGGAATATGTTTGTCTATTTATTATATATCTTTTAAAAAATTATAATAATAATTCATTCAGACGATTTTTTTTTTATTTTAGAAAATATAAATTAAAGTTTGCCACATGGATTTTTAACATTAACATCCTCAAACTTTGAACTCTTCTAACTCAATAAATGTTTAAGATAAAGTATAAACTATACCATATTCTGGGTTGCTTCGATCCAAGTAACTCAAATATGTGTTAAAAATGGGTTATTCATAATTAGTACAATCTTTAATATATAGACAAAGAATTCCTAGACACAAAATTATGTGTCTCAAATTGTTATTACTATTGGCCTCAGAATTTTTTTTCTGATTCAAAACAACACAAATTCTATATCTGTATGTTGACTCAAGAGGTTTGAAACACTTTTCACTTTCAAGGTAAGTCTTTGAATGTATAAAACCCAATTCACACACACACATAAAAATATATGTAGGTCAAAGTTCATGCAATAAAAAAAATATAAATAAAATTTACCAGCTTTGCAACTAGAATCTTGGAAAAACATATTAAAAATAGAACAAAATTACCTGAAAAGAGTAAAAAAAAAAAAGTTGTTTTTAAATAAAGTTTCTATCTCAGTTGAGCAGCCTATTTTTAGGTTGATGTCACATGAACATCAATTTCAACCGATTTCAACATAACTTCCATGTCAAAAATAACACTTGTGCTGCAGCAACAGGTGTTAGTTTCGTACAGGTGTTAGTTTAAATGCTCCTGCTCCAAAACAAAGAAGCATTCTTGAAATAGATTTTTACTGAGTAAGATGAACATTTTGCTCAATAAAAATGATTCTCTAATTTTATATCATTTGTGCAAGAAATAGAAGAAAAAAAGAAACAGAGGCAGCACTGGAGTCATCTTCTAATAAGTGATACATTATTTACCGGTCATTTCTATTTAAAATATCCAAAGTTGCAGCAATACCCAGAGAAATTTTTTAATTTTTATCAAATAAAACGATCATTTGAGGAGTTACTGTGGAAATTGACTCCATGTGTTATAAATGAAAACACAAATATGCGACCAGCTATACCTTCAGAAGAAATATTGGCATTAACACTGGGGCAAGTATGTATCATGTATATTTATTCATTATTTTATATATTTTTTTAATATTTGGAGCAGAACAGTCAGAAACTAATTTTTCTCAGCATTTTTTTTTTTTTTTTTAATTTAACTTTTTTTGATTATCTTAGGTATATAAAAAATTATTATATTCTATGCTCACACTGTGTGCCCCTCTCCTGTGCCAGAAAATACAATACAGAAAATGTATGTCGCATAGGATATTTTTTTTTTCTTTTTAAATACAGTGAACAAATTGTTTTCATATAATAGTAATATTTTTCTGTTAATTAAAAAGATATGTGAAATATTTTATTTTTAACATATATTGGTAAAAAATGCATAAAATTTTTCAGGAGACCATCTGGAAAGCATATCCTTTCAAACAAAAAGAATTATACATCAGTCAACAAATAGAAAGGGGTTCATTATTGAAATTTTTTAAACCTTATGTAAAAACATCTAAATCTAAGCTTAATATATAAATTATCAATTATTATTTTTTAATCAATGATTTCATATTCAGCATCCAGTAGATATAGACCTTTAAAAAGTTTCTCCTGTTTGTTCCTGGTGTGAAATTATTTTTTAATAACCAAATGGCTGTTGCAGATCTTGAGAAATTTTTCCGTAACTGTGCTGTCATCTACTTATTAAACATTATAATATGAAATACTTACTCTTTCTCTATAAAAAGCTGACATCTATGATATTATGTAGCATTTTTATGAGATGCAGTATACCAGTCATAATATAAATATGCAGCAGATTCACGATAATTCAAACTAATCATAAAGTCTTAAAAACTTTGCATTAGAACTAATGTTATAATTGGTTTGCTAATTCAAATTTATTTTTACAATATCGGTTAATTCAAATTAAAAATAAATCTAATAATAAAGAAAATTACAGATAGAAAAAGATGTGATATTAATATATAGAATAGTATGTAATAGTAGATAATGATTTCAGAATTCCTGGAAATTTAAGGGATGAGGAAATTATTAGAACGATTACAAGCAAAGAGTAAAAAATGATAACTGATTCGGAAGATGAGTCAGATGATGAGACAGACTTCCAGCTGAGTCTGTCATTGAAACTATCTGATTGAGCTTGAAAAAAGTCTGTAGACTAGATAACTCATTGTAGATGACCTAGAACAATGAAACAAAAAAATTAGTTTTCTAGTCCAAAAAATTATTATATGGATAACTGTTTTTTTTTTAAATGCATTTTTAGTGAAATGGCATCGATTTAAAGTAAAATGTGACTTTACAACCAAAAATTTTGTTACTTAAAGTTAACAGAAAAGTGAGGTATCATTATTTTGAAAAAAATCCTATGTATTTCACTAGGAAAGTATGTGACAATTAATTTTTGAAAATATCCAAGTTGATTCATTCAAAATTAGCAAGGCTAGAATGTCCACCTATTTCTAAATGTCGTTTTGAGAAAAACACTCTTATTATTTTTTTTACTGTTTAGCACACTACTATTTTTATTGCTCCACAATTATCCATTCACTTTCAATGTCAATTTCTAACTAATAAGATAGTACTTTCTTGTGTATAAAGAACATTTTAAGCGACAGAAAAAGAATCGAAATTTTGAACCAGCCAAAGTGATGAGTTAAGAAAGTTTGAACTGCTGTAGATGACAAAGGGAGGCACAGTTTCCTAGTCATATGTAGAAAAAATTTTAATTAATTCATTAATTAAATAAAGTTTCTGTAATATGAATATATTTTAAATACTGCATTAAAAAATTCATAAAACTACATGCTTAAAATAAACAACATAATTTTCTTTAAAAAAAAAACTTTAATATTCAATTCAAAATTAAATTGAAAATGCAAAAATTAAAATAATTGTAAAAGAGTACTATGACTGAAATAACCTATCAATTATTTGCTTATTTCAAATAAGATTACAAGAATATACATTTTAGGAAAAGTCATCGTCACTATACTGATGATTGTAGGATGGGGTACTTGCATTTGAAGCACCTTCAGTAGATGATGATTGCTGATTATAAGAAGGAGATGTTTGAGATAGTCTACGACGACGGCGAGGGTTTGCTTGACCTGTTTGAAAAATGACTTCAGAAGGTTGAAAATATGTGTTGTGTGGAGGTGGCTGTTGATAATTATTATACATTGTGGATTGCTGTAACAGTTGTTGAATTGCAGCTTGTCCTTGCATCGCAGAAAGGCCTTGTAAATAACTCATTATATGAATTCTAAACTGCATTTTTTGATCAGGATTCAGTCTTCTGACTGTGGGTAAAATTGATTTAAAAAATGACATATCTTCATCGTCGTTGTCTTCTTGAGTCCTTTTTTCCATTAACTCCCTGGCTTCTTTTATGTAGCTTGAAATATCAGCATAGCGATTTTCCTTATATTTTGTGCTACGTCTGACTGAGCTTGTACCAGGATTAGATTTGGAAGTATTTTCACCAGTTGGTTCTTCAGAGTCATTTGTCAAGTTGGATAGTGCACTTGCTTCGGGTTCTCGCAACTGCATGAATTTCTCCAAGAAACCCAGCTTGTCTGCATATATATATTTGTGGCAAGGCCTTTTTGCTGATCCGCTTTTATTGATTTCTATTTCCTTTTTTTTAGATTTTAAATGCCCGTCTCTAACACTTTTCCACTTTGCAATTACCATTTTCCCTGAAATGCAAATAAGTAAAATAAGGTAATATTAAATTAATATTGCATCATTGTAAAACTTAATATTAAAAAAAGGGGGTTTACTACAGAGTGTTGATTCTTTTAACATGTCAAAAATCGTTATAACACTTATCATAAAACCACTTAATAGCTAATTCCTTGTAAAATAGCAAAATATTTCATTTAATATTGAAATAATATAGCTGAAAGCAACACATTAAAAGCAATAAGTTGTTATAGAAATAATTACATTTCATGATTTAGTTTATTATTTTTAAGCTCATATTAATAAAAATGAAAGAAATATCAAAAGAAAATTTTAAAAAAATAATAAAAAAAAGTAGAGCTACATTTTATGGAAAAGCTACCAGAGCAAGAAATCACTAAACGGCTATATATTTCTAAATATGTTGCTCGCGTCTAACCAAATATAAAAAACTAAAAACCTCGATTTTTTTTTTTCATTTTAGCTTCAAAGACAGAAATAAGATCTAGCACTGTAGAATGGAAATTATAATCTGTAAAAGAATATTTATTTTAACTTTAACTATAGGTGTCTTGCTACAATGAACAGCTTAACAGATGTAATGGGAAAATATTGCTTTGGTCAATCAACAGCTTGCAAAATTTTTTGTTAAGTCTGATTCATATGAGAACATCATGAAAGAAGAATGCATTCCATTATTTATACAGAAAAATGGACACAAATGGCAATGTTTCCCCCAGGTTCTAAAAAAGGGCAGGGTACTGCTGGTGAGAAAAGGGCATTTTTTGGATTCTTGAGGGCACTTTTTTAATTGTTAAAGGTATTCTTTTGGTTTTTAAAGCCACTTTTGATATTTAAAAGTCAGGGCCCACTTTTAAGACAACATTAAGTCAATTTTTACTATTGAAGAAAATTTTTTAATGCAAAAAGGAGAAAGGGCACTTTTTTACTGAGGGGCAAGAAGGGTGCTAATTCTTTTTATGAGAGGCAAGAAGGGTGCTATTTTGTAAATCAAAGGGCAGGCAGGGTGCAGCACCCTTCTGAAACTGTCTGGGGGAAAACTCTGCAAGTAAATAATTTTCAAACACAAGCTCATTCTCCTAACTGCATTGGTGCAATAGACAGGAAACACATTAAAGTTACAAAACCATACAACAACAGTTCATTGTTTTATTATTATAAAAACCATTTTCCTGTTGTTTTACTAGCATTGGCTGATTCAGACTGTTGTTTCATTTAATGTCAATACAATATCACAGCATATGAGAAAGTTTCTGACTGCAATATAGTAAAAAATTGTTTATTATGGAGAGGTTTAATTCAGAAAACTCTTAAAATTCCACAAACTGTAATGTTTTATGTTATTGTAAGCATTCATTATAATTTTGAGTGCATTATTACATTCAACTTACTGTTATTAAATGTAAACAAAACAGTGACCAGAAATCCACAAAATTCTAAAATCTGCACAACCTCTTGTCATAAGCTATGTGGATTTGAAGGAGTGTACTGTATCTCATCTTGACACTTAAGAGGGACAATGTACTAAAGGCTGATTTTCTTTTTCTTGCATGATTCTATGAGTTGTAAAAGGTGAGATAGACATTTTCACTTTTTTGGTAATAGGTATCATTGCATAGTAAGTTAATAAGCATCAATAACACAGTAAAACCCCATTATATCAGTCTTTTTTTTTTTTTTTTTTTTTTTTTTATCTCCCGAAAAAGAAAATAGGCTTTACATTAATTGCACTTTTTAAGTAACTTTATGTATGTCTTTTTATTTCAATAAATACATTTTAAGTGTTAATTTTAATAAGATGTATAACATATGTATAAAAAATTTTTAGAGACAAATATAAAACTTTTATTTGTAAATTATCATTATTTTTAATTTTTTAATACACTTAGTTATTTATTTCATGCCTCACACGTCACATTTCACACCATAACAATGAATTTAAAACCTTACTAAGAGTAAACTTGAGTTTATTTCAAACATTACATTGTTACCACATCTAATTTTGTATGTTATAGTGCAAATTTTAGAACTAAAATTAATCATGGAAAACAACAATTTAGTATTATTTAAAAGAATATTATAAAAATTATTTTTCATTCAAAAAACTAATAAACCAAACATAACTTTCTTTTAATAATGTAATCAATTTACAATTATTTGTTAGAATTTTTGTATGTAACATACTTAATATTCATTTCATTTTTCCCATTAATTTTTTTAGTTAATAATTATTAAAGACTTTATGTTTTTGACTGATTTTTCTAATAAATTGATTTTTATTTTTTGGGAAGAAAAAAATGTGAAATTTTTAATAAAAACAGGTTTTTATTAAATTATTTTTAATTTATTCCATTAATATTATTATTAATATAAATTATTAAAATTCAGTCTATCCTTATATTTTATAAAGCTGTAAACTGACATTTATCCTTTACCTACTTTTTAATTTTACATTTTTAGTTATTGAAATTTATCATTAATATTAATAATGTGTTGAATTATTGATTTAACAAAATTAATTATTAATTAAAATGTTAATATAATTAACTTATTATTTTGATTATTAAATATAATTAATTTAATAATTTTTGTTTTAAATAATTAAATATTATTCATTTATCCTTTATTGTTAATTAAATAATTTTTACCACGTTTTAATAAAAATACATGTAATTAGAAATATTTAAATTAGACAAACAAACAAATAACTAAACAATAAAATACCTTAATACAAAACTGTCATGATTTTAACTTGCAATCAAGCAATAAGTAATTCAGCCACAAGCTCAGCTTTTTATATTTATTTTGTTTATTTTTTTAAACTCTTAAATTCTTTAAAAAAAAAGAAAAAAAAAAAAAAAAAAGTCGGAGGTGGGGGAGAGGGGGGATAATTTTCTCTTACAACCAGGGCCCTCGCTAAGGGGGGGACGGGACGGGGGGGGAGCCTCCCCCACCAAACGTTCCCGAATGCGTTACACTTGGCAAATTTAAAAACTTTTAGTTGGCAAATTTGTCTAAAACTTTAATAAAAACTATAATATACTTTCTATTTCTGATAGACTTGGCAAAAGTTACAAATCTAATTGAGAATATTTTTTAACTTTTTACAAATAAGAACTATATTACATTTTCTGATTGTGGTAACTTGGCAAAATTATAAAACTAGTTGGCAAACTTGTTGAATTGGTGAAAACTGTTTATTTTTGCTTTTCAATGAGTTGGCAAATACTGAAATTTGACTTGGCAATTTAAGGTCCTCTCCCCCGTCAATAAAAAATCTTAGCGATGGCCCTGTCTACAACCCCTTTCGTATGGCGATGATGAACGTTTGAATGAATTACAACTACAAAGAGGTACTTCCATCACCATAAATCAGTGAACAGAAAAGAAAATCCCAAAGAATTAAACATTAAAAAAAGATTTTTTTAAAAAAAATTCAACCGAAATTCACGAATTTTAATATGAGGCAATGGTAGACTGGACTTGTAAACAATACCCATGGAGATATAAATAGATTCTATAATCATATCATATGGACAAATGTAAACAACAGCGATAAAGTCGCCAAAGAGTAACTTGTTTTGACTATGAAAGAAAGGTGAATTTTGATTGGCCAGAAAAAGTGTCTACCATTGCATTTTTATCAAGACGTCCTCTGTCTACATGACAGATATAACGAGGGTTACTGTAATTTAATTTTTTTGTTGTTAATGTCAAAAAAAAATATTTCAAATAATTTACTGATAGTTTCTTGATCTTCTTCCGATTTGTCTGAAAAATTTTTAGTAAGGGAGCCACAAATCTCTGTCCAAGTCATTCTTTTTTTATTTCGATCTTTATACAATTCGGACGATGTATCCCACAGTTCAGGACGTTCTCGTACTTCAAGGATTAGTTGCTCCACATCTATTTGATCCATTTGAAATTAGAGGTATTGGAAGGCGCGAATTCGACGAACGGAACCACAACAAAAATCTCCTGGTCCTGATCACTGATAAATCTGTGATCAGGTATATCGCTGATAAATCTCTCAAACTGGAGCGTCAAAAATGACGCTCGTGAGAACAGGATAACATAAACAATGTCCGCTGCAGATGCGCAGCGATCGCGCGTGCTGCGGGGAGCAGGGTTGCCAGTTTGGCCTTTTTTTATTCAGATAATGCCGAATTCATATCAGAAATTGTGAGAATTTTTTTTTTACTTTAAGTAATTACGAAATGTCTGTCATTAAATAAAGCAAAATATCTGTTTGAATTTCCGGTATAGATTCGAAATTTCTGAATAAAACAGAAGGCCAAACTGGCAACCCTGGCGAGAAGAGAGGAATGATAACGCCAAAGAAGATTTAGAAGATTAACGCCGTAGTTCATTCACCTTGCCGCGTTGCGTCCTTGTTGACGCCCGTCTTTTTTTTTTTTTTAACCTGTAATTGGGGATGTAACGAATATTCGGTATTCGGCCCTCTTGCCGAATAAATTGAGGATAGTATATATTTTTCTTTTTTATGCAGTGCTTTGTTCAAATCCAAATTGCCCATTGTCTGTCGCATTAATGAAGTCATTTTCATTCTTAAGTGCGCAAAATTTAGTAATTCCGATTCAGATACTAAGAAATCAAACAGAATTCTCTATAAAACAGAGGCGGATTACCCATTAGGCTGAGTAGGCTGAAGCCTAGGGGCCCGGAAGAAAGGGGCCCCTGTGCTAAAATTTTCTTTTGGGTTTTTTCTTCATATTGGGCTGATATTTTATACAAAAGAGAAATGATGTGCAACATTCTTTGTTTCATTCATTTATCGAATCTTTCCTGTTATTAACATATAGATGGTATTCCAAATGTTATTCCCCTTTTAATTTCTTCTATATTCATAAGAAGAAAGTACTGGATTCATGAAAATTTTCGGTTTCCAGTTTGTACCGAATTATAGCACTTTTAAATTAATGGAATTTCAATGTTTACCTGCACTAACATTGCTTCCTTCCGTTTTTAGTGTCATTTCATAAAATATGAAGTATAATAATTCAGTAAGTTTTGGCCATAAAATAATGGGATTTTTTTATGTTCTTCATAAACGAAGGACATTTTTCTAAATATAACTTATAGGGGCCCTGTAAAAATTAAATTTCGTATTTGAATATGTATAAAGCCCCTTGTAAAACAAATGCCATGACTAAAATCGGTACTTGTTGTAATTGGAATTTCGTTTCTATCATAAGTGGTCTAAGAGATAAATGAACAAACATGTATTTTGAATCACCCTGTATATATTGCTTTGTAGGCGCGGAGGGGGCAAAAAAAGATCGAGCCTAGGGGCCCGGGTGGTAGTTGATCCGCCTCTGCTATAAAGGCTAAGGATCTTTTAGAAAACGGTTTCAAAGTTTGAAATTTAAACCAGTTTTATAGACACAACTGTTAGGGAAAGGTCTTCATTGAGGAACAATCAATTACAACTAAAGATATAATAAATACATTTATATTATACTGAGGCTCAGTGAACTCCCCAATTCCCCACGCTAATGTTAAACCTATGGATGTAGGATGCATTCGTATATTTAAAATATCTTCTCGGGAAATTACTATTTTTAACTTCTGTTTTCTTTGTACTGTTCTTAAAGGATGTCTCTTTTTTTTCTTAGTTTTCAAAATATTTCTAAAATATGTGCTTAATTTATAATTTTCTGTGTTAAAATCTTAGCGAAACTGAATAAGATTCACTTCACATAAATTTAAATTTTTACTTTAGAAAAATTTTGACAACTAAGAAAAAAAAAAAGACATCCCTTAAGAAGTGTACACAGAAAGCAGAAGTTAAAAATATTAATTTTCCTGAGGAGATATTTTAAATATACGAATGCATCCTATGCCCATAGGTTTAACATTAGCGAGGGGAAATCGCGAAGTTTACTGACGAGCAGCCTTAAGGCTGTTAGTCAGTTGGAATGCATTCGTATATTTAAAATATCTCCTCAGGAAATTAATATTTTTAACTTCTTTTTTCTGTATACACTTCTTGAAGAATGTATCTTTTATTCTTAATTGTCACAGTATTTCTAAAATACTTAATTTTATGTGAAGTGTTAAAAATAATGTTTAAAAAAGTGTTAAAAACTTTTAACACATAAAATATTAAATTAAGCATAGATTTTAGAAATACTTCGAAAACTAAGGAAAAAAATAAAGAAACATCCTTTACGAAGAGTACACAGAAAACAGAAGTTAAAAATATTAATTTCCTGGGGAGATAAGTTGACTCCCTTAAATCTGCAAAGCTTAAAACCAGAGGTTGTGAGGATTTTTGGTCTCTGTTTTGTTTACATTTTAAACAGCAATTTGAATAATGCACTTGAAATTATAATGAATGCTTACAATAAAGTAAATTAAGAATTTTTTTTTTTTAAATATTAAAAGTAAAGGTCAAGTGTAAATAATTAATAATGCATAACTAAATATGCATAATGATGGGATAATTTTTTCTTGAATTATTCAGTAAAACTCTCCTTATAAATATACACTAATAATTCAAATCAAAATCTTAAAATAACAAAGTTTTGTTTCATGTTTAGCCATACTTAACCAAAAAGCTTGAGTAATACATAAATGTATTTGGTAAAAAGAAAGTGATAGGCACTGATATCAGTGCCATCTTGAAATTTTTCAGAAATAAATTTATGCTTCCTTCATGAGAAAACATGAGTTCAATCATATTAACCAGAATTACTTATTAAAATGTGTATAGACGGATATAAAAATAAAAAAAAACTTAAATTTTTCACCTACATATTAACTGTAAGTTTCACTGTTTACATCTGAAACAATATGCGGATTTTAGGGTTGCAGATTTGAGGGAGTCTGCTGTATTTTAAATATATGAATGTATTCTATGCTCATAGGTTTAACATTAGCAAGGAGAATTCGGAAGTTGACTGACTAACAGCCTTAAGATGACAAATGCTATTCGGTTCTAAAGCACTTGGTTATTAATGTATGTAAATTCCATGCACATATAAAGGTGGATTTGTGATAGTGTAAAAAAAAATTGCATTATTTAGTAGGGTTTTTTTTTTTTTTCACTGTTAAACAACAGCCTTATATTTAATACAAAATATTGCAGACGATTCAAGATTAATATTCATACTGTTACTTTTTACAAATTTGTTAGCCAATAACAACACAAACTGCTTGCAATAAAATTTACTTGACGAAAGGCTATTTCAGAAGATATCTCATTTTGAATCATGGAGGGAGAGTAAGCATTGTAAGGGGAGCTAATTAATTTTGTTCTAAAGAAGGGATAAATGTATTACTGAATAGTAGAAGTGAAGAATTTCCGTTATATTTTAAAGGAAATAGTAAGTTAGCATCCAGATTTGGAGAAAGTTCATTTGATATGAAATTTAAATCTAAGGATGAAATCCAAATTTTAACATATTTGTCATGAAAGGTTTCTAAATAAAAAACAAGTAATATAAAAAAAAATTTTAAAGTCAATTCCTACTTTTTAATCATATATATATAAAATAAAACTGCGCAGCATTAATGTCCCACGTTATCTTTATTGAACATTTTTTTATAATCATCGTTGCGGTATTTTATTTTTGTGGCATCACTCATTTGAGGAAAATCTTTCATTTCATTTATGAAAACAATGGGAAAAAAAAAAATTTCTCCCATATAAAACTAAAATTAATTAATTAAATTTAATTAATGAATTAATATTTGAAAAAACTGTATTAATATCCAGTGTCATCCACTAAAAGTTTAAAAAAAATGTATTCAAACTTGAGTGAATAGAAAATATTTTATTAACGATTGAAAATTTGACAAGATATATAAATATAGAGAGAGTGTGAGCTAATAGTAGGAATTGAATAATAATAAACTTAAAAAACACATTTAACAGAAATAATGAGTTCTTATTAGGACTGGGCAATATCTGAAATTTAATATTACAATACAGGGTGATCCCGAATTCATGGTACAAACTTTAAGGGTTGGTACAGGACACTCTAACAATCATTTATTGTACAGGAAACCAGGGTCAGAAATCCATTTATTTAGTCAAAATTACAGGGCGTCTCATTCCAATCCGAAGTTGCATAGTTTTCGTTAATAACTTTAACAGTAGTGAAGATATTTTAACAAACTCATCTTTGTATGAATTGTAAGGATTTCATTAAAGAATCTTCATTGCTATTAAAGTTATGAATTTGCAGTTTGTGTTGATAAGAGTGAACATAGCAAGTAAATTTATTGGGATATTCTTTATTTGTAGATAATCAGCGGAAGTAGATATTCTGGTTCAATTGAAGCAGGTCAGTGAATAAATACATGGATCAGACAAAAGAAGAATTGAAGATATATTTAGAAGATATTTGGTAGTTTTTCGGGGTTTTAAATTGCAGTGTGAGCAAGACAATATTATTGTTATTGGGATATATCAGCAGAGTCAGAGCTTAGATATCATTATTGCAATATTTAAATAGTATCAATATTTTGTTAAATAATCTAACCCTAGTTCTTATATTAGAAAAAATGTATATAAATTGCAAATATTTATAGATAAAAACATGCTATTAGTAATTGAGAGTTATTTTTTATTATTAGCATTAAGGTGTTTGAAATATTACACAAATATATGAATGTTTTAAAAATTTTAAACATACAAATAACAAAAAAAAATCTATTTTAATTAGTGCTTAGATTTATTTTTAAATTAATGTACAGTACAGGACCCATTATCCAGAAACCTCGGGACCGAAGGCTTTCCGGGTCCTTTAGAAATTCAGAATTCCCCCCCACCCCAAATTTCACGATTTTTTTTATGTGACCTCTTGATGAAATTAGATTTTATCTGTGAATTTGATAAAATTCGCAATTTCTTTCCGCGACTGTTGGATGAAAATCTAAATTGTTTCCTCGGCCTATTGCTGAAAATTGTGATTTTATTTCATAATGCTTCACGAAATTCGCTATTATTTTCTGCAATTGTCCAACAAAATTCTCGATTTTTTTTTTTTCGCAAATGAATGACTGAATCCACGATTTCATCTGCAACTGATTGATGAAATTCTAAGTCACCTATTGCGAACAATTGGCGAAATTCGCAACTTTTTTGACAAAATTCTTGATTTTTTTTCGTTTGGACCAATTGACAAAAATTAAGATTTTTTTCCGGAACCAATTGATGGAATTTGCAATTTTTTATATGACTTCTCAACAAAATTTGCAATTTTGTTCTGTGATCATTCGAGGAAATTCACAATTTTTCTTTTGTGATCGTTCAACAAAATTCATATGTTTCTGTGATTGTTTTTTTAAATTTGCGATTTGTTTCCTCGATTGTTTTTTTCGCCAATTTTTTTTTACAATTGTTTGACAAAATTCTCGATTTTTTTTTTTTCTTTTTCTGAGACCGTTTGACTAAGTTCTCTCTCTCTCTAATCTTTTTTTTTTCTTTTCATGACTGACTGAAGAATTGATTATGCAGGATTCAGCCAAAAGTTAATAATTGGCAGAATTACATTCCCATACATTGTATCTCCTTCTAAAAACAGCTCTGAATAATTTCAGAGCTACAAATTAAATCAGTGGGACCCAAAAATTCTCTTCTCAACACACAAATATTTCTGTGTTGCCGGCCAATTGAGTCATGCCGCTGCCACTGACTTCATTCGCAGCACACATCAATGCAAATTCTTTTTTTAAGATTCTGCGGAAATTGCCGACTGATTTTTAAAAAAACAAGAAAAGAGGAAATCTGCCGAAAATCGGAAAAGTGGCAACCCTGATTTTGTTTATATTACTTACCTTTGTGTTTGTATACGTTATTTGTTAACTGTATGCACAATTTTTTTTTTTTTTTGCAAAATTTAGATCATTTTGCTGATTATGCAGGGGAAAAAGGGCATGAAATTTCTGACAATTTTTTTTAAAACAAAACATTCTGCTTCACTATTTCATCAGTTCCCTCCTCATCAGATATACAGGGTGTCCATAATTAAACGACCCTACTTTAAAGTTGTCTACAGACGAAACTATTGGTCAGAAAATTGTGAAATTTTGTGAAGGACATAATGAAGGAATGGGAATTTGTTTAAGCGAAAAAAAATTTAGTTCAAAATTTCGCCGCCAGAGGGCGTTTTTTTAATGAATTACACATTTAGCATACATTTACGATAGATTACAAATTTTATTTCAACAAAACATGTTGAACAAAACTTTTTTTGCGACATATTTTTAGCATTTCCCAGAAAACACTGTCAACTGTAGTGGAACATGCTATCTTACGATTCCAGATGGTAGCTGAAAATGATAGCCGTCTTGTGGAACATGTTTTGTTGCCATAAAGTATGTAAACTATCCGAAATGTATGCCAAATGTGTTATTCATTAAAAAACGCCCTCTGGTGGCGAAATTTTGAACTAAATTTTTTTTTCGCTTAAACAAATTCCCATTCCTTTACTATGTCCTTCACAAAATTTCACAACTTTCCAACCAATAGTTTCGTCTGTAGACAACTTTAAAGTAGGATCGTTTAATTATGGACACCCTGTAGCTTTTGTAGCACACAACTATCTGGACATTTGAAGCATTCTGCACTCAGCATTTCCTGAACATGCTGTTTAAATCAACCTTTACCGCAGTTAAGGTGGTTCCCAAATGACATGCTCAACAACACAAAACTTTGACACATTTTTAAACGTAAAGACATAAAATTCACAGGACTTACTATGGAAGCGATTTGGAATCAAAAATGAGTCTTTCATTTTTTGATAAATAAATTACTTGTCGAGTTATAAGTGATTCGTGTCATGTGACAACACGATTTTCAACTTTCTTGCTTTTCTTTCTCAGGAATTCGGTTTAAAACTTACATTTTGACAGTATTTTCTGAAAGATCTTCTGCCTTTACCAAAAAAAACAAGTTGGGAATTGTACGTCAAACGTAACAAACGAGGTGCATTCGTACTGTAGCTAGTTATATAAATATTCAGATCTTGATGATTTTTAATTCTGTGAAATGAATTGAATTATATCGTCAGCAGATTAATTTCTGTAATAAAATAAGTTTCTTGGTCGCTTGACGATTAAACCTCGGAACCTCCTATAACAAAAAAGCACAGATTTTTTTTTTTTTTTCAAATTTCTTGATAAATATTTTTATTAATATTTTCTAAAGTTTTGATTCGATTTTGATAAAATTTGAAATGTCTTGACAAAATTCTGCAAAGATAATATATCTAAAATTTCAAAAAAATCAGTTGGGTAGTTTTTGCGTTGTTATATGCGGACGGATGGACAGACGGACGGACCAGACGACGACAATAGGTGCTACGTATTTATATAATTACGAACGCACCTAAAAATGGAAAACTCATTTCAATGACAAAGTTTCTGAATAAAAACACCTGCCAATTTTATCAGTTTCCAAATAAAAATGAATACAAATTGTTTCAGAAAGTAGCTGTTTTAAATTTGAGAACAGCCTAACTCAGTTTTTTTTTTTCAGAGATATACAATTTTGATACATTTCATTAGTAAACTTAGTTTATATTTCTATAGTATGTACTATTCTAAACTATATAACTAATAATTCTAAATCATGCTTGTTATTTTTTTTGTTCAATAATTTCATAAAAAGCCTTTGTACCTTTTGAAAATCAATGACTGGGCCATTGGAGGGGTAAATATATTTATTGGCAACTAGAATTTTTTGCTGTCTACCAGATTGTATCACATTTGTAAAGCCCTGCACATGTGTTTTGTTATGACAATTTTCGACTATATGTTACATCTTACTGACTAGTAAAAAAAGAAAAATTCCTGGCTGGTAAGAATGTTCTAAAAATTCCTCCATCCCAGGAAGGGGGGGGGGATGCATCAAACATGAATGATGCTGATGACAGTAAATATAGTCATGCAGGCTAAGATTGAAAATTTAGTGCCACACTAATACCATAAAAAAACAAAAACTTTGATATGCCAAACTGCATCACAAATGATGAACAAGTGGGTAAGTGTGATCGAAGATTGGACAAAGGGTTTCGTTTAATATTCCTTTCAAAACACTTTATCCTTTCTTTAATAAATCCAAATAAATTTCATTTAAAAAAAAAAAAGTCATTTTTTTATAAAGTAAACATTTACTGGTCTATTTTTTCGTTTTTTCGAATATCCGAACCGGCTCGACAGCGGGTGAAGCTCACTATTCTACTCTATCATAATAATATCTGTCATGTAGACTAAATGCGATATTTAAAAAAAAAAGTAGTTTCTCCCCCCTCCCCTCTTTCCTTTACTAACAATCCCTATTTGCATTTACTTTTTTTTTTTTGTGTGTGTCGAAAATTTCACGTTCCTCAGCGGAATAGTTTATGAGATAGGGGTGTCATTGAAAACGTCCAATCTGTTATCGCCATTGCAATGCTGTGACTATGGCAACCCTTCCCTTTCTTCTCAAGTTTCAGAATGAACTTCCTTTGTGGTTGATTAAATTCTACACTTTAGTTAAATATTTTTATCCATTAATGAGTGGGTTTTTAAGGTTTTAATTAATATCTTGCGTTAAGGAAGACATTTTCAAAATTTTATGATTTTCAGCGTGACAGTAGGTATTCAGCTGTAAGTACACAAAATTCCAAGTCTCTAACTTATACAGTTTCTGAGAACCGACTCTATGACGAACAGAGAAGCAAGATAATAATAATAGATTAATAGGGTTTCGTGAGATGAACGAAACCCTAAAAAAGCCAATTGGCAGGTACCATGATTATGAAAAAATAACTAACTTTGAATAAATTCTGATTATGAAAGATTCACAAATAAAATAAATTACAGTGTAACACATAAAAAAGAATTTGCTAGTTTTCATAAATTTTAAACATACAAATTTTATTATTTTGTTTAATTACACTGTTTCTTAAAAATTACACCAAACCTTATTTTTATGTTCAGATCATTATCTCTGCCTCAGTTTTTTAACATTTCTGATAATTTACTAGCAATTTTTAAATGCTTATTTGTTATTGCTACTTGCAGCAGTGTCCTTCCTTGATGATTACGAGCATTCATCACAGTCATAAACTCATCTCGCTCTAGGGCTACTAATCTCTTAATAACTAATGCATTATCATTTTTGGTATTATCAAACAATTCTTCTATTAGCATCAGAAAGTTTGAAACATTTTGATTTTTCGAAAGATTCAAAGGTTTCTTTCCTTCATTATTCTCAATATCATAAATGGCACCATGTTTTAATAAGATCTTCACTATATCCAAAGAACCATTTTTAGCAGCAACATGGAGTGCTGTTGTTTTACCAGAATTTGTTTTAGTGTTGATAAAGCCATTTAATTTATCACGGGGCACAGATTGCAACAAAACTTCCAGAATTTCTCGATTCTTTTTTGAAGTAGCTGTATGTAATACTGTATTGCATTTATTAGTAACTTGAAAAACATTAGCTCCATGTTTAATTAACAAATTCACAATATCTTTTTGCTCGAAACTTACAGCAAAGTGCAAAAGAGTTACTCCATCACTATCTTTCTCATTCACATCAGTTACATCATTTAAGAAATGAAGGACAGTTTGTACATCACCATTCTTTATAGCAGTCTTAATATCTTCTTGCATGTGTCGGAGAATATCAGATGGATTGCTGCCTTCAAGCTTAAATCTAAATTTAATTACTTCAATTTTTTTTGTAATATCTGAAATAAAGTTATTATTTGGTCCAAATACTGTATTAAATTTTTCAGAGCATTCTGTAAAATATTTAAGAGCATTTGCATATTTCCGTTGTTCCAAAAAGAAATTTGCCATAAGATACTTAGTTTTTAGTGTTTCAGGATTGTCTGGGCCTAAAACAGTTTTCTGGATGTCTAAAACTTCTTGATAAGCAATTAAAGCTTCGTGACTTTTGTTTAGTTTTGAATATATTCCTGGAATACTTTGTAATGTTCTTAAAGTATCCATATGATATAAACCTAATTTCCTTTTCTTTCTCTCCAAAACCTCTTTATAGATTTTTAGCGACCGTTCATAGTTACCCTGGGATGACAATACTAATGCTACATTATTTTGAGCACTGATAGTAAGAGAGTTGTCTGCACCCGATTTCCGTTTACTTTCTTCATAAATATTCGTATAGATATTAAGTGCTTCTTCATGCTTTCCTAATGCATTTAATGCTGCTGCCATATGAAATCGGGTGTTTAAAATGTCCGTTGAATGGTTTGATCCCAATATCTCTTTTTGTTTCTGATACACTTCCTGAAAAATCTCCAAAGCTTCTTCATGTCTTTCTTGTCTGTGGAAAATCAGAGCAATCATACCTTTTGTACTTAAAGTCTCTTTGTTATTTAAGCCTAATATTTCCCTCTGCTTCTGATGAATTCGTTCAAACTTACATAAAGCCTCAATGTAGTTACCTTGTTTGTACAAAATTGTAGCTATATTTTGCTCTATTTCTAAAGTACCTGGATTATTTGGTCCCAGGATATATTTTCTCCTTTCATACGCGTCATTACAAATGGATAAAGCTGTTTCGTAATCATCACGGCCTGCAAACATCAAAGCCAATTCCACTGCATCAGATGCTCCATCTTCTAAAATAGCTTTCAACTGTTCAGTTTCTGGGAAGTTGCAATGCATTGCAGCAACAATTAATGTTTCATGTTCTGTATTACAAGCATTCATGATTGCTTTTATTGTATCAATGTCCTTGATTTTTTTTAGATTATTAATAAATTTGGCATTGCCATTCTTAACATTTTTGAAAGAATTGCTTACTAATTTAAGTAAGCTAGTAATGCTTTCAGTGACACTAAAGTCTGACGGTGTTTTACCACTCTCTGAGACAGCATTAAAAACTGCACCATGTGATAATAGAGCCTTAACCATTTTTAAATTCGAAAATTTTACAGCATAATGTAGGGGGGTAATTCTTTTATTGCAAGCTACATTAGGATTAGCATTATTTTCTAACAGAATATTCAGCACTTCTTCATAACCTTTCAATGCTGCTAAGTGCAATGGTGTTATCCCATCAGAATTTTTAACATCAATAATTATACCCGATTTAATATACTTTTTTACATTTGAAATATTATTATTTTTAACAGCTGCAAAAAATTTCTTGATTGACATAAAATATTCAAAGACATTTTTTTCAGTTGTCATATCTGATGGTTTTCTGTTTAAATTATCAACAGCATCATAAAATGCTCCATTTTTTAATAATATTTCAATGGTATCTTTATAACCAAAAGTAGTCGCAATATGCAAGGGGCTTGAATACATTGCATCTTTAGCATTCACATTAGCACCTTGATCAATCAGATATTTAACTATTTCTGACTTATCTTTAATTGTAGCATAATGAAGTGGTATTTGATTACATGAACTAAGATCATCAATACAACATCCAACACTCAAGAAATATTCTATGGCATCTTTAAAACCTTCTCTAGAAGCAATATGGATTGGTTTTGAACCAAAGGCATTTTTAGAATTAATATCTGCTCCTTCATCTACTAAATACTTTATTACTTCTAAATTATTTTCTTGAGCTGCAAGATGCAGTATTGTACAATTCTCACAACCTTTCGCATTCAAGTTTTCTTTCTTATGTTGTAATAACACTTTTATTACTGTTAACTGACCTGACAAAACTGCTAATTCAAGAGGTGCAGGCATTCCACTTTTATCATTTTCTAGATCAATGTTTGCTCCATGGTCTAGTAGTACTTTGATTACTCTATCATGACCACTGGCTGCTGCTGCATACAATGGAGTAAATACTCCACTTGATATGTTTACAATAGCTCCATTCGCTATTAAAAATTCAACAATTTCTTCATGACCATGTTGTGCAGCACAGAATAAAGGTGTTACATTATCAACAGTTTTGGCATTCACATCAGCACCTTTTTCTATTAAAAGCTTCACTATTTCTCTTTGACCTGTTTTAGCAGCTAAATGCAACAATGAGAAATTTTCAGCATTATCAATATTTACGTTTACCTCAGCTTTGTTTTCAATAAAAATTTCTACAATATCTTTGTAACCAACCATTATTGCTAATGATAGAGCTTCATCATTAACAATGGCTTCATTTTTAATTAGAACTTTTACTATTTCTTTGTGATTATGTTTAATGGCAGTAAACAATGGTGTAGAAAAGTTATTTTTACCCCCAGCATTAACATCAACTCCATTTGCTATTAGAACCTCAACAATTTCTCTATGACCAGCTTCTATTGCTAAATGTATAGATGCAGGACCTTCAGTGATTTTAGAATTTACATTGGCTTTATTTTTTATTAAAAGTTCAACAATATTTTTGTGGCCTTCACTAATAGCTGCATGCAACGGTGTCACACCATCAATATCTTCTATATTGACTTCAGCTCCATTCTCTATGAGAAAGACAACTGCATCTTCACAGCCATTTATAGCAGCTTTATGTAGTGGAGTAACACCAACACTATTTTTAACATTGATATCGGCTTTAAGTTTTATTAAAGTATCAATTATGTCTCTGCAACCATTCAGAGCTGCTACATGTAGTATTGTATTTCCTTCAGCATCTCTGACATTAACTTTAGCTTTATTTTTCAACAGAAGACTAACAATGTCTTTATGGCCTTTCAGAGCGGCTGCATGTAATGGTGTAAGATCCTTATCAGCTTTGGCATCAATTGTTGCTCCATTTTTTATTAAAAAAGCAGAAACTCCCTGGTGACCACTTTCTGCTGCATAGTGTAAGGGTGTACAATTATTGCTACCTTTAGCATTAATGTCTACACCGTGCTCCAAAAGAGCAGTAACAATTTCTAAGTAGCCATTTATTGCTGCAAGATGTAGTGGACTTAAACCATTAACATTTATTACAGTAGCATCTGCTCCATATTTCAATAGAGTCCTAACAATGCTTTCATGTCCATTTTTTGCAGCATAATGTAAAGGTGTATCGTTGTAAGTTTTATCACTAACATTTACTTTAGCTCCATGATTCAACAAAACATTTGCTATTTCTTCATGATCATTGTCTAATGCATAATGTAATGATGTGAAACCTCCTATATCTGTTGCATTAATGTCTGCACTATTCAAAAGTAGAGCTTTTACTACATCTAAATGACCATTTAATGAAGCATTATGTAATGGGGTCCAATTTCTATCAGTTTTAGCATTAATATTTGCTCCATCCTGAATTAAATAAATAACCATTTCCAAATAGCCAAAAGCTGCAGCTTCATGTAATGGCGTACAACCATCATTAATGACGTCTATATCAACATTTTCACATTTTTCTAATAAAATCTTGACAATGTCCAAATGATTATTTATTACACCATAATGTATAGGTGAAATACCAATTCCATCTTTAACAAAATAATCAGCATTGTTTTTTAATAAAGACTTGACAGTATCTTTGTGACCTTTCTGTGCAGCAATGTGTAGTGGGGTTTTCAGGCTTCCATTAACGTCACAAACAGATAAACTGGTTTCTTTAATTAAATACTCTACAACGTCTGTATTTCTAAACGCTGCTGCAATGTGTAGTGGGTTATTACCATCATTATCTGTAACATTCACTTGCGCATCCAACTCAAGAATAAACTTCAGCACTTTCAAACTAGATCCTTTTGCAGCAAAATGTAATGAAGTCCAGGAATCAATACTTCTTGCATTAACATCTGCTCCTTTTTCGATACAATCCTTTAGCATTTCAAGATTACCTTCTTCTAAGGCATTATACATTCTTCTTTGATTATCAATGATTTTTAAATTTTGATAATACTTTTCCCTCAATTTGACAGGATCATCAGTTAATAATTTTCTATTATTTTTATTAATTGCTACTCTATCGTCTTCAGTTATTTTCTTAGCATTTAAAAAAACTGCAGTAAAAGGATTGGTTAATAACACATCAAATAAAGAATTGTCATGTGCTAAATGATTGCGCAAACATTTGTCGCTTAATAAAGGATAATCATTATCTAGAAAAAATAGATTGTTTTCTAGGTAATTTGAGATATTTAAAATTGACATAATATCTAGAAGAAGCATTTCTATAACAGCTTGTAATTTTCTGTCATTCTTATAGGAACAAATATCTTTAATTGTATCACCACTTGAGATATTCATAAGAATGCTTTTAAGTTCAGACACCTTTAATGCAAGTTGGGAATTAATATCTCTTTTTTCGGATAAAATATCAGTCTTGTTTTGTCTTGGTATAGAAAATGAAGAATTTTCTTCATTCTTTAACTTACTTCTGAATTCTTCAATCCATTTGATGTCACCTTTACGAATTTCAGCAATAAAAAAAATTTCAGAAATAAGCATAGTACATATTCCATCACGATTTTCTTCATATTTTCTTGACTTCACACTATTAACAATTTTTAATGACAACTGCGCAATTTCTTTCAGGTTTTGGGATTCCATATCAGAAACAATATTTTGTAATATTATATTAGCATTAAGTTTTGCTATTCTAATGACATTATTGTTAATCTCATTATTTAGATCTAATGTACCTTGAAAGCCTTTCAACATCCAAAACCCAATAGTATAATTATCAGGAATAATTTTAGATTTCTTTTCTGCAAAATTAATTTTTTTATTAATTTCATTAAAAAGTTCTACTTCCAAATCTGTTTTGTCTGTTATGTTATTATGCAGCTCATTAACGAGCTTTTCAATAGTGTCATGTTCGGTTGTTTTTGAATAATCCAAAGTGACTTCGTCATGTTTACAATTTCTTAAAATTTTAATTATCTTCTTAATTTCAATAATATTTTCACTATCAACAATTTTTTTCAGAAGCATCCTAATCACTTTAAGCTTGCTGTTATACAGAACATCAATAATTGCATTACCAATTTTTTTAATGTCACTCTGAACACCAATAAAAAAAATAGCATCAGAATTGTTTTCTATTTCTCTCCTTTTGAACAGAGATGAAGCATGCGATAATGAATTACGTAAATCTGTAACTACTTTTCTTGTACATCTTGATAATGATAACAAAAGTAATTCACTTGTGAAATCAGACAAATTAGGACTCTCTGCTGTATTTTTTAAATATTCACCAATAAGTTGTAAAACTCTTATAATAACCAACTGTCCTTCTCTTTCGCTAGCATCTACAGTTATTGCTAACCTTATACAATTATATATTTTCTGTAGAGAATAAATATCCCTAATTTGTTCATAACTTTTATATAATTCTTCGAATTCAGGTTCACTGCTCATTATCTGTGCAACAACTGTTTCTCGAGTTGATTTTGGAAGAATAGCAAGTTTATTGATACTTATCTCTTTTATGGTTCCCCTTACTTCTTCAAGTCTCTTAGCAAAAACCTGTAAGTAATGAAGCAAGTTGCTTTTATCTAGTGCAACATCATAAAAGAGATTAATTTCTTGACGTTTCGTGCAAGAAGAAACAAAACAAATCAGAATAAATTCTAATTCTTCCCAAGGTAGTCTATCATAAGTAGATTTCAACAGCCTCTTTAATATATGGATATTTTGAGCTATAAATTTCACAGTAAACAAAAATGTTTCATCGACTTCTGCACCTGAATATTCTTTCTTTAACAAATTTATATTTTCAAGTACTAATTCAATACGTTTATTAATGTTGTCAAAATTATTTACACTTTGCTTTGGTCTCAAATCATCTGCAGAAAAACGAAGTGTTATCAAAATATCTTCGATCGCAATTTCCATCTCATCTGTGAATGGCACATTCTTTAATTTCAATTCCTCACATGCTTTTGAAATGATTTCATTCAATGTATATTTATGAACATCGAAAAATTTCTCAGACCAATTAACGAGTGTGTAAAGAAGCTCGACATTATTCGAACGAATGGCATAGTAAAATGCATTATGGCAAGTTTCATCTTCATCTTTGGGCGAGTCATTTTTTTCTCTATGAAAGGATAAGTTTTTCAAAATCTTGTTATCAAATTTAAAAACATATTTCAAAAACTTAACCTGATTGTGTTTGCAGGCTAAGATTACTAAACTGGTCCTCTTAAAAGGATTCCTAATATCGTCAAAGAATGTTTTGATTGATATTTCGTTTTCTACACTATTAAAATTATCAATAGTACGGCTTAAACGTTTTAAATTATTAATATTACCTTCTACTACAGTCTTTTCAAGTTCAGCCAACATCTGTAAATAAAATTCTTTTGCACTCGATTCATCATATTTCTTATATTCTTTCATAAATTCTCCTGTTGTAGTTGATTTAGAAGTGATAATTTTTAATTTATAAAAATCATCCGTAATTTGTTGTATTTTTACAGTCTCTGTTTGGGGCATCTTAAAAGATGTAAAATAATTATAAATTTATTTAATCAATAAGAAACATATGCAAGTTAGAATTAAAAAACATTTGTTGAGAACAGAGACAGACATCAAATTTTTGTATTTTGCGCTCTTGTTTTTTCGTGTTGCCATAACTAAAAAAGAAAATGATGTTATGAAATCATCCACCAGATTCCGCTCTCACTTCAGATCCTGTCGCGTTTACGCTGTACGATACCGGGCTTGCTCATTCATTATCATGACGTCACAAAAGGTGGCTGGCCGCGACCAGCGATTGGTGCAAAGCGACGAGCCCGTCGTTTTGTGCCAATCGCTGTATGTTTTTCATTTTGTCATTTCGCTTTGTACCAATCGCTGGTAGCGGTTAAAGGCTCAGCGGTCAGATCAATCCCTGGTACGTCACATCTTTTGCTAAAGTATCTTTATTTATCAGAGTCGTATTTTAATGGACAGTCGTTTGGGTTCGAAACGCTTGGGAATTCAAGCGCTCGAATACGCCATCTGGTGGAAAAAAGATATAACTGCTCCCTTCAGGAAAATCCCTTGCAATCCCATTGCGTTACATGCATTTTTAATTTGTTCATAATGATTATTTTTATGCACAATTTCAGATTTCATGTGCTATTTGTGTTCTGTGTTTATATGTCGAAGTAAAAATTATCCGAATTTAAATGTCTAACACTGTTAAACGCGTTTACAGTAAATAATGGTTTCAATGGCACTTTAGCATTAGTTAAAGGGCCAATTCTCCTGTACCGACGGCAGCAATCAGCGCCTCTATAGGCCGTTTTAAGTCCCAATAAAAAAACAGCTGTTTGAGAAAACAAATGATACAAAATGTATTCAATAGATCTAAATAACAGTAGAAAAGTAACGTTAAAGAGTTAAAAATGAGATTTATTTATAAGCTATGTATAGAAAAAATTTCTTGAAATTTCGCAAATTATTTAAAGAAAGAAAGAACATGCTTTTACTTACTGATTCTGGCTTGTTTACTGCTTAATGCTGCTTCTGAGCTTGTATATATCTGACAATAAAATAACGCAAGTAAAAAATAGCCAACAAAAAACCATCACGAATGCAAAGCGTAAACAAACGACCACGCCGCCATTTTACTACTTCATACTTTAAAGGCATATTCGCATATTAATCAATACATCAACAGATTGTGTGATACCCCAAATATCCCAAAGTAAAATAAAGATGCGAAAACGGAATCCCAACTTAAACGAAAAATTTCATGATCGCGGCTAAAAGGATAACAATGAAATGAAGTTATAATAAAGCGTACCTACTTAGACGTAAACCTGTCTAAACCAGAATTTGGTTCTCGTTTACTGATTCCGTCTTACTGAATTTCACCAAATCTTTACAGACCACAATTGTACAAAGTGACCACAATTATGGTTTGTACTTTTAAGTATTTTTTCATAAACTCTGATAAATCCTAAGCAGAGTTACAAAGACTGGGGAGAAAAAAAAAATTTCGGCTGAAAATTAAAAAAAATATCAAGCCACAATTAATTTTGAAGCAGATACATCAAAAGGGTCCGATAAAACTGAAAATAACTACCCGCCAGGCGATTAAATTTTGGAATATACTAGTTAAAAAAATTACTCAGCCGGCCAAATAATTTTTCTTCCTTTTTAAATTGTTTTTGTTTCAACTAAGAGGACCTTTCCAAAAAGGGGAATGTTCACATTTTCAGTTAATATAAATTTTTTAACCTATCTCTTTTATCATTTAATAGATGCCAGTAGATGGCTACAAAGTATTAAGTAACTATTACAGACCAGCAGATCTGCCTACTAAAAAAAAATACCATCTACTGGCCAGTAGTACCAGCTTTAGTTTCTCAAAATTCATTGTTACGCGACCCACCTTAAAGTTTCAATTTTTGTGGGTACCTATCTAATATGTATATACAGGGTGAATCTAAACTCTTGGGAAAAATTTTAAGGGGTGATAGTATACATCAAGACAAACAATTAAATAGGAAACTAAGGGTCCCAAACGTCTTCCGAAGGAGATAGGCGCCATTAAAGTTTAGGGTCCAAAATTGCAAATGATTATAAAACACGGAAAAATTCGTCGATTCGTTTGCGGTTTTCGCTAACGCTATTCTTTATGTCAGTATTTTCTTAAAAATAAATTTTAAAGATAAGTTTAAAAAATGTCGATAGAGGGCGCTTTAGACTTTGGAGTAACGAACAACTATTTTTTACCACTATTTTTTGTATCTCATTAAATGCTTTCGATAGATTAGACTTAAATTTTGAGCTAAAAATCTGAATCGTTGGCAGTGATTAAGTAGCGCAAACTGAACTGCGTTCAGGAGTTGAAATTTGAAACACCTAATCTTGTAATCTTGATTTGTCTTGATGCATACTATCACCCTTTAAAGTTTTGCCCAAGAGTTTAGATTCACCCTGTATATAGAACCTTTTGTATAATCTACTATTGTATACTAAAAAAATATGAACTCTAACACATGAAGCAGCACAGCAGAATCTATTAGAGATGAGTTCGGGCTCTCTTTTCGGAGCCCGGGCCCGTCCGAGCCCGATGATTTTAAATTCAAACCCGCCCGAGCCCGAAACATTTTGTGTCATTAAAGCCCGAGCCCGATACCGAAAAAAATTGCATAATATTTAAAAATTGTTTTAAAAGTAATATCTCATTTTTAAAAAAACTTCGTACATGAAAATAACTGTTTATCCGGTGCACATAATTAATTTTATGGATATTTACATTCTATCTTATCAAAAGAAAAGTTTGGTATCAAATAAAAATATACTTCCTTAAAAGGATGTAAATATTTTTCTCTCCAAACAAGCAAATCTTATGGACACATTAACGAAGTGCGTTTTATGAAAAAAATGAATAAAATTTGCAAAATTTACTATTTCTATGCAGAAGAATCGAACAACGTTTTATATTTCCTATAAAAGGTGTATATCGTAACTTATAATTGATTCCTTAATTAAAACAATATTTCATTTTCCTGAAATCAGCTTAAATTAAAAATTTGACACCGGTATCTGAAAGATCCTGTGCTTTTTAGGAAAAGTTGAAACACTCTTTGATTGCTTTCTATCGGAATAACAATATATGACAATTATATCTACTTACGAATGAAAGTGACTTCGTAAATGTGCAGAGCAGAGTTTTAGCATCAGCAGAGTTCACAATTAAAAATATAATCACTAACGTTGTCTTCATATGAAGAGCGAGTATGACTTGCACACAATAGAAGACTAAAAATTTGCAAACCTAAGCTAATGCTGATTGACTAAGAATGAAAAATAATATTCATCTCGCATTAGATCGCTAAAAACATAAAATAAAATAAACGGTCCAATAAAAAAATATCCAAATGTCACAAACGAAAATCTAGCAACAAATACTATTGGCGCCATATCACCCAGTCGTCAGTCGCGTCGCAAATATCGTAAATTTTCTTTTAAAGTAACATTCTAATACTAGAAAAGAAAAATAAGATTCCTGTTTCCCCTTCTATTCATTCTGATCAAAATAACATTAAAATTACCTGAAATAGAATATGTAATTTTTTAGGAAAAAAAAGTTATTTTTATTTTTTCTATATGAGAATAAATAAAATTGTCAGTTTCAGAAAGAATGAGCCCGAGCTCGCCCGGGCCCGAAGGCTGGTATAAAAATCAAGCCCGAGCCTGTGTCGGGCCCGGGCCCAGACTCGGGCTGAGCCCGTCTCATCTCTAGTATCTATTACACACAGCAGTATCTATTACTTTTCTACGCATGAGAAAAGTAATAGATACTGCTAACTAACGCGAAATTCGAGTTAAGAAAACTTTTATTACGTTCCTACAGTTTAAAAATCAATGCAATTTATGGCACTGTTTTACACTAAGAATAGATTCTGTGTCACAATTGAAACCTTTTAAATATTATCCTTGTCGCTCTCTACACACTCTACACAAAGTTTAATAAAACACTGGCTTTTCACAAAGTTATTTATCTATATTTTTTCGGGGCAAAACTAAATCGACAAATTGAATTAGTTTAATTCGGACATTAAATTTATAACATATTGCTTTTATCATATTAATGCGGCAGATACAATTCATTATACATTTTTGAAGATATTGCAGTTCGTTCTGCGACCTACCGGTGAGTCGCGAACCGTAGTTTGGAAACCCGCTGATTCATTCTTTTGACATACGCAAAATACCCTTCACTTTAATTTAAAATAAACATTTTCATCGGATTTTTTTTTGTATCGTGTCTTGTGATACAGAAAATAAATTATTTTTCCTCTATATTAAATGACATTTGATTATAAATAGATATTGATTAGAAAAAGTGTCTTTTTTATTTTTTTTTAATCACTAGGGGATTCTACATCTTACGAGCTACGTCCGCCAACACTCCCCCTCCACCCCCCCCCCCATTCAAGACACCGCAGGTTTTAAAAACACGTTAATTCGCACGGTTTTAAAAGGAAAGCTTGAATTATAATTAAACGACCAGTGATGATCTTCTGTAGTAGGGTTGTCGTTAATTTCCCTTTGATTGAAGGATGTTTCGGTTCTTAAGGCCAAATAAACTGCTGTCGCGACAGCTAACGGCTGTTTTCGCGATTGATTAAATAAGATCAATTAAACATTTTAAAATCAGCCTTTTTTTCTTAATTTATAGCGACGCTACAAGAAAATTGTTTTAAATAAGACGTTTAAATGGATAACTTTAAATATGACGTATAATTTTCACCAAAATTTTCTTTCTCTTTTTAATACTAATGTGAAAATACATTTTCTAATTGAAAGACAATATTATTTGTATTGTTTTAAACTTGGCAACAATAGATAAAAAGACTTTTCGAAATATAAAAAAAATTTCTCCTGTAAATATTTTTAAATTGAAACAGTTTGGCAATATTATTATTTGGGCATTTTAAATATGACGAAATTTTCCCCATTTACTGCTTTAAACGCATACTAATTTTATTATTATTTTAAAGTTTTCTTTCTCTTTTTAATATTCACGTATAATACACTTTTTAATCGAAAGGAAATATTATTATTTGCGCTGTTTTAAAATTTGGCAATGGGTAAAAAGAAAACTTTTGAATGACTTTCGAAATATGAAATAAATCTCTTTTCAAATAACGAAATCTTGAATAAAAATTTGAAAAAAAAACCCCTGAAAAACTAATTAAATAAAATAAAAAAATGAATTCGCACTGCACATCGCAATCTTGTCAAGTATATCCCTGCAAAAGATTGTTAAATTGCTATGCATAGTTTCTGTCACTATAAAACTTTTTTAACGGAACTCTTTTGACTGACTTCAATATTAAATTCTCTTAAAATACTACTAACTGGCCCCCGCCCGGTGTTGCCTGGGCCCGTGATAATAAATTTAAAAAAAACCATCAAGTTTTTGTTATTTTATATCTTTAAACCGATTTCTATTAAATTATATTTTGAGAGGAAAAATTCGCGAAAAACTATTGATATTTAGTGATAAAAGCACTCATTTTCTTGTTTTTTTTTTTTTTTTTTTTTTTTAAGTAGGGTCGTTTCATAGTTTTAAAATAAAAAGTTTTTTTATCCAAACTCTTTGAATCTTTATTGGTGATAAATAAAACGGTTTTACAGCCAGTGTAAAAATTTCGTGAGAAAATATTGTTATCCAGTTGTAAAATAAATGTTTTTTTCTCGCTTTTTTGTTTGTATATTTTTCGCGTCGGCTCGTTTAATATATCAATAAAAAATTAGTTCTCATCTTCCGAACTCTCTGACATTTCAATTCGTTATAAATATAAATGTATCCAAACTCTCTTTGAAATTTTGTATGAAATTATATTTTAAAATGAAAAATTCGCGTAAAAATGTTGATATTAAGTGATAAAAGTGCTCATTTTATAGTTTTTTTACGTAGGGTCGTTTCATAAGTTTTAAAATAAAAAGTTCCTTCTGTCCGAACTCTTTGAAATCTTCATTGGTGATAAATAAAACGGTTTTATAGCCCGTGTAAAAATTTCGTGAAAAAATATTGTTATCTAATTGTAAAAGAGATGTTTTCTTCTCGCTTTTTTGTTTGTTTTCGCGTCGGCTCCTTTAACATAGCAATAAAAAAAAATAGTTCTCATCTTCCGAACCCTCTGACATTTCAATAGGTTATAAACATAACTCTCTTTAAAATTTTGCGAAAATATATGCATGTTTAGTAGTGAAAACATGAGTTCTTTAAAAAAAAAAAAGCTTTAGCTTTCAACCTCAGAGCAAAAGTATCCGTTTTCAATCAGCCCTTTTCAATCCGCCTAGTCTAAACAAGCTATTCAAGCAGGTTTCTCGTTTCTGAGGGGAGAAGCATTCAAAAAAACGTTGACGCATGCGTAAAGAGACGATATTCAAGTGGAAATTTGACAGAATGCGTTTTTCGTTTTAAATACATGGAAATATATAGTCTGCTTCAGCGTGTTCATCAAGCAATTCTCTATCAAGCATCCAATTTTCATATTTTTATATGCAATAGTTTGCTTGCATCAATATTAGTGGCGAAGAACTTCAAAATATCTAAAAAAGCTTTATTAGAAGAGCTCACTTATGTATTAAAGCTAACGGAAAACACTTATAGAATGCTTAGCAAATTATTATTATTATTATTATCATTTAAATTATGTTCGTAAGTTTTAAAATTACATTTGTCTCTTAACATGAACTCTACCCGTCTAGCTCTTTTGTCTTTCATTTGGATTTATTTCTAATGCAAATTTTCACCCTTATTAATATTTAATTTGGTTCTAAAGAACGCCATTCTCAATTTGTACATAGTCTCTAATTTCACTGATTAAATAATATTTAAATAGTTCGAAAAAGTGGTATAAGCCAGCTTTTTTCCTTCATTGCTCAGTGTCCAAAGATACGGACATAAAGAATCTTTAATGATTTTGTTGCAGAGAAACGAAAATTCTTCTAACTGCCCAATTTTACATGCAAAAGTCATACAAAATTTTAAGAATATAATTTTTTGAAAATTAGCGAGAAAGCCATTTTTATTAACAGTATTGGTTCCTTACTTTAGTTTTAGCTCTTTTGCAATTTACGTTACCTACTTACAGTGTGTCCCAAAAATGACTGATGTATTTTGAAAGTAAATTTAAAAAATAACTAGTCGGATATACTAATCCCAAAACTTTCTTCCATCTCACACAGGTTTCGCATACACTAAAAAGAATCAGTACAATTTACATCAAGGTCTAACTGAATCTGAAGTTTGATGAAATTCAGTGCATTAGTTGAGATATGACTATCGCTAAAATCGTGTAAATCCTGCAAAATGCTGCATAGCAGCGTCACCTGCTGGGCGATTTTTACCAAAAAGTAATGAGCTCCCATTTATATCAGAGACTAATTGAATATAAAGTTTTATTAAATTCCGAGCATTAGTTCTTGAGATAGAGCTATTGTGGAAATCGCGAAAAATGCTGCATAGCAGCGCCACCTGCAGTGCGATTTTTACCAAAAACTAATCTGCCCCAATTAATATCAGGGACTAACTGAATATAAAGTTTTATTAAATTCCGAACATTAGTTCTTGAGTTAGAGCGCCCACAAAATTTTTGTCACATACAGACATACAGACAGACATTTTCTAAAAACTGTCAAATCGTGTTCAGGACCTTCTAAAACGTATAAATCCGTCGAAAACCGGAAGTCGAAAATTTTCATGTATCCAATACTTTTTTCTTGTAAAGATAGAAGAAAGTAAAAAGGAACGCGATAGAAATGTACCGTTTACGGCCTTATGTTTGGGAAACCAGGGAATTTTATCCCACCAATTTGAAAATTTAGTTAACGTTTTCTTCAAACGACGGCACTGCAGGTAAGCGAGAACTGCAGAGAAATTGAATCCGTCACATCTTCATTCGGTATTCTCTACGCATTCTGTTAGTGGGTGCTTTTGAAAAAATATATACACTGTTGAAAATGGTTTATTCGTCGGTACAGCGGATATTATACTTTCTTCTATCTTTACAAGAAAGAAAGTATTGGAGTCATGAAAATTTTCGACTTCCGGTTTTCGACGGATTTATACGTTTTAGAAGGTCCTGAACACGAATTGACTGTTTTTAGAAAATGTCTGTCTGTGACTCTGTCTGTCTGTCTGTATGTGACAAAAATTTTGTGGCCGCTCTATCTCAAGAACTAATGCTCGGAATTTAATAAAAATTTAGATTCAGTTAGTCCCTGATATAAATGGTTGCTGATTAGTTTTTGGTAAAAATCGCCCGGCAGGTGGCGCTGCTATGCAGCATTTTTCGCAATTTCCGCAATAGCTCTATCTCAAGAACTAATGCTCGGAATTTAATAAAACTTTAGATTCAGTTAGTCCCTGATATAAATGGGTGCTGATTAGTTTTTGGTAAAAATCGCCCGGCAGGTGGCGCTACTATGCAGCATTTTTCTCAATATCCGCAATAGCTCTATCTCAAGAACTAATACTCGGAATTTAGTAAAACTTTAGATTCAGTTAGTCTCTGATATAAATTGGTGCTGATTAGTTTTTGGTGAAAATCGCCCAGCAGGTGCCGCTGCTATGCAGTATTTTGCAGGATTTACACGATTTTAGCGATAGTCATATCTCAAGAAATAATGCCCGGAATTTAATAAAACTTGAGTTTCAGTTAGACCTTGATATAAATGGGTGCTGATTCTTTTTAGTGTATGCGAAACCTGTGTGAGATAAAAAAAAAGTTTTGGGATTGGCACATCCGACTAGTTTTTATTGACTTTCAAAATCCATCAGTCATTTTTGGGACAAAAGTTGCATTTTCAACAGATAAAAAATTAAATCGCGTTAAGGAAAACCCTGTATACCGGCCAATATATTATACCCTTTGGTGAGTCATCTCCCTCCCCTTTTATATGTACGCCCCCACGGAGCGACAGTAAGATTCTTTCATTCAGTCACAGCCATGCTCAAAGCAATGTGACCATAATAATCGCTCCCGCTAGCGGAGAAACAAATAAATAATTATTACATTTTATAACAAGTTGGAAATTGTATGTTAAACGTGACAAATGAAGTTCGTTCGTTTCGTGCTATAACTAGTTTTACAGTGTAAAAAAAAAATCATCATTATTATTTCAGTGAAATAAATTATATCGTCTGCTGTGAGCGAAAAGAGGATGCTTTTCTTTTTATTATTACGTATGCCATGTTTACAGATGCGAATTTTTTTTCGACATCAGATAGCGCTGTAAAATTCACCATGGTGATCTTGCTTTGCGAATGATTAGCTCCATGGTTTAATATTTTGATGACTCACGATGAATGAATCTTTTGTTTATTTACTTTGATGGGTTGAGATATTCGGCTGTTAACCTAATTTTCACTGAAGTTATCTCAGAATCTATGCATTTTTTAATGTAATTCATCTATCTCTCAAGCAAACAATTTTTTAAACGATTTTTCTAAAAATGTAACTTTTATGCAATTTTATTCGAAATTTTTTTTTTTGAATAAAAGGGGCCTCTCGGCATATGGAAAAAGATGAGGTTAGCCGGTATTTGTTTTCCTCAGTTGACTTGCGCTTTTACTATATAGATTACGCATGATAGGATTTAATAGAATAAACGCATAACATATTTAAAAATCCAATTTCAAAAACTACCAACAATATTCGAAAAATATCCGAACTGTTTTGTTCAGCCCTGTATAAGATCTATAAATATATACTAAAATAATGCTAAATTTTAGTTCGGTTAGGAAACGCGTAGCACAGTTTAAAATTTCCCTTCTGGAATTTCCACCAATAAACGGTAATGTACTCGAGAAATTTTGTGCTACCCTGTATAGGAACTATACAATTTATAACACCAAGTAACAGACAAAAAATGAGTTAAATTTAATAACGCGTTCCGCAACTTAAAAAGCACTTCCAGCAATTATTATTAACAAGCAGTACTTTAACCGAATTCTTTTATATGTCCCTGTAAATGAACGATGAATGCTATACACACAATATTCTTTAGTAAGCCTCTTGTAATCCATCTTAGTGATATATATCAATTTCAATATGTTTGAAATAGTGACAATTATTAAAATAAACCGCAAACGATTTTTCTCCACAGACCGTAATGTAACGGAATTCTTTTGAGTGTCCCTGTAAAGGAACTATAAGTGCTATGCACACCACATGCTATAAAGCCTCTTGTAGTGCCCCTCAGTGATATATACCAATTTCCGTATGCTTGAAATTGTGTAACATTATTAAAATAAACAGAAAATAATTTTTCTTCATAGACCGTAATGTAACGGAATTCTTTTGAGTGTCCCTGTAAAAAAAAAAAAAAAAAAAAACTATAAGTGCTACACACTTCATTTTCAATACCGAACATGCCATACTAAACCTCAATAACACATATCAATTGCATGACAATCTGAATATATTTACGCGAGTTAGAGCTTGGACAGACAGACGAACTGAATTCATAAACACTTTTCAACTATGTTGGAAAGTGTTAAAAACGATGGGGACAAAAAACATTTCTTAAAAGTGGGGGAGGGATAAAAAAGGATCTCTTTAAAGTTTTTTTATTTCTAAACTAATTTGATGTTAACTTAATAATTTGTTAACTAAACTAATTTGATGAACTAATTGAATTAACTCTGCTTTCATTTCTGCTGCTTCATTTATTTTAAAAACTAATTCTGCTTGTGTGTGCGCGCGAGAGTGGGTATACGCGCATGGCAAAAAAAACAAACAAAAAAAACATGTTATTCTAATAACTTAATTAAAAAAAAAATAGTTGAGAGAGAGAGAAAGAAAGAAAGAAAACACACAGATATCAGTATTTTGAAAGGACAAATAAATAGTATTATTGTTTACTAATGCTTTTTTTTTTATAATTTATAAATTTATTCTTTTAAATCCACAATAGATGGCAGCACTAAAAGACCTCAAATTCGTAGAAATGATCTTCCAGAACAATAAAATGAATAAAGTTTCATGGCAAATGGGGACTTTTTTGTTTGAATGTGTTTTAGTGTATGTTTCATGAATATATTAATAATATTCTGAGAAAAACACTGGATAGATCGCAATGTTTATTCTAAAGTAACACACTCTTATAAATGAATGAGTTGTATCACTTTAGGAAATGATTGTACGATATTAGAAATTGATATATCTTGAGATTAGGAATCTGTCAATAGACGGCAGCACCAAAAAGGTTATTGGAGCGAATTATGAATCCTTCATATAAACAAAATAAAACACTATTATTTTCTTACTTCCATGCATACGTAAAGGGATAGATAGCATTTTTACAGTATTTTGAAAGGACAAATAAATAGTATTATATTTTACTAATACATATTTTATTTTTAAATAATTTATAAATTTATTCTTTTAAATCGTCAATAGATGGCAGCACTAAAAGACCTCAAATTCGTAGAACTGATATTCCAGCACATCTTGTTTTACAAGATAACAATAAAATGAATAAAGTTTCACGGCAAATGGGAATGATTTTGTTTGAATTTGTGTTTTAGTGTATATTTCATGAATATATTAATAATATTCTGAGAAAAACTCTGACGGTTTATTTTAATAGATATTAATAGCTATTTTGTAAAAAAAAAAAAAAAAAAAAAAGAAGAAAAAAAAAAGAAAAAAGATTTACGTTGTGATAATGGATTAGATCGTGAAAGTAACTCATATTTGCGCAAAAAATACAAGAAGGCCATAATTTAGAATTATTTATCATGTTGAGATTTCCAGTGATAATATGATTATGGTGCCTGGTGTTGTGCCATAATATCGTGCCTATGGTCGCATTAATATTTAATGGGTTTCATTGCATTTACAAAATGTCAATCAGATCGCTTGAAAGTTTTTTGTGAGAGCTCGTCATAATTCACTATATCTAAAACTGGCAAGGTATTTGAAAGTGTTTTTCATTGTTTATGGTCTAATATGAATTTTTATTATATACAGGGTTAGTAAAAGTGATAATAATTTGCATTTATTCGTGGTAGGTTTTTTGTATTTAAGTCTGTAATAAGGTGTAAAAAATAAAATAAAGGCCATTGAAATTGGGTTAGTAGGCTTTTGATGTGAATACTTTTAGAAACTGGTTGATAAGTGTCCTTTTTCATGGAAAGAAAAAATAAATATTCATATATTCAACCAACTATAGTTGAGGGGAATAAGAAGCTTAAGGCTTCAATCATATTTTTTTATGTTTTTATTAGTTAAGGCTTCAGGTTTAGAAATGAAAGATTTTTTTTTTAAATACAGATTGTGACTGGGTACAGGATATAGTGGAAAATGCATAAATGTGTTTGATATTTTGAAGTAGATTAATTGTAAAATGGAGTAACTATATTCAATATTTGATTTAGGTCAGATGGATATAAAGTATTGTAATTTCTTATATTATATAGGATGGTTCTCAGAAAAATCATTCGTAGTACTTATTTTGTTATAAAAAAATATCGACCAAACAGCCCATTTATGGTTGCATATTCATCATTTAACTTTCAATGACTTGTGGTTTTAAATTGTTCATTTTTTTTTTTCATTTTCCGACAGAAAATTTTGTAAATCTGTCTCATTTGCAGATTTTATTTGAGTGTGAAATATATCCTTTAACCCCTCTGACCATTTAATTTTTTTTTTTCCAAAATCTTTTTGACCAATATGTATCATAGGTTTTTTTTTTTTTTTTTTTTTTTTTTCCGCCAGCAGAAGAAATAAACATTTATGCTGCTCTATAATACTGTAAAAAAAAAAGGCTCAAGCATATTTCCTTAAATCTATAAGGTTAAATACTTTTTATGTATTTTTTGTTTTATTTGAAACAATCAAAAGTCATTCACCAAGAATCTCTATACTTCTAATTGCTACTGTATTTTAAAGTCAGTGGGTTCATCACAAGTTTGTGTCAGTATTTTGACTTCACACAAAGAACAAAGTTTTGTTGATCAGGAATTTTTCACGAGCATTAATCCATCATACCGAAGATAAATATTTTACGCTTCAGTATCCTCATTATTGGTAGTGCTGTAATTCATAATCGATATGCCAAACTTTTAATGCATTTACAATAAGAAAATAATATTTTGGAACAGATTTATTTAATTGGCTTAGAAAAATAGAAGTCTGGCTGCAAAATAAAAGGTTTTTAGTTATAAACACTTTTGAAAATATAACAAGTGTCATATACTTCTACACATAAATTTATAAACGAAATTGTATTTTTTACTTATTACCTGTTTAATTAAAACAGCACTAAAATAACAAAAAAATATTCTGTTAAACAATGATTTTCCGAAATTTTGTTGAAACAGTACCAAGTTTGGCCATAAACCCTCTGACTTTTTTTTTTTTTTTTTGTCAAAATCTCGACCCATGTGTATCTCTGTTATTACATATTCAAATATGTAGTAAAATCATTTGCATTTTCACCCTTTGACAGTAGAATTTTAAAAACAAAACTGCTTCAAAAATTGTATATATGTAAATTTTCCTACAGCTGGCCACCTGGTCAGCTTATGCTAATGTATCATAAAATTTTCAAGTGGTTTCAATATAAGTGCTTATCCACAAAAAAATAAGACATCTGGTCACCTTAATTTGTATTAAATACAAAAAATTCAAAATATAATAAATTTTACTTTTCTTTATTATATACTATTATTGGCTTATATATCACTTGTTTGTTGACCTATCAGTCTCATGCAAAAACAAGTATTTTTGCATATAGACAAATTTCCCTGATTTACAGAATCTGTAGCCACCTTGCTGGCGCAGCAATTTCAAATCATTAGTTTTATAATCAGAAAAATTTTCCTGATTTTCTCTCGGAAGTTTCACAATTTTTTAACGTTTTCTCAGAACTTTTAAATTTCCCTGACTTTTCCTCAGAAATAGAAAATTTCTCTGACTTTTCCAGGTTATTCAGATGGCTAGACACCCTACTCCATATACATCATAAGATGTTTCAATGAATGAATGTTTATTGCTGTTTTCGGATGTGGCTTCATTGTTGGATTGTTTGGAAGATGGCACATTTTCAGGTCCATACATTGCATCTCAATCTATCACATATGTCTATATGAGAGTGGGAATATTGATGGATAAATAAACTTTTAATTACAGTAGACTCCTTCAAACTGCAACCCTAAAACCCACAATTTCCTAAAATCCTAAAAATGTTTCAGATGTAAACGGTGAAACTTACAGTTAAGATATAGGAGGAAAATTCAAGATTTTTTAAAATTTTTATATCATTCTGTACACATTTTATAATGTAATTCTGGTTAATATCATTGAACATATCATATATCTCATAAAGGAAGTATAAACTTATTTCTGAAAAAAAAAAAAATCAAGATAGTACTGATAACACTGATCAGCATGCATTTTGATGATCATATAAATATATATTTTTCTGAAAGTGTTTTTTATGCTGATTTCAAAAATGTAAAGCATTTTTGCACACCACGTACACTTTTTTTACAAATATTATTTTTAATTAATTTTATTCTTAAATCATAAATTACTTTATAATAGTAATACTAGATGGCGCCACCAAATTTTTTAGGAATTGATTCCATATGTATATACATTACATTAATTTAAATAAATGAGAAACTGTATTTAGGAAGCTGAAATTATTTATTAATATGATTTAATAATAATAAAAAAAATTATTTATGTAAAATTAAAAAGAAAAAGCGAAATCCATAAATTTAATTTTGTAAAAAATATCTAAATTAATACTTGCTAGGTGGCAGCACCAAACAATGTTTGATCTAATGCATAGGTTTTAACAACAATAAATTTCTTTGTTTATTCACGTCTGTTTCTTTCGATTTGAAATATGTGATATATTTCACATCTTCTTTAATTGAATAATGGCTTCACGTAAATGTGTAAATGATACAGATATATTTTGTTACATTTGTGGAAATTATACTGTAGTAAAACAAAGGCAGGATATTACAGATTTTGTTAAAAATGCTTATTATGCTTATTTTGGTGTGAGACTGGGTGACCAAGATAAGACATGGGCCCCTCATAAAGTGTGTAGAACATGTGTTGAAGGATTACGACTTTGGTTGAAAGGCAAAAAGAAATGTATGCCTTTTGCTATTCCCATGGTATGGAGAGAACCTAGAAATCATCATGACGATTGTTATTTTTGCTTAGCTAATGTTCATGGGTATAGTTCGAAAAATAAAAAAGGAATTATATATCCTAACTTGCCTTCTGCAATAAGACCTATATTGCATAATGAAAGTCTTCCTGTTCCTTCTCCTCCAACCAATTTGGAAAGCATAAATGAACCAAATAATTCAGAAGATGATGAAAATCAAGAACAAGATGTCTATAAACCAGAAGTAAATGATAAAGCTCCAATTTTATTTAATCAGCATGAACTCAATGATTTGGTGCGCGATTTAAATTTGCCAAAAATAAAAGCTGAACTTCTTGATTCTCGGCTTAAATCTAAGAACTTATTATTACCAGAGACACAATTCTCTTGGTACAGGCATCGTGAAAAAGAACTTGTTCCATACTTTTCTGAAAAGGATAATTTAGTATATTGCAATAACATAAAGGAAATAATGAATTTTTACGGTATCCTTTATAATGCATCAGAATGGAGATTTTTTATTGATTCCTCCAAGACAAGTTTAAAAGGGGTTTTGTTGCATAATGGAAACCAATATGCATCAATACCTATAGCCTACTCAGTTCATTTAAAGGAAACATATGAAAATCTTGAACTTTTGCTAGACCAGGTCAAATATAAAGATCATGAATGGTTGTTATGTGGTGATTTAAGTGATTGGAATGCTACTTGGACAACAATCAGGATACACAAAATTCCCATGTTTTCTGTGTGAGTGGGACAGCCGGGATAAAAAAAATCATTGGGAAAAGAAAGATTGGCCATCAAGAATATCATTATCCCCTGGAACAAAAAATGTAATTAAAGATCCCTTAGTCAATCCTAAAAATGTTTTGCTTCCACCTCTGCATATCAAATTAGGGATAATGAAACAATTTGTGAAAGCCCTAAATAAAGAAAATGAATGTTTTAAATATATTTGCAGCAAATTCCCTTCTATTACTGATGCTAAGCTTAAAGAAGGTATTTTTGTTGGGCCTCAGATACGAAAATTACTGACAGATAGTGAATTTGAAAAAACAATGAATGATTGTGAAAAGGAAGCATGGCTGAGCTTTAAATGTGTAGTGGAGAACTTTTTAGGAAATAAGAAAGACCCAAATTACAAAATTATAGTTGCAGATATGTTAGAAAAATTGAGATTACTTGGTTGCAACATGAGTATAAAAATACACTTTTTACATGCACATATCGAATTCTTTCCCGAAAATCTCGGAGCAGTGAGTGAGGAACACGGTGAAAGGTTTCACCAAGACATCAAAGATATGGAAAAACGGTACCAAGGCAAGTGGAATAAAAATATGATGGCAGATTACTGCTGGATGTTAAAGAGAGATCTTTGTGCTAGTGGACGAAAAGCAACTAAAAGGAATTTTTCTCAAACTAATTGATTTTTTTAATATTAATCAAATTTGTCCATATTTAAATATATTGTAAGTATAATTATTATGTCTATACTTTAATTTTTCATACATTAATTTTTTAATACATATCCTAGTCTGTATTAATTATTTACCTTTGAATAATAATTTTTTTTTATAAATTTATATAAGTGAAAGTTAAAAAATCATATGTTTTTATAAATTTACAAATTGTTAATTTGTAAAAAATCCTGACGTGATACGCAAATTTCGACTTTACTTTTGAAATCAGCTTAAAAAATTGATCTAAAATCACCTATTCATTTTTAATCATAAAAAAAAAAGTTTCAATATGCAGATCAGTGTAATTAGTGGTTTAGCTTTTTTGGTTATTAAATCTAGCCAAACATCAAATAAAATTTTGTAATTTTATGATTTTGATATAAATTACTAGTGTACCTTTATATGAGGCGAGTTTCATTAAATAATTAAAGAGAAAATTATCTCATTATTATGCATATTTAGTCATGTGTTATTGATTATATTTATGTAACCTTTACTTTTAATATTTTAATCATTTTTTAAATTTTTATTATTTTTCTTAATTATTTTAATATTTTACTTTATGGTAAGCATTCATGATAATTTTGAATGCATTATTACATTCAAATTGATGTTTAAAAAATGTACAAAACAGTGACCAGAAATCCACAAAATTCTAAAATCTGTACAACTTCTGGTCACAAACAGTGCGGATTTGAGGGCATTTTCTGTATATACACTGCTCAAAACAATTAAAGGATATTTGAAGTTTTATACAAAATAAAGATATAAACGAATTTTTTTTGCCGAAAATAGAAGAAGAGAATCACAAATGCAAATTTTTCTGGTTTTCAAACTGGAGTATGCAAATTTTGAGTTCAACGTCAAAAACGTCGCTTCAGCGGCAGCGAATGAAATTTGACTTTCAACTGGATAAAAGAGAATGAAGACAAGGATGATCGGCATTCAGTGATTGCTTTGTTTCGATGAGTACGATGTCTCAGCGAAGTCATTTGACAGATTCAGAAGCTTGGAGAATTGTTGGTAGGTTAGAAGGGGGCCAAACTCAAGCCGAAGTAGCGCAAGCCATTGGAGTGTCATTTCCAGGATCTGGAACCGTTTTTTGGAGAGTGGATGTGCAGGCCGAAGACCAGGGCAAGGTCGTAGACGGGCAACAACGCCCAATGAAGATCGGTATTTAGCGTTAACAGCTCGGAGACACCGAAACATGAACGCTACTCTTCTCTAACAACACCTTCGCTCGGCTACAGGCACCACGATTTCAACTCAGACTGTCCGAAACCGGCTCCATGCTGTAGGTCTGTATGCTCGCCGACCGATGGTATGTGTTAGATTAACATCAAGGCATCGTCGCGACCGCAGGGAGTGGGCAACCGAGCATGTCAACTGGAGGAGAAATGAATGGAGCAATATTCTGTTTTCTGACGAGTCTTGTTTTTCTGTGCATCCGGATAATAGGCGTATTTTCATCTGGAGGGACCGTGGCAGTAGGAATAATCCTGCGTTCGTGCACGAAAGTGTCAGATTTGGCGGTGGAGGAGTGTTGGTGTATGGTGGCATCTCCATTGACGGGCGCACTGACCTCTACATCATTCGAGATGGAGCTCTGATTGGTCGCCGATATAGGGATGAGATCCTCAGACCTATTGTAGTCCCTTACGCTGCAGCAATCGGAGATAACTTCATTTTAATGGACGATAACTGCAGGCCACATCGTGCAAACCTGGTGGAGGATTTCCTTTTCGAGGAAGGAATCGTTCGAATGGAATGGCCAGCGTGTTCTCCAGACATGAATCCAATCGAGCACGTTTGGGACGCTCTAGGAAGACGAGTTTCTGGCCGCCAACAACCCCCACAAACTCTCCAAGAACTGGAAAGAGCTCTTCTGGAAGAGTGGGGCAGAATACCCCAACTCGTCATTAATAGCCTCATTGAGTCCATGCCTCAAAGGTGTTCAACGTTGCTGGCCGCCCGTGGAAACCATACCCCCTACTGAAAATGGTTTTCTTTGAAGAAAACACCTTTTCTTATTCTTTTTTTCTCATATGCACAAATTGTGTTTTTTTCCTTTTGTACACAAATGCGCAATAAAACGCATTTTTTTCTGCCAAACATGTGTAATTTATTCTCATATAACCTACTATGTCTGTCGACCATGTATCAATCAGCTAAAAAGTTTCCCAGATACAAAATCCACCTAAAACTGCAATATCCTTTAATTGTTTTGAGCAGTGTAATATACATATACACACACGTTTCTACAGTATTAAGAGTTGTACTTGATTGCATACAATGGAGTCAACTTTGAAAAAACAACGTCTTTGATTCAGTAAATATGGTACAGTAATCCCTTAACATTCGCAAGGGTTACATTCCAGAAAAACCTCGCGAATGTTGAGTCTATCTCTCTGCACTAAAAAATGAGTAACATTCTATAAAATATTAATTAGAGTGACATAGTATTTGAAGAAAACAAAAGGAATATGTATTAACAGTACGTTATGCATAACATATATGTATGAATGTACACACATATTCATATTTATGAAATTTATTTAATGAAGATAATTCAAATTAACTGACTGGAAAAATAATTACAGCTGAAAAGCATAGTTTTTTTTAATAAAGTAATTTCGACTCTCTCTCTCTCTACTTGCAAAGAGATGGTTATGTATGCAGCTTCAGCTCCATATAGCAGTTTCAGCTCCATCTCTACGAGAACCTGCACAAGCACATTTTAAATTAATAAATTGAAGATGTCGTTACCGTACTACTTGTAATATCCCCATTACAATGAGTATTCTTCTGCTGTTATTATTTTGTTTTCCTACAACACTCGCTCCTTTTTCAGTAGACAACTCAAAATTGATTTGTAAATACTGAGTTACATACTGCAGTGCCGAAACTAGCCTTTTTGGCGCCCGGGGCAAACATGGATTTTGGCGCCCCCCCCCCCCCTTCTCCGAAAAGAAAATTTCCAAAGCGAATTTTTTCTAAGTTTCTAAAATTTAAAGTATATAATCAGATAATCTGTAATATTGAACTAATCGTAATCAGCTTTGTCAAATACTGATTCATTAAAACCTTGAAAATGGAATCGAAAGGAACCGAAAAATATTCCGCTTTATGCAGGTTTTCATCTTAGGAAGTATAATTATTGATATACGCAGGGGCGGAATTTAAGGGGTCGCGATGGTCTCAATCGCGAGAGGCCCCGCATCCAAAGGGCCCCCAAAATCCTCTTTTGAGTTCAACGAGAAAAATTATTTTTTGATCAAAGGATTTTCTTAGCAATTTTCTTTAATTAGTATTACTACATAATTTTCATGTAATTTAAATAGAATATTTTTTATACCATTTGCCATTCCCAGAAATGTTTTAGTTATGTTTAAATGTTTTTCCTTGTCTTCTTTTCTATTAGCAATTATCAGAACTGTGAACGGTTGTGGAGGGTTGGGGTGAGACTCAAACTTGGATCTGAGCTGAAAGGAACCCTGTTACTGTTAGAGACTTTTATGACGATTTAATTACACAGATTCAGAGTCTAATTAAATCAGATCTGATAAATCTAAATCTAGATCGTGATACTGGGGCCCCTGATTTATGGGTGCCCCATACTTGGTATGCTGTTTACATAAAGCTGATATTTAGAATGCATTTGACTTTATTATTGATTATAATCGATATTTTACAGTTTTAGAGTAGGATAATATTAAAAACAAAAAGAAATTCAGCTTGACTATTACAGGGGCACACGATGTATTTGTCCCGAAAATTTACATTTGGATCTAAAAAAATAATTACAGCAAAAGAATGGTTCGGCAAAACACGTAAAAATGGGTAAAAGACGAATGTTTTTTTTTTTTTTTTTTTGCAAAGATAAAGGCAGAGACGACTTTATTATCCATGGCACCCTGTGCGAGGTTTTTTTCTGCGTCTCTACAAATGCTATATTCTTAAGAAAGAAAAAAGGGGAGGAGAGGTTTCTATTTTATCTTGCATATGTTTCGTCCCCTTAGTTTTTAGTGTCATTAGCAATAGCCAACTTCGCACCCTTTAAAGCCGGATCTGTATGTAAAAAAGTAATTGTAACAAATGGTATGGCGGCATTTTTCATTTATCTGGAAATGGCCAAAGGACGAGAAAATAATTTGGGAGGATAAAGGCAGGGGCGGCTGTGGTTTTATTAGTCATAGAAACTTGGGTATGGTTTTCTCCCTGCACCCCTACAAATGACATTTTTTTTTTTCAAAAAAAGTTTTAACAAAGAGTTTTATTTTGCGTATTTTTCAAAATATTCTTTCAAATATTATTTGTTTTTAGTATCCAAGGCACTCGCCCAACCTCGCCCCCTCTAATAATACTAGATTGGATCTGGATAAAAAAGTAATTTCAGCAAAATTAACAGGCCGGTATATTCCATTTGCCGTCAAGGGCGGCAAAACGCTTAGAAAACTTTTGCAAAAAGACGAGTAAAAAACTTTTTGGAAGATAAAGCGAGGGGCGGCTCCGGCTTTACTAGCCATGGCACGCTGTATGAGATTTTTTACTGTACCTCTACAAAGGCTATACTTAAAAGAAAAAGATTTTACTGAGAATTTTACTTTGGGCATTCATCCTCCAATTTGTGTTTATTGTCCAAGGCAGTCACCCCTTGCCCATGACAAAATGGAAAAAGAAGAAAGCACCATGCTGGGAGAAAAGGAAAAAAATAGAACAGCCTTCATAGAATATATTTATCTAATAGAAAATCAAAGTGAGGGAATCATTTGCCAATTATCCATGCTGGACAGTGCAGTACCGTATCCAGACGACGTTGAACAGTGTCATATACAGACACGAGTAGGGACTGATCTTGAAAAATGTTAGTGATTCTCCTAAACCACAGGAAGAGATTTAAATGATAGACGACATAGACATGATACATTTGGAATGGGAGAAAGAAAATAACCTAAGAGAACAGTTCGTTTTTTATTCATTTGCTATCTTTTATTGTAGACGAATCTTTTTATCTATTTGTCTATTTTAATGTATTTGGTCATTTTTCTTTTGGATTTTCCGGCTACGAGACTTTTTATACAAATTTCATATATATATATACAGTTCTATATCAAACAACAAACAAAATCTGCATTTGGCGCCCCCTCCACCTTCAGTTCTGCTAGCGCCCGGGGCACGTGCCCCCTCTTAGTTTCGGCCCTGACATACTGAGAAAACACAGGGGAAACAACCTTTAATCACTGTAAATTCTGAAAAAACAAAGATATAATTTTTAAAAAATCGCGAATAATCAAGTCAGATTCTCGCGAATGTTAAGTTTTCCGCAATTTCATGTTTGCGAATGTTAAGGGATTACTGTATTTTTCTTAGTCACTCAGGTGCATAAATATCGGTGATATTTTAAACTAAAACTTAAAGCGTAATAAAGAAATTCCTGACTTTGCACATTAATCTTTTGCGAGAATTACTCCAATAGCTGTTACCACTTACTTGTTATTGAATTTTAAATATCGGAATGACCATGTGCTACTTTAGTAATAATCTACAAAATTGTTTTAATACATTTATAAAACATTCTAATATTTTAAGAAAAATTAACAAGAAAGAAAATTACAGAAATATCAGATTCCTTAATAGCCAAAATAAATGGGTTATTAACCCTTTGTATCACCATGTTGCATATCTGCAACATATCCAAAAGTCAATGTTACTTATACAGTGGGGATTTAAAAGATGATTTTATTCATTGCTGCTATCTCCCAACACAGTAGTTAATATAAAATGTTCATAGATTTCTCAACAGATGGAAATACTGAGTTAATTTTTCTTGTTAAAGTTTTGTTTATCATTTGAGCAGTTTCATAATGTTATTGCTAAAATGGACTTTGTAAAATTAAAAAGGCTGGAGACATCCAAAAATAAATATATACAGTGGGTGATGGGTTAACAAACTTAATCCGTTCCAAAACAATGTTCACTAACCGAATTGTTCGTTAACCGATCATAGATTTAGTATAGATTTGTATGGGAATTCAATTAATTCGTTCTTAAAAAGCTAAATAATATACATAAAAAATTAATATAAATTCTCCCTAAATTTATTTAAATGTAATAATAATAAAACCCACATCACACACATACAGTCTTGCCCTTCTTTTACAGGCATGCTTTTTTTGAGTTAGTGGTGCATTACATTTTTGACAAAAGCTTATTTTTCCTTTCTGGAGTTTTCAACCTTCCATTTTTAATAGGCTTAATATACGTCCGTATACAATATAGACAGATTGTATTTTGATGGCTTTGTCCATGTCGTGTTGTACTTAAAAAAAATGATATGACCCTTGTAAAAATTTTTAGGATCACATTTACTGACTACAGCATTAAATAATATCAATTTATCACTTTGACCTATAAAAAACTCCATTAGTTCTCTCAAAGATCGTGTTTACTGCCGGGCCCAATAAAGCTCAAGTGGAGCCTAGAGCCTGTTAATAATCTAGGAACTAAATTTAAATTAAAATAATTAATTTCCAATTTAAAATAATTCTTAAAAGAGACACAAAATATAAAAAATAATGTTTTTAATCTGTTCATTCGAAACTGGGGCCCGAATCCCCAGTAGCCCATGAATTAATTAGGCTATAAGTATACAACTGTTAAAATGTTCTCTAAGTTGATACTAGATGAAATTAAATACAGCTTTGCAAATTTGAAACACAGTGTTGCTTGGGTTTGTTTTGTGAGGTGTTCATTAACTAAACATGTGTTCGTTATCCGAACATAAAAATCTCTCGTAAAAGTGTTCGTTAACCGATAACCCACTGTACAAAGGTTAGTTCATATACTTTACAATATTGTATTAGAAAATTGACAATTTATGAGAAATACATAATTTTTTGTTTGTTGAAGATGTGAAAAAAGTACCTTTCAGTCAATAATCTTTTATTTTTATGTTCTAAATTTTAAAAATTATTTTTTACATGCTTAAAATGATCTATTGTAACATCTGAGTAAATATTTTTCAAAATAAGAGTTGTCGAGTCACAAAGGGATAGTTATTGAAATGAATTTAGGTGGTGAGGCACAATTTTTTTTCTATTAAGACATTTTCTTATTTATTTGTAGAAATTTCACATGTTTGAGGCATAAGAGTATAATTTTTATTTTGGTAATTAGACTACTACATAGCTGCCAACCTTCTTATTTAAAAATCAAATAAACATACATTGTACCAGAAATTTTCTCTATTAAATCAAATCAAATAAGTACCACATAAAAACAAGACACATTATTAAATAATTATATTAAATAAAATTTTTGGTTCTATGTAGGATTTTTCTTTTGAAAAAAGCTAAAAGATTGGTAGCTATGATACTATAAATGGAAAGTAAAAATAAAAATCTACAGACAGGATTTAGCACTAAAATGTATGACAGAAATCTAAAACATTTTCAAAATAATAAATCTTTATTTTGAACAATATAATACAAATTTACAGAGAACAGAGTTGAACAATAACAACAATAATGAAGTAATTAAGAAATTGTACATTCAGTAGGGGCAGTACAAACCCCTTACAATAAGCCATTTATAAATTGGATGAACCAATGTTTTTTAATAACCAGTGCCCATGTTTCAAACAGCCTGGTGCCCATCCGTTTTTAATAACACTTTTTAAAATTGAGTTACCAATATAAATAACAAATACAGTATAGAACCATTTATTCAGAATGGTCGGGGCAGATGTATTGCAGATAACTGGTTGGACATTAAAGCAACATTCATTTGAAGAGATTTGTAGAATATATGTGGCTTAAACATTGTTACCGATTTCAAATTATTAGATTACTCTGATTAAGGCTCAGATCTTACCAAAATCAAAGATTAATCAGAGTTTGAAAGAAGGCAATTTCTGGCAATACCTTGGAAACAATAATACTACATAAAACTCAAAATACTCAATATCTAACTAAATATGCTTTCATTTCAAATCTTAGATATTGTTAAAGTTGTACAATTCGTGTGGTAATCTACCAAGCAATGCCCATGACAAACTGGCAGTGCATGACACTTTTATCTGGAAATATTCTGAAATCAGCCAGTTGGAAATATCGTTCTGGATAAATTTTTTAATGGTTAACAGGATTCTGGATAAATGGTTCCATACTGCACATTAACTTTGAATTTAACTTGAATAGAATCCACAAACTTCACTTTAAAATTAAAAGATAATCTAAAACAACTAATGATCATTTCTATTTAGTTACAATGTACAACATAACCAACATTGTTTTATACAACAATAATTACATCAATCAACACACATATAAAAATACAATAAAACCTGTGAAAACGAAATCACTAAGGGTTGGAAAATTTTTTCTGTTTCAGACTGGTATGATATTTCTTCTGTCAGGGGGATGCCATTTTACTGTTTAATGTTTACATCACTAATGCATGATTTATTTTTACACTTCTTGATTTAACTAAACTTTGTTTTTGTATGTAAAGATGGAATTTTATTATCGATTTTTAACTTGCTTCCTGATATGCTAGAATTATAAAAAAATATGTACAAAGAGGTATTTCCAATGACAATATAACATTTTTAGAACTTAATTATATATTAATAACCTAATTTTAACTTAATAACTTAATTCCGTGCTCACCACAGGTGATAAATCATGAAATATTCTGTATGATTAGAATTGTATACGAGTTACAACAACAGTGGATTTAATCATACACCAAACCACACTCTTCAAAAGAGGCCAACTGACTGTGAAATGGCATCAATGCAATTATACACTAAAAAGTGAAAATTAAATTAAAAAAAAAATAAATAAAGAGTGTAATAATAATAATAAAAAACCCCACATGTTTATAAATGAACAATTTAATATTAATAAATTTATGATATACGTTGAGAAAACAATTTACAAATCCTGAATAGGTAGAGCTTAAATGGTGTGTTTTTGTCTTTCCTGTTACCATATCTTAAAAAAGAACAAAATTACATATATTTTAATACATTCACTAGCTTGTGCTTTCTACTAAGCAGTGAATTTTCCAAAATTGAATTTTGTGCTGTCATATCTATGTATTGCAATGGAAATTTTTTAGAAAAATGATGAATTGCAGTCATAAAATTAGGTGTGATTTTTAAAAACATCGAATTCTTGTAAAAGAGTGTACTTTAAAAAATTTTACTTTTATACTTATTGAATGGATGAAAAACATTTTGCACTAAAAGAAGATTTAAAGTAGATTACTAAAAACAAATAGACATTTCACTCGCTTTATGTGGTTTCAGTTAGTTAAGCATTTTTTTTTTTTTTTTTTTTTTTTTTTCAGACGACCCCTTGATGAAGGTGAGGAAAATTTCAGTTAGTGTGTAAAGCATGGAATGAGTTAACCTATTTTGCCAGCCAAATACCGCCGATTTGTTATAAAACTAGAACAATAATCCAAGAAGAAATGTTCAAAATTAGTCCTTGACAAATGTGGTTACCAGGTTGCCACTGGCGACCAAGTTTTTTTAAAAATCTGGCAATCCAGTTATTTAATTTTTTTTCTGTACAAAAATTGACCTAAGAAATAAACACAAATGCAATTTTTTCTCTTCCTCAACCCTACTAGTGTGTGACAAACAGTAACATAACTCTTCCTTTTTACTTTTAATGCATGGACCAAGGAATTTCAAATAAAACGCCTCTCTTTTCCGCACTAGCCAGATAGTATGTCACAGGATTAGAATGTGGAGGGGAGTAGGGAGGTTTCGATAAAATAAGAAATACTGTCAATCCAGCTCTGTGGCATCTAAAAATGGATACAATGCTAAAGTATTTTTGTAAGTTCCAAATCAAATTTTTGTGTTCAGAATTCGAACTGATCTGTCACAATCATTTTAAGGAATAATAACATAGAAGTGATTATAAGTAATCCATTCGAAAAAAATCTATAAAACTTAATTAAAAGGAAACGTGTAAAGAATATTTATTTTTACTAAAAAGGTGCAAATATAGATATAAAGGTTTTTAAAACATAAAAGCCTGTCAAAAGATGTTAAAAAGACTGTACACTGTTTAGAGCAGTTGAAAGTGCTCAAGTTTTTTTAATACATTTTTTGATGTGTTTTTTATGTTTTAAAAACCTTTATATGTATGTTTGCACCTTTTTAGCAAAAATAAATATTCTTACACATTTCATTTACTATTCAAGGTGAACATGACGTTTAAAATTTATAGTTAAACTATATTTTATCTTAATTAAAATTTCAAGAATAATTAGTTATTCCTGAATAATTAATTAATAAGGGGTGGGGGCGTCCAGACTAGAATTTTTTTCTGGCTACCAGATTTTATTAAATTTGTAAAGCCCTGGGTGTGACAGTCAGACAAAGCTGTTTATTATGCAGAATTGAACTTAAAATCACCGTTTTACTGTTTCCTGATAGTTACTTATAAAATTAGCTCATATGTTAATGTTAAAGGAAGTTTAATGTAAATCAGATAAATTTTATTTTAAAAGTTTCAAATCAAGCTGTAATATGTACTTTCTAACATCAGGCATGAAAGTTGAAGCTCACCGAAAAAAGCTGAACTATGCGTCTAATATATACAAAGTTAATGCACATGAAATGCAGAAATAAATATTATCAACAAAAAATATAAAAAAAATTAAATAATTTAGGTATATAACATGTAAAATAACTCTGCAAGTAAAGTTAAAAGTCATATTAAAGCCCTTATTATTTTTATTCAAAACTTTTTTCCATTATTTATACTATATTATGAAAACAAATCCTCATGTTAAAATTTCTGCACTATATTAGCATACCTACTCAAACGGAAGCAAACAACACTGCTGCAAGAAAACTCACAAAAACAAAAACAGAGATATCACAAAATTTGCATGTGCATGTATAAGCCCAAAATTAATGTACTTTAGTGCTTTTGAAAGAAAGTTTTTTTTTTTTTTTTTTTTTTTTTTCTTATTTTAGTCTCCTTCCTTCGTATTTGAAAGAATATTTTGTGAAACTGGAAATACTAGAGAAAAGGTGATGACACATAGTCATTAATTATTTTGTTACGCATTTAAAAATAAATTTTTAAGCTTATATTATTACTTTTTTGATTACTGTTTTATATTGAAATGTTACAATTAAAATTAAACAGCACAGAATTGGCACATCATTATTATTTTATCTATTTATCCCCTCTTCCCTTCAAAATTTTCAGATTATGATCTCCACATTTTTTTGCATCAATCTTAGAAACAGCCAAAATGACATTATATATATAAAAAAAAAAAAAAAAAAAAAAAGCTCATTTCAGTGAAAACTTTCATGCTTGAACAATAACACATCAAAAACAAAATTGTAGTACATTATCACATTGTTTGTTTATGCATATTGGGTTTTAAGGAAGGTGGCTGTGGATCTATTGTAGATTTTCCAAATGAATCAGTGTCACGTTTCAATTAATGTGGCAATATTGCGGACACAATTAACCACACTAATCGAGGGAAACCTGCATACATAATTTTCTGGGAGTTGTCAATACAACCTCATGTTTCATGAGAGTGTTAAGACAGGATTCCATTATAGACAGATTCCACTGCATATTTATATTTTCCCCCCTGAGCATTACTGAAATAATGTACAAAAATAGATTAATAGTTTACTTTTATCACACTAACTTTTAAGATGCATTTTTGAAAAACCTTGTCACAAGGTAAAAGTAAAATATCAAACCAATAGCAAAGATACATGGTGATATTCTGTAGGAAAACCCTGAGTAAAAAAGATTTCAGAAAGGTTCATGAATAAACAAAATTAAATTAACAGTTTATTCATATGAGTTGTATCCCCCCCCCCCCCCCTCCAACTAAGTGAAAAAGTGTCCAGGTCATGATCCGAACCTGGTATCTTGGCTTAAGTTGCCGATGCTTTACCAACTAAACTACTCTGGAAAATCCGGTGGACACACTTCATTCAGACAACCTTTTGGCAATGACATCTTATCTGTTATCTGAAGTAGTTCAACAGAATAAACTGCAGGTAAAAGAACTCCAATTCCATGGGATTACAATTAAAGGAATCCGATACCAACTCTTTAAAAACATGGTAAAATTTTTGTGGTGAATTTGCAAATAACAAGACATGCATGTCTTTTTCTACAGCTTTAATAGAGTTCTAATATATAAATAAAAACATATTATGTATATATTTTTAGTTAAACAATAAAAAACAGTAATAAAACATATTACATGGAACTTTGTTATCAGTAGAGCACATAAACAAATGAGATAATTAGATACTTAATGTTAATGGTTTTAATACTTCAGCAAAGGTAGTTCAACTCATGTATTAGCGTGTATCAAAATAATTTTCATTTTTTGAATGTTTTTCTGCCAAAGCCTGTAACTGGCACTTTGTCACCCCTATTGTTGAACTAAAAATGTTATTTAAGAGGATGTATGTTCCTCTATGTTCTATAATTGTACAGGCTTTTTTCTTTCCTTTTTAGGTCACATAAAGAGTGATAGAAATGTTGAGATTTTATACATCTTAAGAGCCTACACTCTAGTCATCTGTAGAAACTCGAACGCTAATGTTAAGTCTATGGGAAGGTTCTTGACAGATTTCTCGCTCGTATTTTAATATTTTTAAATGATTTTTTTTGCATAGGATAGCTGAGGCCGATCTCTAATGTTGTTAGTTTTTACTTTTGGTTCCAGTCTTTTTTATATAAGGGTACTTTGACTTTCAGAAGCGGTTCCAAAATTGGAAATGTCAGCTTATAAAAAAAACTGGAACCAAAATCGAAAAAGTAAAAACTAACAACATTAGAGATTGACCCAGGCATGAAAGTGGGAAATAGAAAAAAAGGTGGAAAATTTTTTCCATCTGTACAATGGCAGTAAATTCTTGTAATTTTGACGCATTTTAAGAGGTATTTATACAACAAATTAAAATATAACTGTACGTGTGATTGTTATTTTCTTTTTGTAATTTATTTAGAAAATATTTAAAAAAAAAATAATAATTAACAATAAATGTATAGGTTCAATGAATAAAAAGGAAGACAGTTTGCTAAAAGTGCAAATCCAAATATACCTAATGAATTTACATGAAATACAGAAATTAGTTTTTAAAACAAATATTATTCTAGGTAATTTTGCTGCTTAAGATTTCCCCCTTTTTCTATGGGGAAAAAAGTCTCTATGATTAATATATGCACATTAAAGTGATCTTTGCTCCAGAAATACATCACTAAAACTGCCCAAAAGTGTTGTACAAATGGGACAAAATATTCTATTTAAAAAAGAACCTTATGCAAACTTTCTTTCCCTTTAAAAGTTTAAAACTGTACTCTGGAAAGATACTTTAAACTTCATCATTTGACTGATATATATCTTCATATATATATCATTTATATGACTTTCAGATGCTCATAACATAACCTGATCTTTGATTTGATAGATCTTATGCACAACAGTTCAGAAACTCCAAGGGGTTAAATTGACAAAATGTCTAAGGATTAAATTTTCTAGATCCCCCCCCCCCCCTACATGCTTCCAATATTTTCTTTTCATTTTTGTGTCTATTCAGAGAATGTGCAAAATTATTTTCAAAATTGTGGAATTCTTCCTTTAGAAGGAACTCTTTCATACCTAGATCGACCTCAGCTATCCTATGCCGAAAACATCATTTAAAAATATTAAAATGCAGAGCAAGAAATCTGTCAAGAACCTTCCCATAGACTTAACATTAGCATTGAGTTTCTTCAGATGACTAGCGTAGGTTCTTAAGGCATGATTTTAAATTAGGCCTTAAAGCCAATACAGCTGTGTGCAAAATTTGTGCAGTTGGAGGCCACGAGTAGCGCCTGGACAGTTTAAAATAAAATCCAAATGTTATAAGGAAGGGGTCTTCTGCCTAGAAATCAAATCCAGAAATCACAGACCATTAATTGTGAATTTTGACCAGTTGAAGAGGAAAGTAAAGAAGAATCCACCCATTGACATCTGAAAACTCACGGAGGAACTAGGACACACATAGCACGCCATATGACAAGTTTTATAGAAGTTTAAACAAACTTGCAGAGAATCAAGAAAAGTCAAAAAATGAAAATTCTTTTGATACACCCTAATAACTATAATACATTTTTTTAGCTGCATACCAGAAATAATAATACTAGATCACTCTTTGTAAAGTTCATTTTATAAATATGAAATCAAACATTGATATTGAGAAAATGTACACACAAAATTTATGACATGTGCAATATCACTCCTCATTTAACATGTTGACAGCCACACAAGTGGCTTTTCGGCAGACATTTATAAAGTTCAGTGTTTGTCGAGTCGATTCAAAATCCGTAATTGCAGCAATGCTTGTTAATTTTACACAAAATATTAATTTTATTTTATACAATTTTAATTCAAACATATCAAATTTTAGTTATTTTTACACATTGAATGCCAAAGTGAAATCGCTAAACATGCCTGGGAGGGGGCATGGGGTATTATTGTAAAATATATGGCAATAATTATCAAGACCCACTTCATAGCAATAAATTGTCTTCAATAAAAATACAAGTTGGAAATTGTATGTTAAACGTGACATAGGAGGTGCGTTCGTTTTATAACTAGTTTCACAATGTAAAAAAATCATCTTTATTATTTCAGTGAAATGAATAATATTGTCTGCTATGAGTGAAATGAATATGCCTTTTTTTCCCCTTATTACGTATGCCACGTTTACAAATGCAAATTTTTTTTCTACACCAGACAGCATTGTAAAATTAACCCTGGAGATTTTTGCTTTGCGAATGATTACGTCCATGGTTTAAATATTTTTATGACTCATAATGAACGAATCTCCTGTGTTTATTAACTCTAATGAATTGAGATATTCAGCTGTTAACGTAAATTCCACTGAAGTTCTTTCAGAATCTATACATTTTTTAATGTAACTCATCTCTAAAAAAAAATTTTTTTATTTCAACAATCTTTCTAAAAATGTAACTTTTAAGCAATTTTATTCGAAAAAATAAGTTTGAATAAAAATGACCGCCTGGCATATGAAAAAAGAAGTGGTCAGCCCGTATTTGTTTTCCTCAGTCACATGACTTGTGCTTTTAGTATATAGATTACATATGATAGGATTTAATAAAATAAAGAAAACTTTTATTAATATCCTTTTAAGTTTTGATTTGATTTTCATAAAATTTGAAATGACTTGACAAAATTCTACAATGATTATATATATTAAATTTCAAACCATTCAGTTGGGTAGTTTTTGCACTGCAGACAGACAGACGGACGGACCAGATGATGACTAGGTATTTATATAATTATGAATGCACCTAATAATGGCACACATATTCGTGTAGTATGGTACCTGGGAAAATATTTCTGACACACACATTTGTGTGCTATGGCACTCAATATAAAGAACATGCTTACAACAAACTGTTGTTAATAAGAAACAAATTTCTAGGTCTCACATAAACATGTCCTATATTTAAAATTTTTATAACATAAATTAGATTTAACATAAAACATAACACCCATGAAATCTTTTCTCATAACAGTTTTGTTTTTATAAAATAAAATTGGTTGTATACAAAGATGCATATAGTTCAAATAGACAATTCTGCAATTTAAACTACAGTTTTTAATTATTAATTTGTCCGAAAAATGACACTTTTCAGATTTATAAATGTGTACAAAAGTTCCAATGAGAAAAAAAATATTATCATCATAATAGTACATGTAAATAAACAAACTGTAACAAAACTTAACACTGAATTTATTAGCGTTAATAACTGAATTCCAAATTCAGCTTGATGACAGCATAAATTAAACACATCATCAGGTTAGAATACATATATCTTTCAGAATATTTTTGAAATTTTAATTTTAAAAGTCTGTTGATGTATTCATAAATGTGTACATTAATTTTTTATATTTTTTTTGCTTTAATGTACTGTTGAGTTACATTCATTTAAAAATTATTATCACTATGGATACTATGAAGTATATATATATATATCCTTTTAAAAGCAAATTTTAATTTAAAAAAATTATACATCTTTTGCTTCTGCTTGAATTTACTTTAGTGCATACTTTTAGTTTTTCTAGCGTACTCAGAAAAACATCACTTTTAAAAATCGTTGATGCATTCATAATTTCATATTCATTATTTTGTCCCAATACACATTCATATTACATTCACTTTCAAGGTATGTTCATTTTGAATTTATCACTATGGATACTGAATTTCAAGCCTAATATATTTGTAAAAGTAAAACTTAATCTGAAAAATCAAACATTATACCTCTTCCTCTACTTCTGCTTGCATTTGCTTTAGCAGTTGTTTTGCGACGTTTTGGTTGCAAATCTTCATCTGAGTCATCATCTATATCATTCCCATCAGCACCGTCTTGGAAATAACTACTTAGGTTTGTTTGTTTAGAAGCATTTCTTGGTGCATTTGTTCTTGTACGTTTTGAACTAGTTTCTTCCACATTATTTTTTGCAACACGAGATGTGCCTCGCTTACTAACAGTGGAAGTATTCCTAGCAGTAGATGAATTACCCCTAGCACCTCTTGTTCCACGACTTCCCCTGCCTCTGCCTCTACCTCTCTTTGATGTATTGATTTCGACAGTTTCATCTTCAAATAATTCATCATCGCTTTCATTATTTGTACTCCTGTTTGAAACATGGGTAGTTTTCATGACAACTTGGAATTCTGTTGTTTCATTTTGAGAATTTCTCTTTCGTTCTTCCCTAAACTTAGCCAATTCTTTATCTATATCATTTATGCTTCTTACATTTTCTTTCAAATAATTCTTTGTTTTACCCATCTGATGATTTACAAGAATACGCATGGCTTCTTTAACTTCTTTATCGACATATTCTTGTACGGCACTACTTACACCAATTTCAGAAAGGACTAACAAGCGTTTATCTTCATCTGTTTGCTCAAAATACTTCTTGACTAAATCTTCAACTCTTTTCTTTTCGATACCTTCTTGCCTAAGAATTGTTGCCAGCACTTCATGGTCAATTCCAACGGCTTTTGTTTTTTCGAGCTTTTTGCGAGAAAACAAAATTATGTCTTTGTTATTTGCTATTTTAGATACAAACCTGTGACCAAATCGATGGACACTAAATGGTTCAAACATTTGTGGATAAAATATGCGAAGTCTAACTAAAGGTATATTTGGCTGCTTTGGATGACCTAAAAAATAAAAGATATTTAAATATAAATATAATTACCTCAATAATGTACATCAATATTCAGTATTTTTTTAAATTAAATTTAAAGATAATAGACAGACACACACAAAAATTCAAATTTATAAACACATAAAAACTTTCTTTTACTTAAGTAAGATATACAAAATATACATATAAAACAATTGACCAGTCCTGGCCCAGGTCAATTTTTCACTCATGTTGGTATAGTATATTTAATTGTCTGATAAAATGTGTGTTCTTATATTATCAATGTAATATTAGTACAAATAAAACATATAAAATGGCAAACAGCTGTTTGAGAGCCTCTAAAGCTGCATCATCAGTACTAAATTTAAAAGATTAAAAACCGATTCAAAAGTTTAAGCCATGTAAGTATGCTTGCATCTCCGCATGCGACCAAGTTAGAATGGCGGCGAGTTTTTTAAAAACAACAGCGAAGTCAGGAGTCATATGTGACGTAGGAGACCAATAGAAGCACTTGGCCAGACTGGACAAGTTTAAGAACGGTGGAGAAAAAAAAAAAAAAAAGGGAGGGGGGGGGGGGGGGGAAGAATCGAAGAGAATGAATTAAATGAAAGGTAGCCAGACATTTGAAAAATTTGGGGTACTGGACATTGTGATAAAGATATATCACAGTTTTATCTTTTTTAATTACTTTATATTTCAGCTCAACGTATTTCTGTATTTTATAGCCTTTCCAGTTTAATTGCTGTTCTTTTAAAATGCCTTTTTACCAGCGATCGCGCGCCTTGTACGTTGCTTTTTTGGCAAGGCTGCTTCTGTTAGGAATATCACATGCCTCCATAATGCTTGTTAGTCTTATTGACTCAAGCAACTCATTAAATTAAATACTTTTCATAAAGTATTTCATAATACTGTCATTCATTAACATTCATGCACTCTTAGCATTCCTCATATTTGACAATAGACATTAAAGTTCCATCTTTATTAGATATAAAACACACTTCATGAATATATCTTACTTTTATAAATATATCGTTTTTACTCACCTTTTGCACTTTAATATTTTGATATTTTTAGACATCCTTTATGAATAAATACTTTTTAATGTACCCAGTCTTAAAAACGTAAATACAGAAACACAGACATGCTTTCTCACTTTGTAAGGTACAGCGACACACGGCATACATCGTAAGTTCATCTGAATAGTGCCTTGGCTACTCACCAGATGGCGCACACGTTGTTCGACCCGATTGGAAGATCGGACATCGAATCAACAAAGACACATGTATGCTAATTATGGTAGATTGTTCTGGAAGTGGGTGTTTCCGGATATTAGCTGATTCTTTTGCTAGTATATATAGTTGGGAAATCTTAGTATCGGCATCTTGTTGTGTTTGGATTCGATCGTAGTCAAGACAGCGACGATATATAGTTTAGTTATGTCGTTGTGGCTATATAATGTCTAAACTGTTCTAGGATTATTAGATAGTCGATGGCGTTCTTCTATAGTCAATAGTTATTGAATATGTGCAGCTTGGTGCAACAAGGGTGAAATATAATGTGCTATGTCTAGTGAATTTACAGATCGTATTGTATACATGTTTATCTGTTATACTGCTACATTATACTTAAAGATGGTGTGTTATCTGAAACTGATTGGACTGTGTTTATTACGATGTTATTTGTCAAGTCTTGTGAGTATTCTTCTTGTGCTATAATAAACTATTAGTGCCTGAATAATTGTTGTCTTCAATTAAAGAACTTTATCATTATACATATTTATTGCTCCAACTTTATGAGACTGTTCCTTAAACCAGCTAGGCTTCTATCTGTGTAATATATGCTCTGCTTACTTCAAATAACCATTATATTAAAATTACAGCTTCTCCCTACTTCGCGCTCTGCGTTCATTTCAATCGGCGCTGATTTTGAGCTGTGACGTCATCGCATTTGGCGGCTATCCCGCTCCTGCGTTTTACGCATGCGTCGCTCTTGTTCGATGTGTTCTCCGGACTTGGGAAGTATTTCATATTTTGGCCGCGTAGCGCTGCAGGTGATTGGGCGTGTCTTTCAAACACAAATTAGAATGGTTCTTTTAATTATTAAATGTTAATGAGTTTCTGATTTGCTCTTTTGATTTTCGCGTAATTCCTAATCAACAAATTAGTTTAAATTAATCTTGCTGTCACATTTGTGCACCCCTGTTATGGGTATATATACTAATGTTGCACATTTTTCCAAAAGAATTTTAATAAAAAATGATGCGGTAAATTTATGCAAAACGTCGTCTGATCTGAGGCCAGGCCTGTGCCGGCTCTCATGTCCGAGAAACTTCGCTGCGCGGATTCTTTGGAGATCAGCTTCCCGTTTTAAAGTTTTTAATTATTTTATAAAAATGCTGTTTTAAGTTTAATATTTTAAAAGTAAAAATCAACTGGTAATTTAATTATTTTTGCATTAATTCTACAGCCTTTAATGGATTTCGCCAGTAGAATATTTAAGGAATTTCATTAATTTTACGATGTTGGAGCCAGTACTTTTTAAAGACTTGATGTGCAGCTTTCATCTCATCCTTCCTCCTTCTTCAAGAAAATATAATAAACATTATTGGATCCAAACCTAATGGAGTTTTTATTTCATGTAGTATGAGTCTCTTATTTTTCAACAAACAACAAGTAAGAATGTTTTATTTATTTTATTATTTTACTGTGATTCTCTTCAAAGAATTTTGACCAAAAGAACAGATGCACAAATTGTGCAGGGTTAATTGCTATTTCAATCACAACTGCAATGTTTAAAAGTTTACTATACGATCTATACCTCCATCCATTAAGATAATAATATTCTTACGGCACTTACAATTTTATCTTCGCCACAGACATATCATTAACTAAGTTGCCTGAATCCTTCCATATATGATAAGCTTCCCAAAAATCAAGGTCGTAAATCAATGAGCACGTCTGAATTATTGAACATTCTGAAAAATTATAACTGTGATTGCTAGACTAGCAATGGTTAGCAATCGCAGAGTATTCAGTGTCATAATTTTTAACATAGTTTTTATGTTCCCCTAAGCATACCTTAAGGGTCACTTAGTTTGACCTATGTACATTCTATCACACTCGCAAGATATTTTATAAATTCCCCAATGTTAAAATCTGTCAATTGGATGTTCAGATCTGTAAATTTGATTTTGTTAAATGGTGCATAAATTACTTTAAAATCAAACCTTTTCAAAATTCTGGATATTTGATGCCTTATTCTCGGAAAATATGGAAGTATAATTCAATTTTCATTGTGAACATTGTTAAGTTTACATTTAATTAGTTTATTATGAATTGAATCAACGATTTGAACAGGATAATCCCGGTCAATAGGAATTCATTTAATGAGGTCTAATTCTGCTTTGAGTAAACTCCCCAATGAACAAATTTTTAAGGCACAATGAACATAGGTATTAAAAGCAGCCAATTTTTGATTAGGAGGGTGAGATGAAAGATGATGTGGGGGCAAAGAAACTGTGAATGGTTTACATTAAACAGTGGTTTGGAATGAGTCATTTTCGCAGTAAACCATAACATCAAGGAAATGTAGTTGGTTGTTATTTTCAAATTCAGATGTAAACTGTATATGTTCATCTACAAAGTTCATAACAGAAAGAAACTGAGGGATATCTATATCAATAGAATCCAGTAAAGTGAAGCAGTCATCAACATAGCGGGTGTAAAATGGAAAATTTAACTTATTGAAAAGGTTTGACTCAAAGTACTGCATATAAAAATCACAATCAGAGATAATCCACAGAGCCTAATCCTCAGTGATTTTTATATGCATTACTACACAAATTCAGCTCAGTATATCACCAATATCTTTCTGAATTTTCACTATATTCAAATGCTCTTTTCATATAGGAGATGCTTTGTATAGCTGACTACTAATTTATGCAATATGTATATATATAGTATATATATTACATATGTAGTATCTTTTGCACATGCACAGTTAAAAATTATTTCATACAAATGTTCATATTTCATCAAATTTTTAATATATTTATATTCTAATTGTAATATACTGTTTCAATTGTATTTTGTCAAGTTTCTTAAAAGTGACATTATATTTGGTTAAAAAATCTTGCATCCAATAAAGAAAAAACATGCAGAAATTTCTTGAATTTTTAAAAGAAACCTTTAAATCTCCATACATATACGTGATATTCTTACCCAAATGAACACAAGTGTTGTACAAGATCCAAACAGTCATGTGCTACAGCTACAGATAGTTTCGAACATTTTATTTTACAGGCAGATTGCAAATACAGTCAAACCTCGTTAACACGAACACGCTTAACGCAAATTACTTTTAGCACGAACTGTTTCTGATTTCCCCTTCCAGTTGTATGTAATGTATTTAAGTTCGGATAACACAAACTACTTTTAACACGAACAAAAAAAGTTTCCCCTTGAGTGTTCGCGTTAACGAGGTTCGACTGTATTATTTTTATTATTCAATTTGTTGTTGGTCCCCTAATTGCTCTTTTGATCAAACCTTCGCTGAAAAATATTATGTCAAACATATTCTTTATATTCCCCAAGATCCGAAAGAATTTCTCAAGATATTCGACAAAACGTCTAAAATCAAAAGTGTTCAGTGATTTTTGTCCACATAGTGTATTTGTTCATTAAAACAGGACCTTGTTAAAAATATCTAAACATGAACCAGCATATAATGCTAATTTCAGATTCACAAAAATATGATTAGATTTTTTTATAGATATTAGGGGGAAAAAAGTTTATAATTTTCACAAAAATTTTGTGAGAAAAGCCTGGACAGACCTTTGATAAAATAGAATAACAAGAAAGTAAGTTTATTCAAGACTTAGAGAAAGCATAGGCACACAGAATTTCCCCCTAAAGGACAGGGTGCTGCTGGTGGGAAATGACACTTTTTAGATTCTTAAGGGCACATTTTAGATTTTTAAAATCTTTTTTTTTGATTTTCAAAGGCACTTTAAATATTAAAAGTCAGGCCACTTTTTTCAAGACATGAGGAGTCAGTTTTTATTATGCCAGCAAATATTTTAATAGAAAAGGCAGAAAAAGCACATTTTTCATTTCACTGAGGAGCAAGGAAGAAGCTATTATTTAAACCAAAGGACAGGCAGGGTACAGCATCCTCCTGAAACTGCCTGGGTGATATTCGGCATACATTTGAAGCACGTAATCTTATGTTTAAAAACACAGCACAGCTATACCAAATGCAAACATCAGAAATATCTGATGTTGTGTTATAAAGGATTGGTTCATTATGTATATTTTTAATTATTGGGAGTGAAATTTTTGCTTAATTAATACATTTATTTTTTTTATAAATTTTACGTGAACAAAATAACAGGTAACAGCTAGTATATTTATAAATGACATTGAGTATAATTACACTACTATGCAGTCTTATGTTACAGATAAATAATTTGTTTTTGTAATGAATCACTTAATAATAATAAAGTTGATTAATTCCATTAGAAGTTATTAATATCAATGAAAATTAAATTTAGTAATTTACAATTTTTTTCTCAAGATAACAAATATGAAAGTATATAAATACCGGAATGCTCTTCCTCAGCTTTTTCAATGAATTGGTCGACTAATTCATTACAATATTCTGCGACTTTTTCTTGACTATCTGGGGAATGGAGATTTAAACTAGTTTCTTCTAAATCAATGTCTTTAATGTAAAACTGCCTCACTGTCTTCAAAGGAACTTTCATAATCTGAAATTCTTTGCCTCGTACCTAAAATAAAAATATTTACACATTTAATAAATAAATTATTTAAAAGTACAATTTTGAATAGTTAAATATTTATTTAGATAAAGTTAAACACAGTAAAAGCTAGCATCAAATCAAGTGAATATGAAAATAATGACAATTGCAAAAATGTCTGAACTTTAAAATGCCATCAAACGTTAGTCAGGCATTATCAATGAATGGGGGATTTCAGGGATTTTCATAATAATTAAATTATGTGTGTTTATTTAATCAAACTTACAACTAAGATTACAAAAGCGTTAATAATAACAGAAAAAAAATATGGTTCATTGTGTAATTTAAGACTTAATTAAGGACTTGATATTATCAGACACTTTTATAAATAAAATGAAACAAAAGCAATTTTCACAATGATAAGCTTAAATCTTAATATGTATCTTAAGTATATAACTGGAGAATTTTACATATTAAGAAAAAATGTTTATCATAGATTTACATCTTTATACAAGTGTGAAAGGAAATTTAGTAAACTCCAGTTTAGTAATCTCCATCTCCATATGCAAGAATTTAAACTAAAAAACTAAACCTATGTGTTACAATCCATTAAGAATTATGGACTACAGTGCCCAAACCCTGTTTTATTGACCATGGGCCCTGAGGTGTTATACAGCATATATCCCAGCCAGGAGGTCAGTCTAATACGGGACCCTCGGTGTTTAGTTCCCAAGCAAGCTTGGTACTCATTTTATCAACCTCTAAGGGATCAAAGGTTGAGTGAACCTTGCCCAGTCCCAGGGTTGGCAAAAAACCGTGTTTTTTTTTAAAAAAACCAAAAAAAACGTTTTTTTTTGTTTAAACCAGGTTTTTTTGGTTTAAACCGGGTTTTTTTGTATCTTTTTTAATTACATATATGCACATCAGTAAATAAAATTTAACATTGACAAGAATGATTAATATTACAATAACAATATATATATATATATATATGTATATATTCTGAAAACAGTTTAAACAAAATAAATAAACAATTGTTATTAATTATGTACAAATTCAAATCATTAAATTTTATTTAGAGCTGAGCTAACATCATTTACATTCAAATTCAAAACAGTTATATATATACAAAAGTTTCCTATGTAATACATAGAACATGATCACTTGTGCCGTCAGGTTCTACAGTAATGGTGATAAGTTTTAAATAATTTTTAAAGATTACTTTTTAAAAAAGTTGAAGAAATAATTGCTGTTTTATATATACATATTTCCAAATGCAACCTGTAATTCATGTTTACCAAATGATTTAGCACACTTATAAAACATATTAATATGTTTATGTATTTCATATTGCATTCATAGAATGGATTCTGTATCTTAATGTTGATACTTAAAAGTTTTTAATAGTATTTAATTGCAAGATTTATATTAAATTCTTTAAAGACTTAATCTATTGCCTTCCTATATTTTTTCATTTTAATAAGCAACACTTAGTTGTGTTACATAAGAATATAAAGATATAATGTAGAATTTTACCCTGGTATGCTATACTAATTTTTTTTTTAAATAAAAATAATGCAAAGAAAAGAAAGTGAGACTTACTTTTTTATTCAATTTAAAAAAACAAATTGAATTTCAGTAAGAAAATTAAATTGAAATATATTTAAAAAATATATATAAAAGAAACATTTTAAAAACATGGAAATTGAATAAATTTTAGAAATTTTAAGAAAATGGAAGTACGACACATGTCTATAAAGATTCTATGTTAATAAACAGGATTATTAGGGTTTAATGTTTTAAACAAAAAAACAAGTTTTGCCGCTTTTTGTAAACCCAGTCTGTTGCGTAACTTTGATTGTACAACACCAAATGAAAAAAAAATTCTCTCTACATTTGCAGTAGTCGCTTTTGCAGCAAGAATCGTTTCAACTTCTTTCAACACACCATCATTGAACTTTTTGATTTCATTTTCTTGAATATGCCACCATTCTATAGCTGATACATCTTTATCATTTTTGGGAAATTTTGTTTTAGCATATTCCAATGCTTCTTTTTTTTCCTCCGATGACAATTCGAGATCAGCATCCTTGGCTCTTGGATCCAACAGATAAGCAAGAAGATGGGCTGGTGTTATTGCCATTTTATAACGAGTATCTAGTTTTTTCATAATGTCTTTATTCAGTTTCAAATCTTCCATCTGTTTTTTTAAATTTTTAAAAAGAAAAACAGTTTTTCCAATTGTACAATTTTGGCCTTGTACTTTATCTAAAGCTACACTAATTGGCTTTAATTGTTGAAAATAGTCTTCAGCATTTCTTTTCAATGAAATGTTTGAAACTAGACTTTGGGTATTTTTATCAATTTTGTCTTTATTATTTTCGCATATAGTTACAAGAACTGACCATGATTTCAGATAGCTGTCTAAAGCATCAGCAAATGAGTTCCAGCGAACTTCACAAGGCATTATTAGTTTTGATGTACTTGCATCTTTTCTGAAGCACACATTTGCATATTGGTTGTTTCTGAAGTATTTGATTACATGCAAAATTTGTTCTTTTACATTTGGATAACTTATATCATTTGCCAGTAAATTTAAAATATGGGCTGCACATCCATAAGTAATAATATTAAACTCTTCTTTTTCATCAAACATATCCCTCATTTTTCGGACATTTCTAGTATTGTCTGTCACTAATGCTTGTATTAAACATTGAAATTCCGATTGGCATTTATTAATGGTTGTAGTCGCAATATCATACAGATTTTCACTTGTATGAGCAATTCCCGATGTATCAATAGTGTCTGCTAAGTATGTATTCCCGTCTTTTGTTGTTAAAGTAACACAGATCACAGGTTCTTTGTGAATGTTTGACCATCCATCTAATCCTAATGTGACAACTTCATTTTTTAATATATTTGAACATTTTTCTTTTTCTTTGCTGTAAGTATGATCTAATAAATCCCCAGCAATTTGTTTTCTTGATGGTGGAGAATATTCTGGGCGGAAACTCTGAACCATTTTAATAAACTCAGGATGCTCTACAGTGCTAAATGCCGTATTTGTAGCATATATAAACCTAGCAACTTGTTCATCAAACATTTGCTTTTGAGATGGTGTTGATTTACTGACAAAAAAGTCCATAGTATCTCTTTTCCTTTTTAAAGAACCAATTTCACTTGTTGCTCTTTGTGTTATTGCTGAATCCAAAGAACTTGAAATACTGGATAGTGACACTGACACATCATCTACACAAAAATAAAAATAAGAATTGCTTAATGATACAGAACATATTACTTCAAAAATCATAATCATATAATTAACAATAATTCAATACAAAGACATTTTTTTTTCTTTGTTTTACTGCAAAGTAAACATCTCTATCATATTGATATATTTATTTTTGATAATTTATTTAATACTCGAGATAAAATTACCATGTCTTTTATAATTTTGGATATTTATGATTGGTGAAAACTTAGTTAATCTCTAAGAGCCATGCATAAATTTTACATAAATATTTTTTATTTCATAGAATATAACTTTCTAAAATCAAATAGCATATGCAAATTAAATAATAATATATGTGATTTTTATAATTTATCTTCTCAATCAAATAGCATTTCAAATAATAATGTAATTTCTTATAAGAGTTTAGAATCATCTGAATGAAGATATACATAATGTGTTCTCAATATGCATTACTTGTAATTTTACAGATAAATTAAAAATTTTGAATTTAACAAATATTTAACTTATTAACAATTTTTTAACAATTTTCTTTCAAAATTAAAAATAATAGCAGCAATAATAATGATAAAATAAGTACTTACCATTATCAACAGAATCAGAATCAGAATGATGATGAGAATTATTACAAGTTTCAATGTGTTTCTTCATCCTAGCTACTTGACCTTCCATTTCTTTATTACAATTTTTGCATCTAGCTCTACAACCTTTCCTTTTATCATTTTTTACTTCATTAAAATATAACCAAACTAAATCTTTTCTTCTACCAAAATTAGACATTTTTTGTTCTCAAATGCTAACTCTCGGACCATTCATACACAGGTGCAACTATGATGCAACTGTGACTTATGCAGGTTGACTGCTGAAATGTGTTGAGCTGTTCAGTTAGAAGTAGAAGTTATTTGTACATCAAATAATTTGAAAACTTAATTATATAAGAAAAAAATCTTTAAAAAAATTAACAAAAAAACCAATTGTTTTTTTTCAGAAAAAAACCATTTGGTTTAAACCGTGCCAACCCTGCAAGGTCTGGAATCGAACTGTGGACTGGTCACTAGTAGTGGGATGTGCTAACCACTAAGCTACTGTGTTTCAAAGAATTTAAACAGTCCAATAATTATAAAGGTCTTTTCCTTACATAAAAGGGAAACAGAATAGTACACCACAGTAAGGGTTTGAAAAATTCCAGTTGCCAAGGCAACTGAAATTTCAGACCACTATATTTTTGCCAAGTTAAAAGTTACTTAAAAAAAAAAAAAAAAAAAGAAAGAAACAGTTTCCTATTACATTGTAGCAGCAGTGATAGGAAAAGAAAATAGCATAACAGTAAAATTAGGTTCAATAACAAATATAGAACATTTAATTTCAAAACATTGCAGCACTCACAGACTGAATTTGGCTGTATAATACAATTATATATATTATACATCTAGTATTTAAAAGCACAGATTTGAAAAATTAAATATTTTTTAAGATAAAGTACAGTCAGCATCAAATCAATTTAATATCAATTTAATATTTTATTTTGTATGTATTTAATATACATCAATTTAATATTTTATTTATTTATTTATTATTGAAGTATAAGAAATCATTTTGTTTAGAGCATATTTTAGATTAAAAAAAAATATATTTAATTCATTATTGCTTGTATTTTGAAAGTCTAATCAATTGCTACCTTGATATATATTTAAAGAAAGCAGCAAATAAAATTTTTAACAAAGAACAGTAAAAGAAAAAAGTCACCAGGATAATTTTTGAAGTTTGTTTTAAGTGTGTAATAAGCTTTACATATTTACTAGAATTTTTGTGTTGAACTTATGTTCAATGGCAAGATTTCTGTATGGAACATACCAGAGAATTTATATAAACGAAACAAGGTTGCCGCACCATTTTTGATTTTTCCTATATTTTGTATGTAGAAAACTTGCATAGCTCAATTAAAAGTAAAATGATGTACCTATTAAAAATGGTTAGCATATTAAAGCAACTGTATAATTTTTAACAGAAATCTCCTAAAATCTAAATATAATAAAACCCAGTGTATAAGGATTCTGGTCCAAACCCATCCAAACAATGAATGGGAAACAGTGGATTACTTTCCATTGTTGCAGAGAAAAGAAAAATGATGAAAAATATTCAGACATGTGGATCTTTTGGACATATATATTTTTTAATTTGCAGGTTAAATTTTGATAAAAATATTCTGCATGTGTACTTTGTTTTTATAAGGGAATAAAAATTCACATATACTGTGACGTCACTAAGATAGCAACTATTGGGTTTATTTTTTCTTTATGCATTATAGCTTTATTGTTGCCATTTTTTTCCTTACAATTAAATAGTATTATATTAATATATTTTTATTTGGATTCATGGTGGTTAAATATAAAATATGTGTGGAAAGTTTGTGCCGGTGAAAATTATGTTACGCTTAGCTTAAAATGTATTTTTATACTGATAAATGATAAAACTAAAAAAAAAATTGATACAATTTTGCCAACATGACGCAATTTTCACTGATTTTTCAATTTTTAATTATAAAAATTAGAACTGGAGCCTTTATTACTTTATCTTGACTGTCACTGTATACATCGATTACATGTTAGCGATTGTTTTTTAAAAAAATAAATTATATGCAAGATAAATTAAATTTTTAATAAAGAATTCAGAAAAGTAGAGGATTTCAGGAAAAATAATATTATTAATAGCACTGCTATGGCAAAAAAAAAAGGGTTGAAATGATTATGCAACATTAACATGTTTACACTTAAACAGTTCAGCGTTTGTTTCCGGATAATATACCATAACAAAATTAATATTTCATAATAAAACACAAATTAGAACTATATCTACATCTGTTTCCTTTTACTAATTGAGAAAGATCTGCAACATCTCATCTGTTTTGTCATCTTATTTACATAAAATAAAAATTTGTTGTTAAAACTCAAGACTCCCATGCATTAATCAAACTTAACATTTCATGTCAGTTTTCTTTATTGTCAATGAATAGTATATGAATATTTTTATCATTTATTTCAAATTTTAAATGAAAACCATGATTTCTACTTACTGTCCTAGGACGGGCATTTACACTAGTATTAAAATAACTTAGGAAAGAGGCATGTACTTAAGAGTAGTAAAATTTGAAATTCACTAACTTCAAAATGGTAAACAAGTTGCATGTAAAATAAGTGTACTGTTAAAAAAAAATATCTAATGTTGTCTTACATTTAGAAGAATGAATTATCAAATGGCTCTATGGAACAAGCTGAAATTATTCAGGATTTATTGAAGCATAAGAAATCATTTTGTTTTGAGCACTTTTTGTTAGATTTCTTAAAACTATAATTAATTCACGATCATTTCTATTTTGAAAATCTAATCAATTGCTACCTTTGAGTTAATATACATATAAAGAAAGCAGCACATAAGAACAGTAAGAAAAAAAAAAAAAAGCTAAGTGTTTGAAAGGACCATTTCCAAACTTATTGAGACAGTACTGTACTGTCACTACTTACACTTAGCGACTAAGCAGTTTCCACAGCATTGTGTGAGAGGATTTTCTTATATGACCCTCATAAGAAAAAGCTTAAGAAACCAGTTAGAAACACAAAGTTAATGAAATTTAATAATAATTAGTCTGAATGGACTCATTTAAAGAATTTTAACATTGAAAAGGCTGTTAATAATTGGTATTTCACAACTGAAGTTGGTTATGCATGCATGAAATGGCAATAAGGTTAATGTATAAAGTGTGCACAAGTTTTACTTTTATCCACTTAGTGTAATCTTTTATTAAATAAAACTGTGTGGATGTTTTTCCTGGCTCCAACATTTCACAAGATTTTTCAATCCCTGATCACAGCCTTAATAATTTGAAAGATAAATAAAAAAAAATAAAATTAAATTAAAAAAAAAAAAAAATCTGAAAAGAAAAATGTTAATTCAAATTCCTTTCAAATTAAATTAACTTCAAATTAAAATTCCCTGACGGCTCGGCATACAGGCACAGGTAGATTTCAAAGACACAGACCATGGGGCGCCTCTTTGTTGGGAATTGTGGAAGAAATGACCTTTTTGCCATGATGCGGCAGTTGGAAACGCCCACTTCAAAATCTAACGTGTTTGCAGGCGAAGCCTGCAAGGATTTGTTTTTTGTTTTTAATTTTTTTTTTGCTATAAGGGTTGGTCTTATAAAAAACTTGTCAATATAAAAGTTTTAGATAATATTATGAGGATTTATAATAAATTTAAGCGGATTTGATATCTTTTCAATTGACAAAGTTATGAATTTTTTCTTCTAACCCCCCCCCCCTCTTGGGGACATTTTTAATGATATAGAAAATCTGTCATACATAAATTTTCGGCCCTTCTCCTAGAAGTAATACAGTACAAAGTCCAAAATCCGGAATCCTCCGGACTTCAGCGATTCCGGATTTTTCCGAATTTGGATCATTTGCAGTCCCCCCCCCCCCGTTATTTATTTATGATGAACGCATTTCAATACTGAAAAATATTATACTGAAGCAAATTAAATATTTAAAAAAATGAATATATTTTTTAAAAATGTAAAAAAATAATAATAATCTACACCTCACCCCCGTTTATTTTACTGAAATAAGATAATAATAAAGGAAATATTTCAATAGAGGAATATATATATATATATATATATATATATATATTTATTATCACAAATTCAGGAAATTTTACTTACAAAACGTAATTTTTCTTTTAGGTAATTGAATATGTCTGTTATTTTACGCTGCTTTATTAATTATAAATCATTTGCAGTTATTAAAGAACTAATACCCCCCCCCCCCCCACACACACACCGATTTATTTACGTCAGGAATGCTGTATAAAGGTACACACTAATACGATATTCCAATAAAATAATATATTTTTTAAAAAAAAACATTATTTGTTTTTATGCTCCCTATTGTTCCCATTTGATGTTCTCAAAGGGTGCTGCGCACTGCCCTTTTTGTTTTAAGTGCCGATGCGCCCTGCCCCTTTTCCATGTTATCTTTACGTCTATTTTTTTTCCTTTAAAAATATTTTTCCTTTATTTTTTTCGTGCAAAAATAGAAGAAAACAGAAGCTTTGACTCACATGTCATCATTCCTAATCCGCTTAACAAGCCTAGCCTAATAATAATAATTAAAAAAATCTGTGCATGGTTTCTTTCTGCATAACGAAACATAGTATCTACTGAAAGCTAACGATCTCATTCCAATAACTTTCGACTTTGGAAGTTACAGACTAAAATAAACAAAACAAACAGCCAGATAATTCAATCCTTTCTTTTTCTTTTCAGTTACTATAGTGGCCTTTTTTGTGTGGTGCTCCGATTTTGGAATAAATTATCATATTTTTGATAAAATTTGGGAAAACAGCCTAATTTGCTATTATTGCAACTTGCTGTAAATTTGAACATAATTCGTCAAATAACGACGGAGATATTTTTATTATTTTTTATGGTAAGGAAAATGTTTGTTTCATTCTTTTCTTTTAATTACTTTTTTCTGTTTTCCTGCAGCTAAATACAACTATGAATGCGGCGCTTCCTATGGAATATTGGAAAGTCGCCAATAAAGATTATCAGACATCTATATCACGGCTTCAATTTATTGAATAAATTGATGCAATTTTCGGAGATTGGTGGGGAGGGGAGGGCGTTGAGTCAGGAATGATCGAATAAAAGCGTAAAGATATCAAATTGGAAAATATATGGAGACAAATATAACAGAAGAGGGAAAAACGATTCAGTCCAAGGCATATATAAATAAATATTAAAAAAAAAAAAAACAACGTTAGTTTCCAAAATGTCCGGATTTTGGAGAATTCCGAATTTCGGATGTCCGGATTTGAGACTTTGTACTGTAACTTTAAACAGATTCAATACATATCATAACTAAGAAATTAGGGGGGGGGTCTATTTACACAAAAAGCCCCCCCCCCCCGGTTCGATTTTGCCCATTAACGAACTTGACCGAGATTTTATGCCCCTTGATTTTATGTATCAGTTTGGAAGAGATTTGTGCAGAATTATTGCAGTTATCGTGTCCTTAAAAAAGAAAAAGTGACATCGATAGATATATAAAGTTTTGAAATGGGTGTGGTTTTGGATTCTGGGAGTCATGATCGTTGTGGATCTGCAAAAATTTAAGTTATGAACTAAATAAAAAGTATATCTATTGTGAGAGAAAACAGGTTACATCACTTTTTATTTGGATCAACTGCGACTCACTTCATTTCATAAATGGCTGCAAATTTTACAAGGTGTTTTAGTATAGTGTTTACAAACTTTAAGAGGTTGTAAAGTACACACTACAACAAACAATTTTTGTACGGGAAAGCAGTGCTGCAATCAACTCATTCAGTCCAAATTACAAGGTTCTTTACTTCAATATGAACCCAGATTTTTTGTCATAACTTTAACGATAATGAAGATAGTTTAATGGTGTTTACAACAGAATTAACTTCTTGTGTGCAAAATGTGATGAAATCACAAAAATGTGCTAGAAGTGCACAGTAATTCAGTCAGTGTGTGTACTGTACATAATGTCAACAACATTCTGAAAAGCAGATCATCTAATTTAGTGCTGAATGGATGTGGATGGTGGCTAATTTCACTGCATCTCATGATATTGTCACATTTAAGGTGATGGAAGTGGCAACTACCTGCATCCAATTAGTGCCAAATTAGATGATCCACTTTTCAGAATACAATTAATATTATATACGGCGTTATGCACCAACAGCCTATTTCTACAACTTTTTGTGACTTTACCACATGTTGTACACAGCAAGTTAATTCTGTTACAAATATCCTTAAAATATCTTCATTATTGTTAAAGTTACAACTAAAAATCCAGGCTCAGATTGAAGTAAAGCACCCTGTAATTTTGACAGATTGTGACCCTAGTTTTTCCTATACAAAACTTGCTTGTTGTAGTGTACACTACCACCTCTTAAAGTTTGTAAACAACAGTATGGTGAAATACCTTGTATATTGGAATGGCCAATTCTAAAGTCAAGTAATTTACAACATTTTACTATATATATATATATATATATATATACTTATCCATGTATAAAAATGTTCAGGTTTACCTGTAAAATTCCAACATGTTTCTGAACAGCTTCCCCATGGCACAGAGACGTAGCAACAGAACTTCCAGGTTGTGTAACAAAAAATGATTGTTTTTCATTCCATTCTCGCTCTATGCGACATTCATGCTCATGTCCCCACACAACTAAGTCTAAAAAGTCATCTAAAAACTGTTCAGGTATATAATTCTTCGCCCCATGTTTAACACGATTCTGATGCAGCACCATCAAATTAAACCAGTCATCACAGTTTTCTTTTGGGCGTAACATTGACACTTTACCATCAAGAAACATTCTGTGTAAGCGTTCATCTCGAATGGAACCCAATCCATACATGCATATTTTAGTTTTACCCTTTTGCAGCATTAACGGTGATATACTAATACTTTCTAAGTCTATAGACTTTCCAAAATAGTTTATTAAGCCAGAAACACTTAATAAATCCAAGGAACAAAAACATCCTCCTCCTGCTGGATCATCATGATTGCCATGAATTGAAAACACTGGTAATGAAACATTTAAATTAGGGTCTTCAAAATTTACTATTGGATAGGCACTATGCTTAAAGTTTTCAGATTGGTCACTGAGAAATTCAAACTGTATCGGACGATCACCCATACAATGTTTCCTAAGCAAGGACATGCAGTCATGCAAGATTTTGCGAGATGGCTTATTATCGTGAAAAAGATCACCTCCTAGTAAGATGAAATCTACTTCTTTATCCACTGCAATCTTCAAAATTTCTTCAAAAGTAACAAGTGAGTCATTTCCTGAAAAAAAAAAAAAGAAACTTAAATTGAAGCACAAAGGAATATTAAATAAGAGAAGAAACAAACAAAATACAGGGCTTGAAATATACCGGAGCAAACTGGAACTATATTCTGGTTTGTGAAATTACGACAAATATTGTTCTGGTTTGTGAAATTATGGTAAATATCATTCCGGTTTGTGCAATTATTAAAACATATTGTTACAGTTTCTGAAAAACATTAATATTTCCATTCAAGTTAATCCGAAAAAATAGGTAGAATGTGCGTTGATGCACATAACATCACTATGATAAGCAACCACACCACCCATACCCGCAACTGTGAAGAGATTACGATAGCTCCAACTCTAAGTGAACGACTCACAAGGCAGATGACTGAACTGTCCCCGCCCTATTACTTTCTGACCTGACTGAACAATGTGCAAGTTAATTCTTGATTTGTCCATCGTGCTACCTTTCTTGTTGAATTGTTTAATTTCGGACATCGGATTAAATAGTCCTGCACAACTGGTGCATTTATCATTTCAGTGTTTTGTGATACTTTTATAGTGTATTTATATTTAACATTAAAAATAATTTGGTTTCTGCAATCATTCCAGTACATGTATTAATGGATACTGATAAGATGATGACTAAGACTGACTAAACTATCTTCAGAGGTAAATAACATGCATTACTCGAACTGTCTATTTTAAGTAAAACGAGCAATTTAAAAAATTGGCTGAAATTTGACGCAAGTAGTAAAAACGACTGTCAAACTGAATTTGAAGCCACTACACCATGCATTTTTTAATTTGTTTTTGTATGGTTAGAAATAAATTTGTCTATACTTAAAAAAAAAAAAAATTTTAGTCAACAATAATTTTGAAATAGTGTTCTGGTTCGGGGATTTTTCCTTTTCGAGTCCTGACAAAAATATAAATCACCAAAAATCGACATTGCACACTTATTCATAAAGTGACATATTGCAAAAAATGACTTCTCAGAAAATGCGAAAAATATTTTTAAGAATGAAATCAAAATATTATTTTTTTTAATGTAAACTGAAGCAGAAGTTAATTAACATTATAAAATTTTTAATTTAGGGTTAAAAGTAATTTATTCATTCCCATATGATCCAAGTTATAATCAATTACCTGAAGATTTATTAGCAGTGAAGATGTATAATCCCAGATGTGAACTAGTTAGATATGCCTTTCTTCTATCTCATACATGTTAATACTTCAAAATTCGCTGTCATACCGCCAAAAAAAAGTCAATATTTTTCGCCATTCTCTTGTACGTCAGTAGCTTGCAAATCATCAGGTTACCTGGATGCGAGCAGCTGATGTATACCATACTAAACTACGAAAAGTCCTTCCAGCCTGTACTGGCAGGAAAAGATAGCCTCCCTATTGCTTGGTTTTGCAATTTTAGCTAATTCTACTGAAAATACACGAAGCTAAAATGCTCGGAATCCAATTACAGAAGAATCATTCACAGTTCTCGTCAATATTTAATTTGAATGAGAATATCGCCAAATTAGACAGAAATAGCCAAGTTGGCTTTATATATGGTAACATATTTTTATCGCCAAATTTGGCAATATTTCATCATTTGCCGCCAAGTTTGGTGAGAATTTGACATTGGCGAATATAAATATATAATGTTAAGCATGTAAGTGTTGAAACGATGGTTACAACAATGAACGAAAATTTGGCGAAACCATGTTCAGTAAAACTCATTAATTAAACCCATTTATGGAAGAATTGTGCTGTATTGTTTCAAAATGTCAACCACCCTATAATTTCTATTTGCTATATCTCAACCATTTTTTAAGATTGAGACAAAACAAAAAATGCTCTGGATTCCTTTCATAGCAAAAAAATTTTAAAATTTCTAATTTTTTTTTTACATTTTTTTGAATTTGAAATATTGTTAATAAGCAAAAATTATTAATAAGCACTGTTACAGATTGCTTAGTTATAAAGTTAAAATTTTACTTTAACCATTTAAACATTTGGCAGAATATTTCACGTATGTTTAACGACATATAAATAGATATGGAAAAGAATGGGTATGACGATTTATACTTAATAGCCTTACATATCTATATTGCTTATGTACCGGAAAAAAATAACATTAATATGAAATTTTCGTTAATTCAGCGTTTGAATTCAAAATTTACGTGACGAAAAACACTGTTAGGATGCTTAAAGGATTAAAAAAGGCAAGAATATAAAATAAACAAATACCTCTAACTGGGTCATTTTCTAGGTAGCCCAAATGGCAATCTGTTGCCAGTAGAATTTTAAAAATATCTTCATCCTTATAACTGGCCATTAGATATGCTGCTAAATTCTAAGGGAAAAAAAATACATTAATATTGTGATAAAATGAAATAAAATTTAACTAGAATAAAAACAGAGTAATAAAGTACATGCCTTGTTAAATAGAACATTTTCGTAAAATCGTCTAATGAAATACTACAAAAGTAATTGTTTGCTTTGCTGCTATGTTGTTTTAACTTTCAACTATTTTTACAAAAAATAAAAAAATAAAAAAGTCCTTCCGGCCTGTACCGGGAGGAAAAGGTAGCTTTCCTATATCTTCGTTTTAAAATTTTAGTTAATGTTACACGAAAACAGCAAGTTAAAATGCAAAGAAACGTTTACAAAAGATTCGTTAATACTGAATTTGAATAAGAAATTCGCCAAATTATTGAGCAATAGCCAAATTGGCTTCATTTATGAAGACTTATTTTAATTGCCAAATTTGGCGATATTTCGCCAAATGTCGCCAATTTTGGTGCTAACGGATATGAATATATAGTTTTATGCATATGATTGGGAAAATTATTACAACAATGAAAGAAAATAATTTGCGAGTAATCGCGTTAATGTGCTGTTTTGTTTCAAAATGTCAGCCACCCTAGAATTTCAAACTGCTCTATCTCAGCCATTTTTTAAGATAGAGGTAAACCAAAAAATGCTCTGTAATCCTTGTATCAAGGCCTAACACATAATTAAAAAATAAATTTTAATTTTTAATTTTTTTTGTATATTTATTTTAGTTTTAAATTTTTAAATGGCTGCCATCTTGAAACAAAATGGCGGACCAAACTGGCCAACGAACTCGGTCGAGACATTGGTGAGCTTAATACACACAATTAGTTTCATCAAAATCGATTTATAAATACGAGCGTTATCGTATACATAGGTCAGATATATATATATATATATATATATAAATCAACATTTGAACGGAGGGTGGTTTTGGGGTCTGGGGGTCATGATCGGTGAAAATATATCGAAATTTTCCAGAACTACTTTCCTCCGAATGGCTGCAATAGGTAGCTTTATACTTTTTAGTATTGAAAGCTACCTAAAATGTAAAGGATTTTGTTACCAAATGTAAGAAATCGCTTTTCTTAAATTCTTTTTTTGTAACAAAAACAGTTTTAAAATTTTTACTTTTTTTTATTGTTTTAATTTAATTTTTGACAAATAGATAACTGGTGAACAATTATCATTGCCGAACAATTGCTAATAATGGATGACACTATCAATGATTACAAAATTGAAGGCAAAAGCATGTGAAAATAAGTGTGAGATTGCAGTAAGAAGTGTTGTGTGCATGCAAACTTTTGATTTCCACTTGTGTTGTTTTGTGTTGATTTCTACATAGTGCCCCAGTGGCAGAACTATCTTCAAGTGTCTGCAACGCTAATAATATTTTCAAAAATAGCCTGCAATACGCAATATATCATATAAATCTATTCTTGCTGCTGTTGTAGTTGTAGTGCTAATTAATTAAGGCATCAACATTTATCAGCCTTTCTGAGTAAAAAAAAATCTGAAATTCACAGCAAACATTCTGAAAGGTTTCTGCAGAGGGGGGAGGGGAGAAAATCCCCTCTCAGCAATAATTATTCTTGTTGCAGGTCGGATTAACTCTGCTTTTGATTCGAGTCGATTTTAGGCTGAGTGTAGATTCTTGCAAATTGGGTTCAAGTTAACCCAATTTTTCAAAAGTTAGTTCAGTATTTTGTTTCAGATTAAAAACTATGCCTATATTAATAAGCATAGAACTTTGTGTGTCTGCTGTTTTCTAAAGGAATACTCCTTCTTTCCCGGGACGATTTTACAAAATTCATGTTTTTTTCGTGAACCTTTGACGAAATTATATTGATAGTTTAAACTAATGTTAAACACCAATTGGGACTGGTATTTAAAGTTGGCACATCGCCAACTTTATGATTGTGCTAAAGATAGTATTGTTTTATTCATTTTAAACATTATTTTTTTTTTATAACTGCTGATCTCATTGAGATCCCACTCTAAAACTTAAAGATTATAATATTACAAAAAAGATATTTTCAAAATTTTTTAAAAAACACTATTTTAAAATTTTTTAAATTTAAAATTAAATTAACTATTTTAAAACCAAGCATAGTCCAATTGCATATCAAATTAAACCTTATGAAATTCTCTTTAAAATGAGGGGTTAAACAACTCTCTATGCCTGATAGAATATGAGAAATTCAAAATTAAAAACATTTATACAAGCCAAAAAATAATGATTTTTCGAAATTAAAAAAATTAATTGTATGAAAATTTACTGAGATAAAATAATAAAAGAAGTATATTCTCATTTATATCATGAGGGAGAATGATTCCTGTAAGTTTCATCAAAATCTAAAATGGTCAGGTTGAGTCATCATAAAAAAAATGATGATTTTTTGAAATTTAAAAAATTAATTGTATGAAAATTTACTGAGATAAAAAAATTATAAAAGTATATTCTCATTAACCGACTCAAAAAAGGAGGAAGTTATCAATTTGACGTGTATGTATTTTTTTTTTTATGTATGTACACCGATTACTCCGGAACTATGCGTCCTATTTATATGATTTTTTTTTTACTCGAAAGAGAATACTCTCGAATTAGTCCCATTTAAATTTTATGAAAATTGGTTCAGTACTTTTTCAGAAATTCAACAAAAACGAAAAAAATAAGCATTTTAAAAATAGTTAATTTGTTGGGCAGACGACTTTCATTTAATATCATAAAATATTCTATTACGTGAATTTGCAAATCAAAAAAAAGACTGACATATTTAAATCAGCTTTAACTTATCAGATTATAATTCTGTATGAATAAATTAAAGGGGGGGATGAGCCACTGTCCCCCCCCCCGTCTTTATACTTAACCAATGAGCTCTTTTTCATAATGAACGTATATACAAAATTTTAAGCAAATGGGATATTATCAAGAGTTATTACGTTACGTCCGGTTCACCAGTTGTTGGGAAGACGACTTTCATGTTGCAAATAATAAAAAGACTGGCATATTTAAATCAGATTTAACTTATCGTATTTATTTCCATAGAACAAACTTCTTAAGATCTAAACTAAAACTTTTGAGTGTTCCCAAATTTGAAAAGCAAAATTACATAAAATTGTGAATTGGATAAATATAATACAACGTACGGATAAAAACTATAAATTATGCCACAACAAATTTACTTTTGAATCTTTTAAAAGTTCCATTGCTGCAGTTTCACAGCGGTTTGGCATATTTTGACGAGCGTTTATTGGCGCATAATTAAATACATTGTTGTTTCAAATCCCATACAAATGTACGAGTTACAGAAAATATTTGGCGATTTATCACCTGTGGCGCACTAGTCGGAAACTGCCTTTAAAATATCTAATTATCTATATTATATTATACAATACAGTTGTATATAAATGCTTCTGGAATTGTCTTTTAATCAGAGTTTCCCCCAGACAGTTTCAGGAGGGCGCTGCGCCCTGCCTGCCCTTTGGTTAAACAAATAGCGCCCTTCTTGCCCCTCATCCAAAAAATAGCGCCCTTCTGCCCCTTATTTTAAAAAATGACGCCCGTACTGCATTTTGTTGTGCCCACCCTGAACGTGCGCCTGGAAGTTGTTTTCTCATTTACACACATAGGATCGCACGTTCGTCTCCCGTCTGTTCAAAGGCCGCGATCGCGGTATATTTAGAAATTCCCTGACGCAGGGGTGATTCTGGTCCGAAATTTCCGAAAAATTAAAGCAATGATTTCCGAAAATTAGAAAAAAATATCGGTCATAAATCCAAAAATTCGGACATAAAATGTATCGGTATTTCGGCAAATGATCGCCGAAAAAAATCAATCTCGTCATTCGTCTGAAGAAAAGTCGACAATTTTGTCAAAGGATCGCGGGGAAAACGTAACTTTCGTCATAGAATCGCAAAAAAAACAGCAAATTTTGTCAACAGATCTCGGGGAAAACGTGCCTTTCATCAGAAAATCACGAAAAAACGGCAAATTTCGTCAAAAACATTGTGAAAAACGGCAAATTTCGTTGAAATATCACAAAAAAACTGCAAATTTGGTCAAAAGCATTGCGAAAAACGGCAAATTTCGTCAAATGATCGCGAAGAAAAGGCAAATTTGGTCAAAAACATTGTGAAAAACGGCAAATTTCGTTAAAAGATCGCGAAAAAACGGCAAATTTCGTCAAAAACATTGTGAAAAACAGCAAATTTTGTTAAAAGATCACGAAAAAACGGCAAATTTTGTCAAAAACATTGTGAAAAACGGCAAATTTCGTTGAAATATCGCAAAAAAAACGGCAAATTTGGTCAAAAGTATTGCGAAAAACGGCAAATTTCGTCAAATAATCGCGAAGAAAAGGCAAATTTGGTCAAAAACATTGTGAAAAACGGCAAATTTCGTTGAAATATCGTGAAAAAACGGCAAATTTCGTCAAAAGCATTGCGAAAAACGGCAAATTTCGTCAAATGATCGCGAAGAAAAGGCAAATTTCGTCAAAAACATTGCGAAAAACGGCAAATTTCGTCAAATGATCGCGAAAAAAACGGCAAATTTTGTCAATAAATCACGGGTAAAACGTGACTTTTGTCAGAGAATCGCGATAAAACGGCAAACTTTGTCAAAAACATTGCGAAAAGCGGCAAATTTCGTCAAAAGATCGCGAAAAAACGGTAAATTTCGTCAAATAATCGCGTAAAAACGGCATATTTCGTCAAAAACAATGGACAAAAAACGGCAAATTTCATCAAAAACATTGCGAAAAACGGCAAATTGCGTCAAATGATCGCGAAAAAAAGGCAAATTTGGTCAAAAACATTGTGAAAAACGGCAAATGACCCACTGGCCACAGGTTGTGCATGTGTAATTCATATCATATTGTGAGTTATTATTTAGTGCATAAACATACCTATTTTATTATTGTAAGACCTTAATTCTAGACAAATATATATATTTTTTAAATGTACTTATATAGTTGAAAGTGTGTCGTCCTTTAAATATTAAAGGTGTCTTTAAAAATTAAAAAAGTGCCCTGAAGAATGTAAAAGTGCCCTTTCCTCATCAGCAGCACCCTGCCCTTTTTTAAACCTGGGGGAAACTCTGTTTTAATATTTCTACTACATAATATTAACTATAGAGTGATAATATAGAAAGAAAGAAAGAAAGGGGTACTCCAAATAGTATTATAGGTGACATTGTTGGCGCAGTGTATTTATCTTGTACGGATCGTAAAAATCAGTACACATTAAGCATAAGCACCAAAATCAGTGAGTTACACAGTAATAAAAACTGTAGTATACAGCCCGATTATGACACATTATCCAAGATGATTAGGTGAGAAGTTTGATAAAATTTTTAATCTTCCTAATCGAGTCTACTGCCAAGGTTAGCGTGAAATAAAAAATATATTAGCAACAATATGGTTTAATATAAATATAGATATCATTAAAGGCTTTAAAGACATTAGATGAGAATAATGATAAATTTTCTAATCTTCGGTAATCGAGTCTACTGCCAAGGTTAGCATGAAATAAAAAATATATTAGCAACAATATGGTTTAATATAAATATAGATATCATTAAAGGCTTTAAAGACAGATGAGAATAATGATACATTTTCTAATTTTCCGTAATCAAGTCTACTGCCAAGGTTAGCATGAGATAAAAAATATATTAGCAACAATATGGTTTAATGTAAATATAGATATCATAAAAGGCTTTAAAGACATTAGATGAGAATAATGATAAATTTTCTAATATTCCGTAATCGAGTCTACTGCCAAGGTTAGCATGAAATAAAAAATATATTAGAAACAATATGGTTTAATGTAAATATAGATATCATAAAAAGCTTTAAAGACATTAGATGAGAATAATGATAAATTTTCTTATCTTCCGTACTCGAGTCTACTGTTGTAAATATAGATATCATTAAATGCTTTAAAGACATTAGATGAGAATAATAATTTTTCTAATCTTCGATACTCGAGTCTACTGCCAAGGTTAGCATGAAATAAAAAAGATATTAGCAACAATATGGTTTAATGTAAATATGGATATCACTAAAGAAAAATAAATAAATAAATAAACTTTTTAATCAAAAAAAGAACAGACTTCAAAAACTACTAAAAAGCAAAAAATAAACTTTTTAAACACAAATTGAACAGACTTCAAAAACTACTAAAAAGCGAAAAATAAATTTTTTAACCAAAAATAGAACCGACTTCATAAACTACTACAAAGTAAAAAATAATTTTTTTAAGATAATAGTTAATAAGAAATTAAATTAAGAGCATTGTATTTACCATGCATATTATTATATTTATGTACATTAATTTGATTTTTTGGAGTCGGTGCCAGCCAAGCCAAGTACAAAATTCAAAACAAAATATCCAATATAAATCGTAACACGCGTATAAATTATATCTACATAAATATGAGACAAGAAAAAAAATACATATAACTTATCAAATGGTAGAAAATATAATGATTTAAAGGATTAACTAATTTCCAAAGCAATGTTTGTCGACATATATAGTTGCTAATCTTATTTGAAAATACACATTTATAACATCAGATGAAATGTTTAAAAATGGTAACATGGCCTGGCTGTCACCGACTCCAAAAAATCAAATTAATGTACATAAATATAATAATATGCATGGTAAATACAATGCTCTTAATTTAATTTCTTATTAACTATTATCTAAAAAAAATTATTTTTTACTTTGTAGTAGTTTATGAAATCGGTTCTATTTTTGATTAAAAAATTTATTTTTCACTTTTTAGTAGTTTTTGAAGTCGGTTCTATTTTTGGTAAAAAAGTTTATTTGTATCATCAGGTAGAATGATTCCTTAAGGTTTCATTTAAATCTGAAATGGTCAGTTTGAATATTGAAAATTTTTGGTTGATTTGACGTGAAATGACCCTTTACAAAATAGCACCCTTCTTGCCAAACAAACAAACAAATAGAACCTTTCTTGCCCCTCAAAAAATAAATTAACACCCTTCTTGCCCCTCAGTAAAAAGTGTTCCTCAAAACTTTATCTGAGAATTCATATAAAGCACTACAAATTCATTTGAATATCATTCATTACTTTATAATAACTTGTATAACAAGTTTTAAACAAATGCATAACTGCCAACTTCTATAAGTTTTTATTCCCACTATTTTTTAATAGTAATCTTTGCCTTATTTAATCACAGAAAGCTTTTTAACTATATGATTATTTTGGTCACCATTATTTGTGTACCTTCTGTTTCGGAATAATAATCTCCACCTTATTTAATTACAGATTTTTCAAATTAAACAAGGTGAAGATTACTATTCAGAAATAGTAATGACAAAAAATCGTAGCGGTTGGCAGTGATGCAAATGACTTGGAAAAATAACCCAAGTTTTCATAGAAAACTTTATTTTTTTATTTAAGGTAACTAAAATGTTAAAACATACTAAATGTTTATTACATAGAAGGGGAAAAAATGTCCAATTCATTACCATGATCTGTGCCCCATTCAATTCAACCCCACTAATGCTTTTTCGATAATATTGTATTTTCATTAGTGATAATCATAGGGTTAATTAAGAAATGGGATCTTGAAATGAATAAATAAACCATACATAACAATCGGAATAATTAAAGACTGGTGATTAGTTTTTTATTCTAGCTAATTTATTAAAAAAATGAAAAAATTACTTTTCTAGCAAATTCTCGCACTCAGCGTTAAAACATTTGTCAGTTTATTTGGATGACTACCTCGCTTTTTTTTTTTGGCACCAGAAGGAAATATATATACATTTTTTTTTTTTTTTTAAGTACATTTAAAGAAATCACTGGTGGCGCATTCATCACCATTCTCCTCTACTAAAAAAAAAAAATAAAAAACTTGCAAAAGAATAATATGACTTATTTATTGAGCATTCTGTAGTACCTTACTAATCACGGGGTTGCAATGTGAATGTGAAAACTAAGTTGGTCCAAATTATGACAGTTAAATAGTTAACATTCTAAAACTAGAAGTTACACTACGCAACAAGATAAAAGGCATGTTTAAAATCAAAATGTAAATAATCGCGCTCTCAAAACATTCGAGTTTAGTTGTTAGAGCAATGATTACAGCATGGTTATGAATTGGGCGCTCGAATACGCTATCTAGTGGAAAAAGATATAACTTCTCGCTGCAGGAAAATCCCTTGCAAGCTCATTGCGTTACATGCATTTTTTATTTGTTCATAATGATTATTTTTTTGCACAATTTCAGATTTCATGTGATATTTGTGTTCTGTGTTTATTTGACAAGGTAAGAATTTTCCAAATTTGAATATCTAACACTTTCAAACGCGTTAAAGGGGCATTTTTCCTGTACCGACGGCTACAATCAGGCCGTTTTAAGTCCCTGCAAATATTTCTTTCACTGAAAAATAAATAAATAAATAAATAATAATAATAAATAAAATAATCATTATGAACAAATCAGAAATACACGTAATGCAATGGGCTTGCAGGGGATTTTCCTGAAGCGAGAAGTTATATCTTTTGTCTTAGCAGGTTTAATTGTTAACTACCTAAAATTTGATTGATTCATCAGGTGATTAATTAGACGGCGATTGGTACGAAGCTCGCGCCCATCGTTTTGTGCCAAGCGCCATGAAAAGATTATCCACTCCACTCCACGTTTTAAAAGTCATGAACCGGACGTGTATAACGTAGGTCGCTCCCCGCTCAAGTTCTTGAATATAAATTTTCCATAATTTGGACAAAATTTCTGTCTGGGCTTGCGGTCTTTGTGATGTCGCCATCTTTGATATTCTGCCTACGTTGATCACATGGCATGGTCACGTTTTCGCCCTTTCTGATAGTCATGTGATTCTAACTAACGGTGTATGGGAAAACGAGCTTTCGTTCATCGCGATGTTAAAATGGCACGAAAGGTTAAAACAATCATGTAAATTATCTATTTTCGTTAGTGAGTTTAATGATATAACATTATTCAGATTGCACAACTTGTGGCCCGCGGGACAATTTCGCCAATCGGACGCGTAACAATCGCAAATTTCGACGAATCGAGCGTGTAAAACTCGCGAATTTCGCCGATCAGGCGCATAAATATCGCGAAATTCGCCGATCGGGCGCGCAAAAATCGCGAATTTCGCCGATCGGGCGCTCAAAAATTGCAAATTTTGCCTATTGGACGCACAAAATAACGAATTTCGCCGATTGAACGCATAAAAATCGCGAATTTCGCAAGGCGAGCGCGTAAAAATCTCGCATTTCGTGGAACGGTAGCGGAAAAATCAAATTTCGTCATTTTGTCGCGAGGAAAAAAAAATGCGAATTTCATTAATCTATCGACAGAGACTATAAATGCCAAAATTGGAAATGTCAGAGTTGCGAATTTTGTCAATCACTCGAGGAAAAAAAATTGCGATTTTATCAATCACTGGGGAAAAAAACCCTGTGAATATTGTCAATAGCTCGTGGAAAAAAAAATTGCAATTTTTTTCCATTTTTGCCAACTGAATTGGGTTATGCTGACTAGGGAGGTGGTTGAGTATAGGGGGTGGGGGCTGACCCTTCTTTCAAAATTAGCATTTTTATAAACTTATAGGCTATCGATCCTCCTCCGAAACAAAATTTGGTCCACACTACGGATGTTGGCCCTCCTCTTATAAAGATTGTGCACCCCTACTTGATATTCACATTTTATGATTGAATATGTTAAGAAGTATAATTTAGAATAATGTATGTTTCTCCTTCTCCCCAGCTTCATGCATAAAAGTACAATTTTTTTGGCACTTGGCAACCTTCATGCCTTTGTTTTTCAGTACTTTTAATAAAGCTAAATTTACTCCTCCAAATAAAGTCAAGGAATATTTTCACTCCTTGAAAATAATATTAGCTATATCTCTTTTATAATACAAATGTAAACTGTTGATATATCCTTGCTAATAGAATTGAATATGTTGAGTGGGAAGAAGGAAACATAGGGGCTAAAACTACCCTTATGAAATCGATGTTTTTTTAATCTGATTATAAGCTTAGATTCCACTCCTCACCTTCCTCAAAACAAAATTCTCTCTGTGCTACTGATGGTGGCCCTCGACAACACACTCATTTTCGTAAGTGGCTCTTCTCTTAAAAAGGTTGTGCACCCCTATTTTAAATGTTAGTACTTTTGTTAATATAAATGAACAAATAAAACATAAGTCTGTTTAAGAATTTTATGAGAGTCTTTCTCAACTATTGCCATATTATACCATATACAGAGCTGCCAAGTCTCCGGCTTTTTGGATACCAGTATTTTAGTACAAAAAAAGTTTACTTTTTTAATCGGAGCACACTGCTATTTAAAAGAACAACATTTTCTCTAATAAAATACTGGTGTTCAAAAAGCCGGAGACTTTACAACTCTGCATATAAGGTATTGGATTATTTGGAATCGAAAAGCGTTTTTTAATTTTTCAATAAATATATCACACCTTAAATTACAATAGAATGATGTTTTATGACGACTTTTCCCCGGTTTTAGCGTGCAGAAAATTAGCACGAAATGTCAAAAATTATTTGCTTTTATCGAAAAAAAATGAAAAACTATTCTATGTTTTTTATTAAGAACACTTATAGACTTCGGAAATTTAAGAATAAAAAGGAGTTTGTGACTGCCTCAAAAAGTAGCTAGTTTGGATTTATGAGCAGGTTTAATGCAAAATTGGCAATTCTTAAAATTATTTGGAATCGAAGAGAATCTTTCATTTATCGATAAATACATACACCTTAAGTTATCAAATGCTGTCTTATGTCTACGTTTTTACGACTCTTCGCAGTTTACCGAAAATCGGCTCAAAATGTCAAAAAATATTTGCTGTTATTGGCAGGGGGGGGGGTGGGGGACTGTATTCTATTTCTTTGTTTCTCAATAAGAAAACTTGTAGATTTCACGCATTCAAGAATAAATAGGAGCTACAGCAGTTTTTATTATTTTAAAATAGACACTTTTTAGGGATTATTAATAACAACAAAAACTGAAAATTTTAAATATGTACTAAAGTTTCTTTTATTTATTTTCAGTATAAAATTAAAATGCCTTCATATAGCACAAAAAGTATATTATATATATATATATATGTCACATTTTCACTTCACAATCACTCCACCTTCCGTAAATCAACTCAAGGCCAGAGGTCTCCACCCAGGAAGTTTTCAGTCATACGCCGATCATGATAAATCGTTGGTGCTTATTAAAAAAAAATAAATAAGCAGTCAAGTCCACTTCAAATTTTATTAGGATCCCGAGAAACTTTGGTTATGCTTTTATCTCTCATGATAATTCAATGCAGTAGAACCAAGGAGAAGCTTCGTATCCCAAATACCATTCGAAGAAATCAAAGCTGTTAAGGGGCGGCATCTTAGATTACATCGGCAGCTACGGGGATTTTTATTCCATGATCGCGAGCCACGCGTCGGACTTCCACCTACATCCTGCTCCAAATCTCTCTGCCTTCAAGGCGGGAAACCCGATGTATATCTATTCTCTAATGCTCACGAATACAGAGCCGTTAAAACAGTCTTTCGACCAATCAGCACTACGGAACTCAATTTTCTGGGCGCTATGATTTGGAAGGGATCAAGCTGCAGGCTGAAAAGCATGGAAGAATATTCTAGAATTGTTCCGGAAAATCTGATTCTTTCGAACAAATAAGAAAGAAAGAAAAAAAAAACGTAGGTTTTACCGAGTGTGGGCAGAATGCCAAGAACATTTTACATTGAAACTGAGATTAGCTTTTATATTTTGAGAAAGAATACTTTTTTGCCAGAAAACATAGGGAAATAAAAATAAAAAGATATAGGTTGTTATTTCAAGAGAATTAAAATATTGAGCTGGGAGAATGACATTTTAAAAGAATTAAATTTTAGGATGCGTTAATTTAATGGAATAAAAAGTGTGTAATTTTAACAGAATAACACTCAGCGCCATTTCTCCAAGAGAATGAATTTAGAATAAAGCATTTTTAGCTAGGCGGGATTTTGACAGTCTCAATACTAGAACGAGAAAATCTTTTAAATCTTAGGTTTCCATTTTGTGAATAAAAAGTTATTTTTATGAAAAATAAAACTTAGTAATGAAAGATCAAACCTCCCGCAAAAATTATTAAATGCTGGTTTTAATTTGATTCCAATCGAAACCAGCATTTAATATAGGGCAGTTGCAATTGACGTCATTTTGGAGGTCACACACTACAAATAGGCAGTTCTAATTGGTGGAATTACCCAGATCTCCAGCTAAGTACAATGCTTGATCAGCTGATTGCAACTTCCTTATATATTTTTAAGCTCCTTTTTCTTTCTGGTGAACTTATTTTGTTTGCAAATTACTTTTCCATCTCAGCAAAATAAAAATAATTAATGTAGAGTTTGTTTTTTATGGAATGAAATTGTGTGAAGGGTTCAGTTTTATTAAGATGAATTTTGTGAAGGGTCCTATTTTAGTAAAAAGAATTTTATGAAGTCTGTTTTATTAAATGTAATTTTATGATGGAGCTTGTTTTACCAAGTAAAATTTTGTGAAGGAATACTCAAGAGGTCCCAATTTCTGCATGGATCGATCATGCATAATCACTTTTCTCTGATTTTGTTTTTAAATATCTGTTTGATTTATTTTTTAAAATATCTGTTTGATTGATTTTTTTTAATATCAATATCATAATACCTTTTCATTGTGCATATAAAATTTGCTGTGTTTTAATAACATAACACAAAAATCAATTTTTAACCACGTGGATTAACAGTGGATATTAAAACTTCTCGAAATGTATTATTATTGAAGATGGAATGATGAATTCTCTCGATAAGTGTTCTTTTGATAAAATTTATAGTATCACTTTACTTATTATTTTAGTTCTTTATTAGTCTTCCTTTGTTACACAAACATTTTAATATGGTACATGTTTCTTTTTTTTAAAAAAAATATGTGTGCATGTAAATAAGGTCTAATAATTAAAATTGATATTAAGTAACATCATGAAGTTAAGCAACATCTGACTCAGTAAAATCAGATACAAGAGAAATGATATGAATGCCGAAATCTTGATTTCACAGAATACTTCTTGTTTTGTCTGTTTAATTCACTAAGTGCAACTTTTGAAAGTTTTTTGAGAAAAGTTTATTTGAAAATATTATGACAAAGGTATTTACCATGAAATTTGAAAGAAAAATAAACTCAGTTCAGTCCTCACACTTGTTCTACCATCATTGAATTTTGTTATTTCCAGCTTCTGAAAATACAATCAGAACAACTCTTTCTACTCATTATAGTATAGGTGCAGATTCCCAAAATCTGTAAGGAGCCAGTGGCGCCTAAACCCAAAAAATCCAGTCGCCACATTGTGAAACAAACGCATAAAAACAATAGCATTTATATGGTTATATGGGGTTTATTGTCTACTATTAAAGCTTAAAAGTAATAAACAGTATATTTTTAATTAAAATTTACCCAAAACTTAAATAAATAAATGATTTGTTTTTTCTTTATTAAAATTGGGCAACGGTATTTTATAGAATCTTCCAACCATATAATTGTATACAGTTTGTAGGAATAAATATTTGTAATGTAAGGTCCCAAATAAACAATTCTCTAACTTTTTTGTTCTATAAATAAATTCCCCCCCCCTCCAAAGTGTTTTTCATAGCTGAAAATAAATGCTCAACATTGGCATTTGCATCAAAAAGTATGTCTATAAAGATCAAAAGAAAAAATATATATGAAAAAATATGGAGAAGATTTATTTTCTTTTAAGTTTTAGATTTTAATAAAATAAATTGAACAATTTTTGACATTCAGGAATATTTTATTTATTTATTTTATTTTTTTAAGTAGAAAACGGGAAACTTGTACATCTGCAGAAATGTGGTATCCATGCTTAATCATGTTTTTTAATTATGGACAACAGAAAAAATAAAAAAGCGGTAAATATTCGGCAGAAAATGTGCGGAATTGATTTTAAAAATAACATTTTTTAAAAAGGCGGAAATCTGACAGTCTGTGGAAAAGGGGCATCCCTGTAAGACACTTAGACGTAGACGACTTAGACATGGAAAGTTAGTGGCCAAAGAAAAAAATCCAGTTGCCACGTGGCGACTGTGAATCTGCACCTATACATTATAGCTATTCTACACATTCATATGTACTAATATCATAAAAAGAAAAACTAGTCGGATGGGCCAATCCCAAAACTTTCTTCTATCTCAATCATGCTAATACTTCAAAATTCGCTATCACATTGTCAATAAAATCAATATTTTTCGTCATTTTGTTGTACGTCAGCTGCTTGTGAATCGTCAGGTTATCTGGATGCGATCAGTCGATGTATACTAAACTACGAAAAGTCCTTCTGGTCTGTATCGCCAGGAACAGATAGCCTCCCTATTTCTTGGTTTTGAGATTTTAGCTAATTTTACTGGAAAACACGAAGCTAAAATGCGTGAAACCCAATTAAAGATTCATTCCCAGTTCTCGTCAATACTGAATTTGAATGAGAATATCGCCAAATTAGTCCTCTACAGTCAAGTTGGCTACATTTATGGCAACTTATTTTTGTCATCAAATTTAGTGATATTTCGCCAAGTATCACCAAGCTTGACGAGAATTTGACGTTGGCGAATGTAAATATATAGTGTTAAGCATATAAGAGTTGGAACAATTGTTACAACAATGAAAGAAAATTTGCCGAAACCATGTTGATGAAAACTCATAAATTAAATCTGTTTATGGATGAATTCTGCTGTCTTGTTCGAAAATAGTCAGCCACCCTAAAATTTCAAACTGCTATATTTCAGCCATTTTTTAAGATAGAGGCAAAACAAAAATTTCTCCCAAATCCCCGGATCAAACCTGAACATTTAATGGAAAAAAATGTTAGGATTTCTAATTTTTTTGTACTTTTTTTTAAATTTGAAATCTTTAAATGGCCATCACAACGCCCCCTTCTGGCAGAATCTCTCCAAATTCAACTGGGACCTGCAGGCAATACTCTATACAAAAAATTTGGTTCAATTCTCTGCATAACTTCATTCACTTTTCAATGATACAATAATGAAAATGGAACAAAAGATGCTATTGCAGCACTCCCTTTCGTCAGAATATTCCCTAATTAAAGTGGGACCTGCTGGCCATAGCCAAACACATAGAAAAAAAAAAATCTGGTTCAATTTGAAGCATAACTTCATACACTTTTCAATGATACAATGAGCACAGACAGACATTTTGTAAAAACATGTTTTTCGGAATCTCTGACCCCTAAAACGTGTAAATCTGTCGAAAACCGGAAGTCGAAAATTTTTTTGATTATAATACTTTTTTCTATTATAGATAGAAGAAAGTAAAAAGCATGGTACACACAATAAATAACATTGTTGCACCAAAAAACAGTATGTTTCTGCCCTATGCTAAATACTTCTAAAATAATTTCTGTCTTCAGGAGATGAACAGTTAAGAACATATTTGTGAATATATTCGGGCGAAAGACAAACTTTACAGGGTAACAATTCTCAAGTCAATGGTGCAGAATAAGCAGAAGTAATAATAATAAATTAATTAAAACTGGGCACGAAGTAAAGGATGGGAAGAGTCGGGCAATGGACAATAAGTTTCACACTTATTTGTACTTTAGTTTTATAGTATAACTTTAACGATAAAATTTTGTTTATCAATGGAAATTTACATAACTACTTTTTTTCTCATGCAAAGAAAATCTATAATTAATTATCTATAGTTAATTTCACATACACTGAAAATATATTTCAGCTTATTTTTCTATGGTTAAATAAATATATAGTATATTGACAATATAACAATAATTACCATACAAATTTATTTACATAATTCATTGATTCTCTTTGATGTTTTAAGTATTAGTTTTTCTGAAATGGCTTAAACATAATAATTCCTACATAAAACAGGCAGTATTTATCACAATTCTTAAATCAACTCTTAATGTATATTGAAAAAAAAATAATTTCTCTGCTCTCTAAGTATGAAAACCTTAATATATATGTGTATTCAGTAATTATTTTTAAAAAATAAAAGAATATTTGAAAGGTGTTAAATTAATGAAATGTGGTACATCAAGATAAGGAGAAAAAAGCAACAGGAAAAATTTAAATGATTTTGTAGAAACGACAGCAGGAATAAAATTCCGGAGAATGGGATGCAAAAGAGATAATCAATGAGAAACAGTATGACTTGCATGACCTGTCCATGCAAATACCTTAGATGGATTTTACAGAAAATTCAAGAACCCCCCCCCCTCCCTAAAAAAAAATTGAACATGAATCAAGTAATGTAAGAAAACTGTAAAATATAAATTTATTTAAAAAAAAAATTCTGCTTTGACTACAAAAAAATTTAAAAAAATCTGTGACTGTAACTATAGTTTCAGAATCAATTAATTAGTGACTTTATTCAACAGATGAAGCAAAACATATGTACATCTAGACACACGGCAGTGTGTTAGCCAAGTTCCCAAAGCAAAAAAGTCGATACACCAGCCGTGAGTATATTTACACGAACCATTTCGAGCTGTTTTCGCCAAATTTCGACACTCTACTACTGAAAATCTATTTGACCTACGTACTTGTAATTTTAAATGTGTAGTAAAGCTCCCTTAATTATCCAGAATCCAAATTTTTTTAAATAACGCATAATTAGTTTTCCAGATAATGATACTTGAAAATGTCTGATAATCGATAATTTTATCAGTGACTCACTCACTCATCAAAAAGATTTCATATACCTACTGCACTTACAGACTTAAAATATGGTGAGAAGCTCGTTTCCACTATAAGAAATGGGAAAAAAATCAAAAAATTCTGAAAATCGATTAATTACCCACTTGACAGTGTCCATTTTTACTTTAACGTTACGTCTATTAGGCGAAACTTTAATTTGCCAAAAAAAGCGTCAAATGTTGAATCCGGGAAAAGTAATGCGCATGAACTGTGACAGATGGCGCCAGATGTTTAGTCTAGCGCAAAATAGGATTGTCTAGTGCATTATAGGATGTGGGCTAGAATAGCCATAAGGAAAGAATAGGGCCTGGAGAATGCGATAGATGGTGCATCGTGTCCAGTAGAAGAGAGATAGTGAAGAAATATTTGATATGATGATGGAGGAGAGAGGAGGGGCTAAGAGTAGTTAGGAATAAAATTAAGTATAGTTGTATTAAAAAATACATAAAGTTTTTTTTCCTAATGTATTTTAATACATTAGATTTTTTTTCTTTTTTTTTGTGATTATGTTTTAATGTTATTTTCTATACTGTTTCATATTCTTTCTGGTACTTACGTATTATCCGGGCCATTCTTATATTATTTATTATTCTTTCTTATTTATTATGTTAGCTACCATTTATTATTTTTACTAAAATAATGTTATTTACTATTTTTTTAAATGTTATGAATTTAATAAACATGTATTACATTTTATTTATTTATTTTATATTAAAAAAAACTCAGATAGTGAATGGGCAGTGCGCTATAACGTTTCAAATGTGCAGGAAAATATAGAAAATGACAGCAAAAAAAAACCAGTGCGTAAATGCAGGAAAAACGTGTGAGATTAATTAATATTAAATAATGGTAATTCAATATTAAGACTATTTATTTCAAAAAGGAAACACATACCTACTTACTTGACAAAAAGTAATGATATCCCATCAAAAACATACATGTGAAAGAAGGCCAAGTTCGTTAACGGTTTCGCTAATAAAAGAAGTGAGATCTAACTGGAAACCAAGTTCTTTCGAAGCTCCTATCATGCATAACGTTCTTCAATTGCTTAAAATGATTTGTTATATTATTTGCTACTCAATAGAGCGACTTGGCAAGTTTCCTCTTATTCAAATTTCTCTACTTGATTGATCGGAACTTTAAGTTAATCACTTCCTTAACATATCAATACCTGAACTTCGACATACTTATTCGAATACTTGATTGACTACATCTTTGCCAATGACATACTAGACTAAATTGTACTCAGACTCAAAGATTAAAGTTGGTGGGTGAAAACTTGCCAAGTTGCTCTATTGAGTAGCAAATAATATAACAAATCATTTTAAGCAATTGAAGAACGTTATGCATGATAGGAGCTATGATTTAAGGAGCTTCGAAAGAACTTGGTTTCCAGTTAGATCTCACTTCTTTTATTAGCGAAACCGTTAACGAACTTGGCCTTCTTTCACATGTATGTTTTTGATGGGTTATAAGTTTACAAGATTGGCATACATGTATCAGACTATCTTCCATTTTTATGGTATAACATGTGTTCTTACCCGATGAAAGGAATTTCTAATTTATTGCTCTTAAAACTATAGTCATGTGCACAGATGTTTGGTCACAAAAAGATTTTTATTCAAATATGAATAATCACAGGTATATCATTTTATCTTGCTCACTACTTTTTTGTTATAGCAGCCCCCACAATTACAGTTACATCAATTTTACCAAGCTCGTGAAGTGCAAACATAGCACACTTTTATACATTAAAAAAATATACCATTGCATTAAATAATATATTTTATGTTACTAGGAATTGAATATATTACAATCTTTCACAGCAAATTTATACTAATGTTTCATAACAATTTCTAACAATGTGTCATAAAAATAACTTTTTAATTTTTTAACTATTCTCTCTTGTAACTATTTCCATCAACTGTTGCATATCACCCATATATAGTTGTTTTTTACACCATTTTATGGATGTTTATTCCTTTGCCAACAGTATGTAAACATTAAAGCAAGAATATGAATGCAGATTAGAGAATATGAATGGTATTCTTGAATCACTAAACCAATTTCCAACATGGATACCTTTGAATTTCCTTACAGCTTCATCATTAGTAATATACAGTTACATATCATGGCTATCTTTGCATAGTTTGTTGAGTAAAAGCCTCTGCTTTAGAAAAAATGAGATTGCATCTACCTCAGTACTAGGTAAATAAAAGATTGTTTCCATATTTACAAAAATAATTACAAGCGATTAAAAACTAGTCATTAGGGGTGGGGCCATCATAATACTTTCCTCTCATGGATATGCATACTATAAAATATGAAAATAAAACATGTGGAAACTATTTATAAAATGCATTGCAATTCCAAAATAAAATTTAAACGTATTTTTAAAAGATTTATTCATATAAAACATTATACAAATCTGTACACTTAAAAATAGAGTGGTTAAAATCATGGTTTGATGACATTAAACTTTAAATGCTTTATTACCGAATTGCATAAAAGAAACATCCTTATAACTCCAAAAATGATAATCCTATTAACTAACAGTTTACTGCGTCGGATTAAGTGTCTTATTTCCAATTAAAATATATCTTTGAATTGAAATTTGAATGAAAAACAATGTCATAAAAAATCGAAGAGTGTGGAAAATAGGATTACAAATATCTCGGCAACTCATTATCCGATCAACACCATTCTTTATGCAAAATTTATGTTTTTTTTATTGTGTTTTATATTTACTCCTTAAAATAAACAATTTCGAAAATTTTTATATACTGTTTATCAGAACGAATATTTCGAGTATGAAAAAAATAGTTCCGGATAATCGAGGTTACTGAAATTCAAAAGGCTTCTTCTTGTTATTACATACTAAGTACATACGAAATTTCAAGTGTCTATCTCACTGTGTTCGGTAGATAGAGTGTTTACAGACGGACGGCAAATTTTTTTTTTCTAAAAATATGTTTTCGGAATCTCTAGTGTCTGAAACGTGTAAATCGGTCAAATTTTCTTTTCCGATTTTTAAAATGATTACAGACTTACCCTATACTATGTATGATGGGTAAGTAAAACATCAATACAACATGCAGTAAAAAAAAAAAACACATAAAAAATGTTCTAGAACATCAATGAAAAAGCAATATGACAATAGCACAAACACACACTATTTCTATAGGACTGCAAACCATTTCACAAGAAATTTACAACCTAACTTCACAATATATCTTTATCATTTGATGATTTATCCTTGAGGAGTGCTATAACAAAGAAGTATCTTTTTTTAATAGATGTCAATTTTAATTGATGATTTTGTAACCTGATTCTATGTCTCTACCTTGTTTTAAGCTAGTATTTAGATCCCTGTTGCTTATATCTATTCATGACTTTTTATTTTTTAAAAATAGTATTCTAACAGCTTACAAAACATCACTTGCATAAGAATTTGTAATCTAAGATTGAACTTTTAATATTATTGCAATGATCCCAAAATACACAAGAACTGTATAACAAACTTTGTAAAAATAACATTCACAAAATACTAGGCATTAAAATTTTTATAGAAGGTAACATGCTACCCACAAAAACCCCATTTAGAAATTACAGATTATAAAAAACGATACAAATATTACGGCAGTTTAGCTTATTGTTTACAGATTTTGAACCATTCAAAATACGAAAGTGAAAATTTGTAACACATGTTATGAATAGATTTAAATAAAAACTAGTACTGATACATTATATCCAGTGTTGCTAATTTAGCAGATTTTTTTAATTAAAAAATCTACTACAAGTATTTCCAAATAACAATATTTGTCATATCCATTGACAGATTAAATAAAGCAAATACAGTGGACACCCTCAAATCCACCACCCTAAAGTCTGCAAATACCTAAAATCCGCATGCTGTTTCCAATGTAAACAATGAAACTTACAGTTAAGATGTAGGTGTAAAATTCAAGTTTTTAAAAATTTTTATATCATTCTGTAAATATTTTAATACAGAATTCTGGTTAATATGATTCAACTCATGCTTTCTCATGAAGGAAGTATAAATTTATTTCTGAAAAAATTCAATATCAGTGGCGATCACGATATTTTTACCAAATAATTTATGTATTAATCAAGCTATTTTATTTATTAAGTATGGGTAAACATGAAATAAAACTTTGTTATTTTAAGATTTTGATGCGAATTATTAGTGTACATTTATAGGGAGAGTTTCATTGAATAATTCAAGAAAAAAATTATCATTATCATTATGCATATTTAGTTATACATTATTAATTATTTACTTGACCTTTACTTTTAATATTGTAAATGTTTTTTTAATGTTCTTAATTTTTATTATTTTACTTTATCGTAAGCAATCATTATAATTTCGAGAGCATTATTAAATTCAAATTATTGTTTTAAAAATATATACAAAACAGTGACCAGAAATCCGCAAAATTCTAAAATCTGCACAACCTCTGGTTTTAAGCTATGCAGATTTAAGGAACAATACTGTAAGAATCTACTATATAACAATTTGGAAATAGCGGTAGGTATTTGTATAAAATAAATCTTCTAAACTGGCAACACTGATTATGTCAATACTTGAAACATTGTAAGAGCTGATAGAAAAATCTTTTGCTTAGTTCTATTGCAATATATTTAATTATAACCTTGCGAGATATCTTAGTTTTGTCTGTAGAATTTTAAAAGTAACTCTTCATATTAACTTATAATACAGCTGTCTATTACTTAATTTAATATTGACAGGCATTGATTTAAATTTCACACAATAAACAACAAAAACAAATTAATTGATCAAATATCAAAAAGTCATTTGTGTATGTATAAAAAAATAATTTATTTATACATGTACAAGTAAAAAGCGAAAATTTCTTACAAACAAACTGTACAAATGCATACTTTACAAAGTATACAATATTCTTGATTATGAAAAATGCAAACATAGATATGAGCAATTATTGTTGAAACAACTATTCACTAAATTAAAAAGAAAGAAATAAAATGAAAAATAAATTTAATGTTATAATGTTAATAATAACAGAAATGTTTTCGCGAACTTTTGTGCTGCCCTGTATATGATCTACAGAATTTATACACACCATGTAATAGACACAGAGTGAGTTAAATTTAAAATCACGTTCAGCAACTTAAAACGCACATCCAGGAATTATTGTTAACAAACAGTAGAGAATTCTTTTGTGTGTCCCTGTAAATGAACGATGACTGCTATACACACAATATTCTGTAGTAAGCCTCTTGTAATGCACCTTAGTGATATATATAAATTTCAATGCGTTTAAAATAGTGAAACATTATTTAATTAAACCGCAAACAATTTTTCTTCATAGACGTAATTTGACTGTCCCTGTAAAGTAACTATAAGTGCTATGCACACCCTATTCCATATTAAGTTTCTTCTAATGCACCTTAGTGATATATATCAATTACAATGTGTTTGAAATTGTGTAACATCATTAAAATAAACCGCAAATGATTTTTCCCCATAGATCTTAATGTAATGGAATTCTTTTGAGTGTCCCTGTAAAAAAACTATTATAAGTGCTAAACACTTCAGTTGAAATAGGGAACATGCTATAGATAACGAAAATAACATATAAAAATTGCAGAGCAATCCAAGCATATTTACGGGAGTTAGAGCATGGACAGGCCGAAGTCATAAACTTTTTAAAACTAGGTTGGAAAGTGTTAAAAATGAAGTATTTACATACATAGGTATGACAACTAGGAAACTACAAGACCGCATAAGGGAGCACAAGTCAGACATAGCAAAAGGAAAACCATCTACTGCACTTTCTCGGTAAATTTAAAAACAGAAATTGATATATATTTCAGTAAAGTAAAGATTATTGCGCTAATGAACGACTATACTACATGTATAGTAAGAGAGTCAGTGGAAATTCTGACAAGTGGTGGGAAATCCTGTAATGATATGTTATCATACAATGTGCAAAAAATCTGTTATAATCTACTTGGTATTGAAGGTACATTTGGGTTGGGATAACCCACATCGCTCAGTAGACTAGCCTATCCCCCACCCCCCACCTTCTCCATAGATGGTTTCACCTTCTACTATTTAAACAGCTTACATTCCGGAGGTTACAGAATTTTTTCTCATTTCCACTCTTTGATAATGTCCAGGTTCTGGTCGAAAGCGCTCGGGACTCTGATGAATGTTTTTAACATCTTAAAATGTTTTAGAACCTTTTTATTTCTACACCTATTTTAATAATTACACAAATTGTGATCCATTTTAATGGTTTCATATTTATTTATATCTATCTATAATAATAAAGATAGAAGTTTGTGTGTGTGTGCTGTGTTCTGAAGAGACTGCTGTTTCTTTTTCTTTTGTGTATGTGTGTGTGTTTTGCTGCGACTTTTTGACATTCATAAATAGAACCAAGTTTCAATCTTTAAACCTAATATAGTAAATTTTGTACTCTGTGATTTTTAAAATTTTCTTTTAAGGTAAAGTACCCAAATGCTGACAGCCCTTCTAATGCCAACACCCTAATGTCAAATTGAAAAAAAAAAAAAGTCTTTAAATGATTGTATAAATTTGAAATTGGTGCCGGTGCCAATTTTGAATTTATACAATCATTTAAAGCCTTATTTTTTTTCAAGTTGACATTAGGGTGTCAGCATTAAGAAGGCTGTCGGCATTCAGGTACCTTTACCCTATTTTGCATGCGATTTTTAATGTTTTTTCTAGCGTCGCAGTGATTCGGTGACAATTGTTTTCTGAAATGAAATGAGCTCTATAGTAAATTTCTTTACTGCCATGATTAAGTTCAACTTGGAAGACTGCCACACTGGTTTCTATAGCAATGTGAATGATGCTGCTGAAAATATGAATTTAATGTGGGCCAAAATAAAAAGCAAGAAAAACCAACAGGTAAAGTGGGCAAAGCTCTGCTAGTAATGTATAATTTAATAAATAAAAAAAAAATTTATGCATTGTGTTAAACATAATGAAAAAAAAGAGAACATTTCTCAACTGGCAATAGAGGAAAGGATAAATCATAATAAAAACTATTGGATTACTAAAGTATTTGTGAAATCAATATATTCATATGACATCAGAAATACGAAATATTTTAGCTAAATAAAGTTTATATAATAATGGTTGCACAAAACATATATTTAATGATTGAATTCTTAAAATTAAAATATCTTATATTAGTATATATTCGATACATATTTGTGCTAATGCAGTAAAATAAAATAAAATGTTGTATATAATAATAAGCACCTCAAATATCATTTCTTACAAAAAAAAAAAAAAAAAAAAAAAAAAAATCAGAACATATTCATAATGTTGTTAAAATAATCTTGATCTTCTTATGAACAGAATCACTGTACATAAAATGCAAAAGTTTCAATCCATGTAAAAATAATTTGATATTATTTTACATAAAAAATGATATTACAAGAGACAAAAAAAGCAGAAATGATAAAACAAATGATAAATATAAATACAAGATGATATGCACCTTATACAGCTATTATATTGTTTCGAATTATTTACATGAGCTGAATAAGGGCTTTGTAATAATAATGGCAAAGAAATTAAAATTGCTTAAATGCTTAGTGTAAAAATAACTCATACCGACATACATATACATTCCATATATATTTGTGCCAATACAACAGAATACTAATGCAGAAAGACAATAACAGTTTCTGGCGTTTCACTCCCATAACAGATATGATATAAAATATTTGCCACATACATAGTATTTGACAGAATAAGTACAGAAAGATGTTTAAAACTTATACCATAGCATATAATATTATCTTTTCTTCCTTATTTAAAAATGCAATACAAATTTGTATATCCATGATAAAATTAAATAAAATAAAAAATATACTATGTATGTTCTAAATGATGTTCTAAAATCATTTCAGGGTTTAAAAATTTAAAATAACCTTTAAATTTAACTCCTTTCAAAAGCAATGGAAACCAAATTCTATCATCAGCCCACATTTCATTATATGGAATATCTTTTTCAGCAAACCACTTTGGTTTCATTTCTAGAAGATAAAAAGAAATGTTATAATAATCTACAGTTCTTAATATGTTATTATAATACTTTACAGTTCTCAGCATGTTATTATAATAATCTATAGCTCTAATATATAAGTATCAGAAGTTAAGGGAGACTATTTAAAAACTAGTAGGATATACCAATGCCAAAACTTTATTCTATCTCACACAGGTTTCACATACACCAAAAACGAATCAGCACCAATTTATATCAAGTTCTAACTGAATCTGAAGATTTATTAAATTCCATGCATTAGTTCTTGAGATATGACTATCATTAAAATCGTGTAAATCCTGAAAAATGCAGCATAGTAATGCCAACTGTTGGGAGATTTATAACAAACTAGATTAATTTTAACACAATTATTCAATTTGGTAAAGAAATCATACGAGTTGTAATTTTCCAACTAGACGAAAAATGTCTGGGCCAGGATTCGAACCTGGGATCTCTTGGCTGAAGCTGCCATGCTCTACCAACTGAGCTATCCCGGTCGAATCTGGAGGGCATAATTCATCCAGTTAACCTTATTGATCATAGTATCTGGTCTGATATTTTAATCATCTCAAAAGACTAGATCGCAGGTAATGGAACTCCAGTAAACGCTGGATACGTATTTACACTAGATTAATGATAACACAATTATTCAATTTTATTTTTTTATTTAATCCCCCAATCAAAAACACAGTGTGTGTTAGCGCAAGCTGAAACTGAATTCTCTTTCACAACATTTAAAAACAATGAAGAGAAAATTTACGAGATTTGTATTGTATTAATTTTGCTTGTAGCAAATATGATGATATTATTGGAAGTAGTTGAATTTTGGCAGTGACACAGTATAAGTAGTACTGTCAGCTGCACTCTGAATAAAGGAATAAAATGAAATCAAAGTAACTATATTCAAAATATAGTTACAATATCTTCAATATTATTAAAGTAACAAATGAAAATTCAAATTTGACTTGGAGTGAGATGCACTGTATTTTTTAAGTGTGTTGCGATCCTGGTTTCCTGGACAAAAATTGTCTGTCTTGATGCCTTTTCCTGTGAAAGTTTTTTTCCATTTTGTTTAAAAATATGATGTTTATGAAAAAGTTAAAAACAGATTATTTACTAGACAATATTCAGGAACTTGCATTTATTGGTACATCATTAATTCCTATGAAGGTCATCATTAATGGTTAATTTTCTTAAGTGACACTTTTCAAACAGTAAATAAGCAATGCAAGAGCATTCTCTTTCATTTAAATATGATTCTATTTCTAATTATTTTGAATATCTTTATTAATTGACAGTTAAAAATATAAAAGAAAACTGCCCAGTTAAACTGACGGCATTGAGCTCACAGGATATTCACACTAACTGTAAATTATATTCTTATTTCAAAGAATTTGAAATAAGCCCTCGAAAAATGAAGAAATCGACAATATATTAAGAGGGGGGGAACCATCCCCCGTTTCTCCTTCTTATAATTAACCAATGAACTCATAAAACTAATCAGAGAAGCGCCTTACCACAATGAACCTATATACAAAATTTGAAAAAATCGGATAATTCTGCACGAAAAATCCATTTATCTAAATTAAGGGGGAGGGGGGGTTAGCCCCCCGTCCCCCTTTATACTTAACCAAAGAACCCCCAAAACTAATCAAAGAAGCGCCTTATCACAAAGAACATATATATAAAATTTGAAGAAAATCAGATAATTCTGCTTAAAAAACCCATTTATCTATTTCAAGGGGGGTTAGTCCCCCCCCGTTCCCTCCTTTATACTTTACCAGTGAACCCCCAAAACTAATCAGGGAAGTGCCTTACCACAATGAGCCTATATACAAAATTTGGAGTAAATTGGATAATTCTGCATGAAAAACCCATTTATCAAAATTAAGGGGGGGTAGCCCCCGTTTCCCTCCTTTACACTTCACCAATGAACCCCCAAAACTAATCAGGGAAGCCCCTTACCACAATGAACCCATATAGAAAGTTTGAAGAAAATCGGATAACTCTGCATGAAAAAAATCATTTATATAAAATAAGGGGGGAGGATTAACCCCCCCGTTACCCCCTTTATACTTAACTTATGAACCCCCAAAACTAATCAGGAAAGAACCTTATCACAATGAACCTATATACAAAATTTGAAGAAAATTGGATAATTCTGCATGAAAAAACCATTTATCCAAATTAAGGGGGGTTAGCCCCCCGTTGCCCCCCTCCCCTTTATAGTTAACCAATCAATCCCCAAAACTAATCAGGGAAGCACCTTATCACAATGAACCTATAAACAAAAGTGGAAGAAAATCGGATAACTCTGCATGAAAAATTCATTTATCTAAATTAAGGGGGAGGTTTCCCCCCCCCCCCCCCGTTAACCCCTTTATACTTAACCTATGAACCCCCAAAACTAATCAGGAAAGAACCTTATCACAATGAACCTATATACAAAATTTGAAGAAAATTGGACAATTCTGCATGAAAAAACCATTTATCTTAATTAAGGGGGGTTAGCCCCCCCCCCGTTCCCCCCTTTATAGTTAAACAATCAATCCCCAAAACTAATCAGGGAAGCGCCTTATCACAAGGAACCTATAAACAAAATTGGAAGCAAAACGGTTATTTCTGTCAAGAGTTATCGCGTTACGTACGTACATACATACATACAGAACGGGCGGGCACATAAGCTCTCAGGCTTTGATAGCCTGTGAGCTAAAAAATTGTGGATTTTTAAAAATATTAAAAAAAAGTTTTTTTAAGTATTCAGTTTGGCTGAATATTTCGATATTCAGCAGACCAAATAGTTTAATATTCAGCTTAACCAAATATTCGGTAATATGGCTGAATACCGAATAGATATAGAATATTTGGTGCATCCATAATAATAAGTACCCCAGTGGCAGAAAGTTCTGTAGCTGTCTGCGACAATCTTTTAAAATTTCATAATCTGCCTGCAAATTTTACGTGTAATTTTAATGAATAAATAATACCAGGGTTCATACTCTATTTGAATAATTAAATTCCCTGACTTTTCCAGGTTTTTTCCAGACCAATTTTCCTACAATTCCATGTCCACAATTCACGACATTTTTAGAAATACGAATAGCAATTCTAGATCATAATGATTAAATATACCTCTGAAAATAAAAGTAATCTATAAAATTGAAATTAAAAATCTATTATTTGATATTTAAAATATAAAAAATGAAAAACAATTAAAAATATACAATTTGGATGGATTCAGTAACATTTTATTGATATAGTTGGATTTTACATATCAACCATTCAAATATTTTTTGAGATATCTACAACCATGTCACTTGTTTGTGTTGTTTCAGAAACAGTTTGTTATGTAACTTTCAATTTTTTGTCTTTTAACAATTTAATTTTAGCAACAGCTTTTCTTTTTGGCTTGCTTTATAATTTTCTTTATTTTTCTTATTTAAATATTCGGGATATCTCATCCTAGCCACCTTAACATGGCTCAATATTTCTTTCGCAGAAGTATTACCTATTTAGCAACAAATTTGTATGGCTAAAACCTCATTATGTTAAAAATATGAATGTAGCAAAAATACTACTTGCTAGTAAAAAATCTGAATTTTTTGCAGACTGAAATCGGAACTCGGAAGAATCTTGACACGATAGTACATAATATATATTTTTTAAAAATCCCTGACTTTTCAAGGTTTTAGGAGAAAAATGCAATTTTCCCTGTTTTCTATATTTTCCAGTCACGTAGGAACCCTGTAATACACTAAACTAGGAAATTTTCATCCTTTTATTTAAAATAGGGTAAGCTTGATGTATTCTCATTAATTTTGCTTATAACTTTTGAAGTTACATATCGTTTCATCATCTCACTTCTTGTGGGATTTCTAAAATGGGAAGAATAACCATTGAGGGGAGAGAGAGAATATTCCCTCCCCTGATGCAGCTACAGAAATTCCCTCTGGAGAAAAATGTCTTAATTAAAGTCCTGCATCAGCTGTAGATCGGGTTAACACTGTTTTCAGTTCGAATTGAGTTTAGATTCCTGTAGGCGGGATTCGGGTTAACCCATTTTTTTTAAAAGTTGGTTCTGTATATTCTTTCAGATTTAAAAATTTATGTATTAAAAATAGATGTTTTCTGACTAGACCGCTAAGTGCAGAGCTGCAAGATTTGGCAGGAAGAGTCTGAAGTGTTGTCTTGTCTGAAGTTACGCACCTCAAAGCCCACTTTTGGACTAGTTTTCTTAATTTTTTATGTTTTTTTTTTCTTTTTGCAGCAAATTTTTACATTAGTAAAAGAAATCCAGAATTCCTCCATCTATTTTGGAATTTTTTATGCAATTTTTAGCATTTTTTCTCGTTTTACGACGATCTTTAGACATTAGTAAAAGGAACTGGGTTTCAATATTTTAAGCCTTTTTATGCAGTAAATTTTGACAATACTCACGATTATTTTTTTCCAAAATAAATTGATGAAAATCACATTTTTTTTTTTTTTTTATCACGATCCTTTGCCGAAATTCGCGTGTTTTTACCGTGATCTTTTGCCAAAATTCCCGTGTTTTTACAGCGATCCTTTGCCGAAATTCGCGTAATTTTACCACGATCCTTTGCTGAAATTCGCATGTTTTTTACTGCGATCTTTTGACGAAATTCGTGTGTTTTTACCGCAATCCTTTGCCGAAATTCGCGTGTTTTTACCGTGATCTTTTGCCAAAATTCCCGTGTTTTTACAGAGATCCTTTGCCGAAATTCGCGTAATTTTACCACGATCCTTTGCTGAAATTCGCGTGTTTTTTACTGCGATCTTTTGACGAAATTCGTGTGTTTTTACTGCAATCTTTTGACGAAATTCGCGTGTTTTTACCGCGATCTTTTGCCGAAATTATGTGTTTTTACCATGATCCTTTGCCGAAATTCGTGTGTTTTTCCCCACAATCTTTTGAAGAAATTTGCGTGTTTTTACCGCGATCTTTTGACGGAAATCGCATGTTTTTACTGCGATCTTTTGACGAGATTCGCGTGTTTTTACTGCGATCTTTTGACGAAATCCTGTGTTTTTACCGCGATCCTTTGCCGCAATTCACAAGTTGCAGACAGTTTTTTTAAATTAATTTCATTAGTGCAGACAAAAATTGTCCACAAGAGGTTTTCTCTGTCCGCGACTACGTCGCCGTGTTTCTGCCACTGGGATAAGTACAATGAAATTTGAATTATACTATTTTCTGTGATAAGTATTGTTGAAAAATTTTAAATAACATCAACTTAAACAAGATATAGTAGAATGTGTAGCATTCGTTAAAGTTTCTTTATACAAATAAAAAGTAGATTTTTCAGAAACTCTAATGAATGCAACAATAGGGGTGCTAAAATAGGGGTGCACAACCTTTTTAAGCGAAGGGCCACTTACAAAAATGACTGGGTTGTCGAGGGTCACCATCAGAAAATTTTTGTTTTGAGGAGGTGTGACCAGGGACGGGGAAGATCAGATTAAAAAAACATAAATTTCGAAAGGGTAGATTTAGCACCATAGGTTCCTTCCTTCCAGTCAACGTATTCAGTTCTGTTGGCAATGATATATCAACAGTTTATCTTTGTATTTATACAAGAGATATAGCTAAGATTATTTTTAAAGAGTGAAAATACTCCTTGACTTTATTTGAAGGAATAAATTTAGCTTTAAAGATTGCCAGTGCTGAAAAAAAACTCTGCTTTCATGAATGAAGGTGGGGAGGGGGGGTGTGTCAGCCTAAAAGTTCATAAAAATGCTAATTTTAAAAAGAGGGCTAGCTCCCTATACTTAACCACCTCCTTAGTCAGCATAACCCGATTCAGTTGGAAAGGGTGGAAAAAACTTGCATTTTTTTTTTTTTCATGCGAGATTGACAATATTCATAGTTTTTTCCTAGTGATAGATGGAATTCACGATTATTATGCACACGTTTGGTGAAATTTGCGATTTATATGCACCCGATTGGCAAAATTTGCGATTTTTACGAGCTCGATCGGCAAAATTCACAATTTTTACGCATACGATCGATGAAATTTACAATTTATACGCACCTGATCGGCAAAATTCGCGATTTATATGCACCCTATCGGCAGAATTCGCGATTTTTATGGGCCCGATCGGCAAAATTCAGGATTTTTACGCAGGCGAACGGCAAAATTCACGATTTTTACGCAGGCAAACGGTGAAATTTACGATTTATACGCACCCGATCGGAAAAATTCGCGATTTATATGCACTCGATTGGCAAAATTCGCGATTTATATGCACTCGATCAGCAAAATTTGCGATTTTTACACACCTGATGGGCGAAATTTAGCAAATTTTGCGATTTCTACGCACCTGAACGGCAAAATTCGTGATTTTTTCATGTCCGATCGGTGAAATTGATCCGCGGGCCACCAGTAATCCGATCGCCGGCCACAGGTTGTGCACCCCTAATCTAAAATGATACAAAATTTTCATTTCACAGACTATATTGGCAGTATATAAAGAATAACTTCTTTAAAATAAATAGTATAAATATAATAAACTCTTGCTATTCAGGAGTGTCCATCATGGAGGTTTTACTATATTCAGTTTGGATTTGACTTTTTATAATAAAATTCTATTATTTACAAAAACATAATAAATTTCCCAGCTTTTTTTTTTTTTTTTTTTACAAAATGAAAAAATAAAATCTTGCAATGATCCCTAGGTCTCTGAATAAGACCATATTGGCAATGTAAGAAATTCATTTCTTAAAAGTTTTATTTATCATTTTTTTCTTTATTCTTCTAGATAATGGTTTATATTCAACTTATACTTTTCTTTCTAATAATTCAATTTCATAAATTCATTGGTTATAAAATCATAATTAAGATGTATAGTAGAGAAAGTAAAATGCAAGCCACTTCTACTAAATTTATGTTTTTGAGATGCTTCTAAAAAACACTCCTACTCTTCTAAGCAGGGTTGGCAAGTTTTTGCCGCAGGTGGAAAAAACCGCGGTAAAAACCGGTTAAAACCGTCCTGGCAAAAATAGGTTTTTGCCAGCAAAAATAGCAAAAACTGATTTTTTACATATAAATGCACATTTCATTTCTTTTACTTATCTTAAATTAACAATCACAGAATAGTAGTACAATGCATTATGATGATAACTTTTTGAAAAATTATTAATTTCATCATAAAAAAAATTCTTTAATTGAAAAAAGCCATTGTTAGTCTGTTTTTTATGCTGCAATAAATTAACAATATTGCAAAATCTACAGAAATTATAAACACTTCTAGTTTTAAAATAAGATGTATCAACCTATCAATCAGCATAATGCAATAATTCAGAGATGCAAAATATAAGCAATAGTAGTAAATGCATGCATTAATATATTATGTTCAAATAAGTGAAATCTTAAATTTCTTTTAAAAAATTAAATATTTTAATAACAATAACATAAAAAATTACACATTCAACATTTAATGGCACTTTCATCACCATCATCATCATCATTACAAAATAATTCTTTTTTCCGCATTCCATAGCAAAAAACAAGTTTGGAAAGATTACTTATTGTCAACCTATTTCGAATTTTTGATTGGACAAAAGATAAGTTGGAAAATATTCTCTCGATTGCAGCACTACTGGCTGGGCATGCTTGCAGGTGTGCTATTAACCCACAAAATTCTTTGGAAATTTCACATGACTTTGCGACACTTCTCTACCACTTATTGGCATCAATTGTCATAATTACTTGTTCTGAAAACAATGTACTTTGGAAAGATTTTTCTTTTAGTTCAATGTTCACGGCATATGATAGGAAAGATGGATTTATTTTTTGTAGCCATTCTCTGGCCTATTCTTTTTGTTCGTAACTACGGTGCTCACCCTTATATTTTGGGTGTAACAAAATAGGCAAGAAGATGCCAGGGCAAAATTGCTTTTTCAAACCTTTTTTTAACTTTTACAAAATGGGGTTTCAAATTATCATCTTTCAGCAAATTGCACCATAAATGGCAAGCATCTGCTATTGTTGTTGAATGAGCCTGTAAGATATCTAAAGCTGTTGAGACTGGTTTTAATTGCTTAATGAGATCTTTTACTTGTTGCAAAAGATTAAAATCACGTATGCGAGCAATGATATTTTGGTCCATTTCTTGCAAATGGTCATTTGATACTTTTATATATGAATTATGATTTCATTCAAAAGTTTCTAGGCAACTCAACTGGCTATTCCACCTAGTACTTCCTGGTAACTGAGGTGAAACATATATAGGGGGGTAGAGACAAGAGAAGTGCAAGAAAACAGAATAAGAATATATTTTTGGTTTATACTTTAGTTTATTTTTACCAAGAAAACATTTGGTTTCATTTGTTGTTATGATTCCTTTTCATATAAACTGCATCACTGCATTTAGTTATGCAAAATTGGATTTTTGCCATTTTTACCATTTTTTGCCATTGTCCCGGCAAAAATACCTTTTTGCCGGCAAAATGACCAACCCTGCTTCTAAGATTGTAATGGTTTTAGGTAGGAAAAAATATTTTTGTAAGTTTGGGTCAGATATAGCTCTATGTATACAGGACTATAGACAAACAATCACAGGAATTATATGAAAAAAAATTCAAACAATTAAATTTTAATCACTTATAAGTAATAAACATGGAAAAAAACTATAAGCTGAAAATGATACAGTTTAAAATATAAAATATGAGACAAAACACAAAAATAATAAATAAACTAATACCTTCACTTTCACGGGGTTCACCTGTAAATTGATCGGTTGTGAAGACAGTGACATTCATTATCATGGGATCTTGAATAAACTCAAAAACTAATCTCCCAACTTCTTCTAGATCATTGGCTGTCATACCAGATTCTTCATATAATTCCCTATGGAAGGATAATTAAAAAAAAAAAAAAAAATCAGAATTGATATTAGAATTTTGAAAATGATTATAACAATTTTTACTGGGGAATGCAAGAATAGCAGAATATGATAATTTTAAATTTAATGTTTGTAAAAAAAAACATGTACATAAACAACTGCAGATAAGTTAAGTTGCTCTATAAAACAGGAAAGAAAAATCTGTATTGGTTTAAAGAAAACATATACTTTAACATATACAGCTAATAATTTAACATGTCTCCTCTAAAATAAAGATAGAAATAAAGAAAATTATAGTAGCCAGTTGAGTGGTCAGAAGATTACAATTTTCTTATCACCCACTTTTGAAAATAGCAGATGGATTATTGATTGCTAATTACTGTGAGAGATTTAAAGAATTTTGTCTCACAGCATTTCACAGGAGAAGAAATGAAAAATTTTCTTTTCTTGCCAAGGGCCATACAAAAGAGAAGTACCTTTTTTTTAAAACAAAAATTAGACCAAGAACTATTAATTCATCATTGGATGAAGAGAGGTAAACTTTTCAAGAGCTTTATGAGAATAAAGCTTGTTTTGAATATTTATGTCTTTATTAGACAAAAGAAGTAAATCTTAGCTTATAATTAGTTTAAAGTATCTGTCTGGGAAAAGAAGAAAGTGCATATAATCAAAGATAGGATAAATACGAAAAACATCTTTCTCATTTTCCCTTTTACAATCAATCAATATATCTAAGTAAACCATAAAATAGGGTAGATGTGCCAGTAATAGACACCCTTAAGGAATTTCTTTAAAAAATATTTTTTAATTAATAGTTATAATTGTTATATTCCACATTTTTTTAATTATATTAATCTACCAACAATATTTAACCATGCTCATAGTCACATTTCCCAATGTGAATCGAAATTTAATAGTAAATAACAGAAATAAAGCAAAACACCCTAAATTTCAGTAATGGACACCCTACAAAAAGTAATAGATAATTGATATTATGATTGTATTTAAAACTAGAATTTAAAGAAAGCATATTAAAAAAATAAAAAAAGCTGAATTTTTATTGTTTATTTTTTTATAAACCAAAAACATTGAGGGGTGTCCATTACTGGCACATCTACCCTATATCTAAGTAAACCATAAAGTATATTTTTTAAAATAGCTGTATTTTCAATGTTTAACAAAATTGTAACATTAATGTTGTGAAAAATGAAATAAAATTCATGACCGAAACCAAGGGATTAAGTGGAACTATATGGACAAAAGCTGAAACTAAGGTCACATCTTTTTATAAGGAAAAAATATACTAAAATCTCAGAAGTAGACAATAACAAAAATTTATTTCACTTTATCTTCAATGCAATGTGTTTTAATAAAAGAATAAGGAAGAGGTGGAGCTAGAGATGAACAAAGAAATGACAAGTTTAATAAAAGTCGATCCGAGTAAAATATCAAATGGAGGATAGAAACGGACGACATATCACTATCCTTAATTAACTTCTTACGTGAAGCCAAATTGTTCAACTTTATTTGTGTAATACTGAAAAAGTTTGATTTTAATGGCTAATGATATTATATCAAACTTATCTTGCCTTTTAGCACATTCTAATATAGTTTCCCCTTCTTCGATTTTACCTCCAAATCCATTCCATTTGCCAGCTCCGAAACCACGCTTTTTCCAGCCAAGTAATACGTATCCATTTTTCCTCAGTAAAACTAAGCTAAGCAATTTTTCGACGAACATTTTTCTTTATTACTTTATTTAAAAATGAGTGATTTATATTACATTTAAAACATTAAATTAATTTTGCAGAAATTTGAGGAAGAGCAGACAGCTTTGAATTGAAAAAAACATTGCCATATTGCCAATCACATTCAACTAATAGTAATAGTAGTGCTTCACAATGCATAGTATTAAGAAAAATCTAATTAGTATTTCTTATTCCATGGTATTGTATTGAGTCTATGAGATTAGTAATGATCTAGGATCACTTAAATTTACATTAAAAACTGCTTTTTTGTTATTATTTTTTTCTTCTCTACACACAAATGGCATTACAACCTATCGGTTGCTATTGGCAACAAAGTTATCCCGCTTTAATTTAGGCGGGTAATCAAAAGGACAAAGGAGAGAGACGATTGAACAATTGCGATAAGATTAAAGATTATTATCTTTATAATAACGTCACATCATCATCTATATCTTATCTTTAACTTGCGACATCGTTTTCAAAGGTTTGTTTTGTTTCAACTTTCTCTTTTAAATGATTTTATTAAAAACACGTGTTTTTAATTATGTATTACATTAATGTTTACTGATTGCATGCTTTTATTTTAAATTTAATTTACTCCTTTATTCAGATTTCTGGGAGCGCGGAGGGGAGGCAAGAGGAATAAAAAACTTGACTATTATCATAATATTTCAAAATACTTTTTAGATACTTCAGTAGTTATCTGTGCTATGACGAAAATGCTACCAAGCTCTCAGCAAGTAGTCTCGATGATAACTAATGATAAGATAAACTAATTGAAATTTATCAGTTATCGCTTCATTTCTGAGAATCTTTCATTCTCCTTTTTCGTAGGGATTTTTATTACGCGTCGAATCTACTTTTTTTTTTCTCATTGCCCTTGTATTTTAAAGTAAGTTCTTTATACAGTATTTAATTTTAAATCTTAGTATTTTTGGAATGGTTATGATAGTTAAATAAAAATTTTTTCTCTCTTACTATATTGTTATACTACTATATAGTTTTTGATGTATTGTTAGAAAGTATATGTTATGATTTGATTTAAAAAAAAAAAAAAAAAAGTTTGGCTAATTTAATAAGTAACAATTTAGAAAATTAAAAAGTCAATTTTAAATCAGTATCTGCATTACTATAGTATGTTTTAGGTTAAGTAAATTATGTTAGCTTATTTATTATATAGAGTTAATTATTAAAATTTTACATAAATTGATTTGAACTTACTGTAATATGTACAATTTGATTACTTCAACATACAACATTTAAACTTATTTATGTGAAAACTTATCAATTGTCAGTTACAGTTTTTTGAAATTTTTTATTCTATTTTGTGGTAATACAAAATTTGATTTTCTAAACCTCAATAGAAGTATACAATTGTATACTTCTACCAGGGATTATTGTGTTCAGGTTATATACCTGAATTCAGGTATTTTTTCATTTTCAGTACCAAAATTCCGGTTTTTCTGGTAGTTAAATTATTCATAAAATAAGACTAAAATATCAATTGCATATGATTGCTAAAACATATTACAATTCATAATTTGACATAACTACAATAAACTATATGTTTCCTCTCCCCTCTCCTACGGAAACGTTTTCTCACTAAAATTTGAGGTTTTCTTTCATGAACCCACAATCACCTCCTGATCTACTATTATCTGGATTCATGTCTAACAAATGTCATTTGCTGAATTCTAGTTTTTAAAAAGGCTGTTCAAATTCTTTTATTATTATTTCTCGTTCAGCATTTTCTGTCATTTTGTTGCACAATTTGATGTCTTGCTAGGGAGAAAAAAGGTGGGGGGGGGGGGGGGGGGGAATTACTCATTTTGTGCTTATCAGTTTTCTACACCCTAATTGAGAGCGCATCTAAAAAAAAGAGTTAACTGCACTAGGCGAGGGAAATCCATATTTTATTTTCTTAAATTTAATTCAACATTTTCTTATCTTAATGCCTGTAATAGATATTAATTCTATATTTAATTTAAAAAATGATTTCAATTTATATATTTCTGCGAATAAATGTCTTTTTATTCTTTTGTTTTTCTGTTTCATTATGAAATAAGGTGACATTGAATTTTGTGTATGTACGTACGTACAAGTTAAATAATCCTTTTTTTTTCCTCCTTTCAGTAACAAAAATTATGGAGCTTTTAAATCAAACATTGGATCAAAGTGATCCTCAACTATATGAGATAATGAAAAAAGAAAAATCAAGACAGTTCTATGGGCTCGAAATGATTGCTTCTGAAAATTTTACTAGTAAGAGTGTGCTTCAGTCTTTAAGTTCTTGTTTGCACAACAAGTATTCTGAAGGTTATCCAGGACGAAGGTATATTTCATTTTAGGCATATATATATAGCATATATACTTAAAAAATGGCAACTATAATATGATTTTTCAGATATAAACTAGCGAACTGCCCGGCGTTGCCTGGGCCCGAGATAATAAGAATCTCAGAGCAAGGCATTAACCCCCTCCCTCCCCATACCTGCAAATATAACGAATAATTTGTTTCCTTTCATTTTCGTAAACTAAATGAAGGGATCGGTCAGAGAAACAGTTCTCTTTGTAGTTCAGTTTTTAATGAAAGCAGATCCCTGTCTGAAACTTTCTCAGATTTTTTTTCACTGGCGCCGGCAAATTTTTGCATAAATTAAGAAAAATTACCGGCCAAATTTTTCAAAAATCACATAGTCATATGCAGAATTTTTTTTTACATATGCTCAGAAATTTTCAAATTGATATTCTTGATTAGTTTTGTTAAAATTCACTAATTAGTAAAATAATTTCGAATTCGTTAATTTTTGCTTGCAAATCCACAACAGCAGTTCTTTTCTTTAGCCATTTTGATTTAAAAGATGGCATTTTCGATGCAATGTTTAATGATATTCTAATTAATATCTTACATAGAGATGGGAATGCTTGGAAAAAAACCGGAAACTTTGGGAAAAAAACTTTTTTTTTTCAGTTTTTTTCCGAAGGGGTATTTTTCAATTTTTCCGAATCTGAAAAATTGAAATTTAATTTATAAAATAATAAAGTCAAAATTTTATTATGGCTGCATTCTGATATTTTTTCATGTTCTGTGTCTCCCATGAAAATGTTAACATAGAAAATATGATCTGTAAGCATAATTTGAGTCCTTTAAAGGATCCTTTACAATTTTTTCACCTTAAAACATAGGACCCTTCAAAAAATTCGGAATATTTTTCAACCTCCATTCTGAATTCTCCAGAAATGTGATAATTTTAGAATAACAACACATGTCACTTAACAGCTGAAATCGCCAATAAATCTCTTACTTAGCTGTATATACAGTAGTGGCTAAAATTGTGGAAACCTTTTGGGAAAAATAATTTTTTGAAGTTTGATGGCTCTAACACCCAATATTTCTTAGTTTTAACATAAAAGCTAATATATACCACTGGAAAGATAATTTAATCGAAAATAAGAATACTATCGAACTATTTTAAGAACTATGAAGAAACTATTTTAAGACTTAAGATTGGCAAACTTCGCCGTTTTTTCCCACAACTGATCGACGAATTTAGTGATTTTTTTTCTATGAACGTAGACATAGCCTTTTGAAGAAGAAAATCGTTTCTCGAAAAATGTTTGAAATACAATGTCTGTGTAGGACAGTTGAATTACTTCTTCAAATCGTCTGCTTGACAGCCATCGTCTGTAGGGATAATTTTTTTTTATGGTATGTATCCGTATTGTTGTTTGTACATTACCTTAGCACAGTTGTACACTGGCTGCCATGTAGTTCCAAAGTCGCAAATCGATATTAACACTATTTCATTAAAAGTCCTTATCTATTTCTAGGTTCATGCATAACACGAATCTCATTATTTATTCCCTCAACCAATTGACTAAATTCACAATTTTTTCCTACGACCAATAGACATATTTAAAGATTTTTTTCCTTTGATCGAAAAGAGGGAAAAGAACAAAAAAGGGCAGTAAGAGCCACTGGTCGCTGCACTCTGTCAAATTGGCCAAGAGTCAGCACTAAACAAAAATGAGATTAGAAGAACTGCAAAGATCTTATTACTTTTACTGCTTGAGGTAAAGGAGTAAACCTTTTTAATCCTTGTGTAGAAGTAAAAGTCCTTGTGAAAGAGGCTTCAGCACCCTAAATCAAATAAAAACTAAATTCAGAAATTCATTTAACAACCTAACTAGATGGAACCCGTCAAAATTTGACGGCAAACAACTTGATAATACCATAAAAGTAAAATTTATAGTTGCTTTAACTTGACAAATTTCATAGTGGGGAGCATAATATGATTAAGTGGTCACAGACTTTTCCATCGATAAATCACATGAGGGGTGTATGCAAAATTTAGAAAAGTACACCCTTGGGGGGTCAAAGTGGGGGGATGGACATGGGAGATGCATAATATGATTAAGTGGTGACAGACCTTTCCAATGATATATAACATGAGATTGTGTGCAAAATTTAGAAAGTACCCCTTGGGGGGGGGGGCAAAGTGAGGAGGTGGACACCGGAGATGCATAATATGATTAAGTGGTCACAGACCTTTCCAATGATATATAACATGAGGGTTGTGTGCAAAATTTAGAAAGTACGGGGGGGGGGCAAAGTGGGGAGATGGACATCGGAGATGCATAATATGATTAAGTGATCAAAGACCTTTCTAATGATATATAACATGAGGGTAATGTGCAAAATTTAGAAAGTACCCTTTGGTGGGGGCAAAGTGGGGAGATGGACATCGGAGATGCATAATATGATAAAGCAGTTACAGACCTTTCCAATGATATATAACATGAGGGTAATGTGCAAAATTTAGAAAGTACCCTTTTAGGGGGGGGCAAAGTGGGGAGATGTACATCGGAGATGCATAATATGATTAAGCAGTTACAGACCTTTCCAACAATATATGACATGAGGGGTGTCAACAAAATTTAGAAAAGTATCTCTTGGGGGGGGGGGGCAAAGTGGGGAGATGGACATTGGAGATGCATAAAATGATTAAGTGGTCACAGACCTTTCCAATGATATATAACATGAGGGTAATGTGCAAAATTTAGAAAGTACCCCTTTGGGGGGGGGGGGAAGTGGGGAGATGGGCATCGGAGATGCATAATATGATTAAGTGGTCACAGACCTTTCCAATGATATATGACATGAGAGGTGTCAACAAAATTTAGAAAAGTATCCCTTAGGGGGGTGGGGAGGCAAAGTGGGGAGATGGACATTGGAGATGCATAATATGATTAAGTGGTCACAGACCTTTCCAATGATATATAACATGAGGGTTGTGTGCAAAATTTAGAAGTACCCTTTGGGGGGGGAAGGGGGGCAAAGTGGGGAGATGGACATCGGAGATGCATAATATGATTAAGTGGTCACAGACCTTTCCAATGATATATAACATGAGGGTAATGTGCAAAATTTAGAAAGTACCCCTTCGGGGGGGGGGAAGTGGGGAGATGGGCATTGGAGATGCATAATATGATTAAGTGGTCACAGACCTTTCCAATGATATATAACATGAGGGTTGTGTGCAAAATTTAGAAAGTACCCTTTGGGGGAGGGAGGGGGGCAAAGTGGGGAGATAGACATCGGAGATGCATAATACGATTAAGTGGTCACAGACCTTTCCAATGATATATAACATGAGGGTAATGGGCAAAATTTAGAAAGTACCCTTTGGGGGGGGGGGCAAAGTGGGGAGATGGACATCGGAGATGCATAATATGATTAAGCAGTTACAGACCTTTCCAACAATATATGACATGAGGGGTGTCAACAAAATTTAGAAAAGTATCCCTTGGGGGGGGGGGGGAAGTGGGGAGATGGGCATCGGAGATGCATAATATGATTAAGTGGTCACAGACCTTTCCAATGATATATGACATGAGGGGTGTCAACAAAATTTAGAAAAGTATCCCTTAGGGGGGCGGGGGGGCAAAGTGGGGTGATGGACATTGGAGATGCATAAAATGATTAAGTGGTCACAGACCTTTCCAATGATATATAACATGAGGGTAATGTGCAAAATTTAGAAAGTACCCTTTGGGGGGGGGGGGGGGCAAAGTGAGGAGATGGACACCGGAGATGCATAATATGATTAAGCAGTCACAGACCTTTCCAACAATGTATGACATGAGGGGTGTCAACAAAATTTTGAAAAGTGCCCCCCTTAGGGAGGGGGGGGCGGGATGGACCCCGGAGATGCATAACATGAATAAGTGGTCAAAAACTTTTCCACCGATATATCACATGAGGGGTATGTGCAAAATTTAGAAAAGTGTCCCACTTGGGGGGGGGGATGGACACCGGAGATGCATAACATGAAAAAGAAAGGACAAAATTAGCACTTGCCAAACAGCGAGTAATACTGAAAATTTGGCAATGGACTTTATTGCCACCACTGGTCAAACATAATAGTCACACTCACCAATTGCGATGATTGAATGGAAAAAGATTTTTTTTCTCTGCTGTCGCGCGACAAATTTTGAAACCATTTGGTAAATTTCATCCCCGAAATTGGCAGATTGTGAATTTTTTTCTCGAAGAAATTCGACGATATTCGAAAAATTTTTCTCCCGAAACCAGTTGATGAATTTTGCGATTTTTCCACTGTGTAGATTAATGAATTTTGCACTTCTTCTGCTATCGATTGACGAATTTCGAATTTTATCGACTATCGGTTAACGAATTTCACGATTTTTTCCATGAACGAACAAATTGCGCACTTTCTGCTAATTGACACATTTCGCCCTTTACAATTCAGTCAATGAGTTGAACGTTGTTTCTTTCGAGAAATGTCAGGAATGAAACAATGATTCTTTAGGTTGAATTTACTTCGTTCGATGCCCCATGGAAGAATGTGTGCGATGCAGCAACGGGCGTCACAGACTTTTTAGGGCACCTGCAGACTAAAAACATCTAACCAATCTTCGCGGGGGGAAAATAACAGATTTTGTCAAATGATTGAGGAAAAAACACTACTTTATCAAAGGATAATGGGAAAACATGACTTTTGTTAAAAGACCACAGAAAAAACGTAATTATGCAAAAGGATCGCGAAAGATAAGCAAATTTTGTCAAAGAATCGCAAAAAAGGAAATTTCACCAAAAGATCACGCTTTTTTACTAAATTTCGTCTAAAAATTGCGGAATAAAATGTATTTTATCAAAGAATTGCTGGAAAATGCGAATTTCGTTAAGGATCGTGAGAAAAATGCGAAATTCTTCAAAGGATCGCTGAAAAAACACTAATTTCGTCAAAGAATTGCTGAAAAAACATGAATCTCGCCCAATAACAGAAAAATCATGGTTCATAATCATTATATCTAGTAGTATATGTAAATACAGTTTGTGATATAAGACAAAATTAACATTCACCAATCGGCGAGTAATACTGGAAATTGGTGATTGATGTTATTGCCACCACTGGCTAAACTTAGTCACACTCGCCAATTGCGATGATTGAATGTAAAATGAAATTTTTTTTCCCGCTGTCACTCAAAGAATTTTGAAACCATTTGGTGAAGTTTTTTCCGAAACCATTTTGTGAATTTCCCGATTTTTTCTTCAAAATCATTTGACAAAGAGACTTTTTTCTCGATGGCATTTGACAATATTCAAAATTTTTTTACCCAAGACAATTTGACGATATTCTTAATTTTTTTTGTGCAATTCGACAAATGTTCATGGAAAAAATCATGAAATTCGTTAATCAATAGTCGATAAATTGTGAAATTCAGCAATCGTTAGCGGTAAAATCGTAAAATTTGTCAATCGATAACGGAAAAATAATGAAATTCATCAAACGGTTTCCGGTAAAAAAATTGTCTTGCACGCTGATGTGATGATCAAAAGGGTTTTGAAGGCATTTATTTTATTTGTTGTATAGTGTATAAATACCTAGGTGGAAACAGTTTGCTTATTTTGTCAAATGTTTCAACAATATTCGACCCAATACGCATGCATAAAAAAAATCTTCCGGTAGGACCGGCCAATGAGGTGAAGGTCTATTACGGTCTCTAGAAACGTGTTTGGGATCATCTCCTGTTGTTTTTTTCTTGCACTTTGCGTTAAACCTAGGAAGGTATTTATATAGAACTCACTGTGGAGTGTTTAGAAGGTATTTATTTATTTCATTTATTATAATTTGTATGAATACTTAGGTGTCCATTTCGGATTTACTGTTTAAAAATGAATTTAGGCTCTTTTAACGTTCGCGAAATCAATCCCGATGGAAATTGTCTTTTTAGATCTCTATCATTTTGTTTATATAGTACAGAAAATGATTATTTAAATGTATGTAAAAATATCGTAGAACACGTAATGCAAAATTGGACCACTTATAGTCCGTTTATTATCGGGGATGAATCTTATGGTGTTCCGATTGCTAATGAAGACAATTATGTAAATATATGGTTCTTCATAGAGGTATATGGTTCTTCACACTTCAATAGAAGCATTGTTTAAATTAATATAATTCTACAAATATGATGCAGTTTTAAAATATCGAGTAATGATTAATACTGTCAAAGAATATACTCATATACGTAATTAAGTTTTGGTACTTCTCTATTATCTCATCGACCACTTTTCATAAAAAAAAACTATCGCCAAATAAATGGGAGAACGTTGTCATTGGAATATCAAAATAAATAAATAAAATATAAGAATTTAAGGATACAATTGTTATTTTAATTAATGAAATAACTAATAAATCAAATAAACATAATGAAAAATACACGCAAATGTTGAATTAAAAACCACTTGATGACATAAAAAACACGTATAATGTTTTCGACATCAAGTAAATGGGACTGCAATTTTGGCATTTAATCATACAGTTTGGCGATAGTATTTTGTTATGAAAAGTGGTCGATGGGATAATAGAGAAGTACTCAAGTTTTTTATACCAAGTTTGAAAATTTATCTTTTTTTGACATTTAAAAAAAATAACATAAAAAAACATTACAAATTTGCCCATTTAAAACATTCAAGATTTGTATATATACAAACAATACAATGTAAATATTAATATTGTTACATGATACATTATATACATTGTTTGCATATATACTTCTTTGTATACATATATTGTTTGTATACATACAAACAAATATAATGTAAACATTATTCAAATATTAAGAGTTTGCAAATCAAAACATTCTAAAGATTTGTATACATACAAACAATATAATGCATACATACTCTTTACAAATAAAATAGCCCACTTATATAATGACAAAACTTTTAAATCGAATAGAGATAATATATTTCTGTTTTGTTATGAAAAGTGGTCAATGGGATAATAGAGAAAAGTACCTAAGTTATTTATACCAAGTTTGAAAATTTATCTTTTTTTGACATTTAAAAAAAATAACAGAAAAAACATTACAAATTTGCCCATTTAAAACATTCAAGATTTGTATACATACAAACAATACAATGTAAATATTAATATTGTTACATGATACATTATACATTGTTTGTATATATACTTCTTTGTATACATACAAACAAATATAATGTAAACATTATTCAAATATTAAGAGTTTGCAAATCAAAACATTATAAAGATTTGTATACATACAAACAATATAATGCATACATACTCTTTACAAATAAAATAGCCCACTTATGTAATGACAAAACTTTTAAATCGAATAGAGATAATATATTTCTGTTTATTTTATAACTTATATTCAGATGCTCAGATTCTGCTTTTTTCGAACACATAATAATAAAAATATTACTACCGTGCGTACTGTCTTTTGACATTATATTTACATAATCGAATTCATTATCAATCGGAACACCATAAGATTCATTCCCGATAATAAACAGACCATAAGTGGTCCAATTTTGTATTACGTGTTCTACACGTTTGAATAATTATTTTCTGTACTATATAAACAAAATGATAGAGATCTAAAAAAAAAATTTCCATCGGGATTTTGCCAACTTATGAGCCTAAATTCATTTTTAAACAGTAAATCCGAAATGGACATCTAAGTATTCATACAAATTACAATAAATAAAATAAATAAATAAAATAAATACCTTCTAAACACTCCACAGTGAGTTCTAGATAAATATCTTCCTAGGTTTAACGCAACGTGACAACAGAAAAAAACAACAGATGATACGATCCCAAACACGTTTGTAGAGACAGTCATAGACCCTCACCTCATTGGCCGGTGATTTTTTGACGCATGCGTATTCGATCGAATTTCGATGGAATAGATTTGACAGAATTACCAAACAGCTTTAAATATATGGATTGTTAAGGGCCCCTAATATTTGGTGGAAGTTAAAAAATACACTGCATATATATAATTTAACATTCTTCCTTTTTTTATAATAAAAATAAACATTTTACGTAATCATCGTTGAATTAATTTTTTCAATGGCATTTTGCATACATCATATATTATTATAATGGCATTTATGCAGAACTGCCAACTGCTACGAAAAAATCGTAGTTGCTACGATTTTGAGCCAAAAACTACGATGCTACGAAAATCTGTCTAAAACTACGATTTTTTGGGAAAAAAAACGCGAATTTCGTCACACGATCGCTCGAAAAAACGCCGATTTTGTCACATGATCACGCAAATTTCGTCACAGGATCACGCAAAGAAACGCGAATTTTGTGAAAAGATCACGAAAAACCGCATATTTCGTCAAAAAATCATGTAAAAACGATAATTTTTGTCAAAAGATTGTGAAAAAACGATAAATTTCGTCAAAAGATTGTGAAAAAACGACAAATTTCGTCAAAAGATCGCGCAAAAACGGCAAATTTCATCTAAAAAATCGTGAAAAAATGGGAAATTTTGTCAAAAGATCACGAAAAACCTCAAATTTCGTCAAAGGATCGCGAAAAAATGGGCAAATTTCGTCAAAGGATCGCAGAAAAAACTGCAAAATTCGTCAAAGGATCGTGAAAAAAACGACAAATTTCGTCAAAGGATCACAAATAAACCACATATTTCGTCAAAGTATCGTGAAAAAACGGCAAATTTATCAAAGGATCGCAAATAAACCACATATTTCGCCAAAAGATCGCGAAAAAAACCACATACTTCGTCAAAAGGTCGCGAAAAAACGGCAAATTTCGTCAAAGGATCGCGAAAAAACGGCAAATTTCGCCAAAGGATCGCGAAAAAAACCCGGCAAATTTCGTCAAAAGATCGTGGAAAACGCATATATCGTCAAAGGGGTGCGGAAAAATAACATGTAGTTAGTGCCGGAGTGGATTCCCCCCCTCCCCCTTCTTGTAACCTTTCAGAAAATTTGTTGTGAATTTCTGAATTTTTTTTTTTACCCAGAATCACCCCTGATGCATATACACATGCGTTTAATTGATTAGTATTTGTTCGCTTAAAATTTGCAGCATAGAAAACAGCCACCAACCAACTTCAGATAAATTTGAATTTGGTGTGCTACTATTTCTCATTTTTAAAGGTTGGCAGGTCTGTTTATGCTTTATAATTTGGTGATAAATCTCGGTTGTTTGGCGATTTATCTGACCGCTATAACACGAAAGTAACAAACAAATCTATCAGCATCGTTGATTTATTTTGAAAAGTTATGCTATAACTTATATATCGTAAGAATTTCAATTTTCTGTTAACTAATTTTATTTTATATTGCAGATATTATGGAGGTAATGAACATATTGATGAGGTAGAAGAGCTGTGTCGTGCCAGAGCCTTACAAGCATATGGTCTTAATCCAAAGGAATGGGGTGTAAATGTTCAACCATACTCAGGTTCTCCAGCTAATTTTGCTGTATATACTGCTATTGTGGAGCCTCATGGTCGTATTATGGGACTTGATCTTCCTGATGGAGGACATCTGACTCATGGATATTTCACTGCAAAGAAAAAAATATCTGCAACTTCAATGTTTTTTGAATCTATGCCCTATAAAATAAATCCCCAGACTGGGCTTATTGATTATGATGAGCTACAGAGGCTTGCTAAGCTTTTTAAGCCAAAGATAATTATAGCTGGTAATTATTTCGTATATTTAAATTATGCTTTTTAGTTACATGTATTTGGCTACATATTAACCACTTACCAGTCTCGCAACCAAGTATTTATTTTTTTTCTCAAAATCGACTTCACCTGTGAATTTTTTAATACAAGACTTTAATTTAAAACAAGCACATCTCTTAAGCTGTACAAAATATAGTTATACAAATTACATTTCCAACTAAAACGAAATCATAAAATTAAAATTTATTGATTCTGCTTAGTCAGTTTGTAAAAAAATATTTGTCAGTATTATCCAATGTATAATACAAATTACTTCTTAGCATTATTTACAAATAGAAAATGATTTAAAAAATGAAATTGATCCTTATTAATGGGAGATACATCTAAAGCGGAGCCGCATTAACGAGAATCTGCTGTATATATTTTATTAATATATTATAATAGGTGAAAAGGTTTTATTCATTCCTAAAACTTAGCTGAAATTTTGTTTTCAAGAAAATTTTTCTAAAGCAAAATGATTCTGTTGTTCTTAGCATGGCCAACCTGCTTGAATCATATAAATTAAAATCCATATTCCAACCTTTTTAGGTTCTTGGAAAGCATCTGGTTAGCTGGACTTGCTTTAAAAAAAATGTACTTTTAAAATTTTTTACTTGGCCTGCAAGGATATGTATTTCCAATGTGATGAGTATTTCATGATTTGTTCTTTGATTTGAAATTTATAAATACATTAGTGCAGACTTCCAGAGGAGGACATTTTTGGTCTGCACTGACCGAAATCTGCATTAAATGATGTACACCATTACCTATGAGGTAAAAAAATTCCCTGTGTTGAATTGATTGGATTATTAAAAATAAATTAATGAATACAACTTTGTGAATAAAATTTTTTTCTTTAATTTAATAATTTTAGTAAAAATAGAAGTTAATATAAATATTGTTAATATAAAATAATTATTTCGAATAAACAATTATGAAAAGAAATTTTCCTACTTGCATAATTTAACTTTATTTAAAATAATCTGAAAGGTTTCTTTGCAGCAATTGAAAAATTTGTCTTGTCACTACATCATTTTCTAATTTTTTAACACATTCAAAAATTTAGCCTTCATTAGATTTTAATTGGTAATATCAGCGAACAGCATTGTTTGAGCCTCTCGAGTTGTCAGTGGTGGAATCCTTTCTTCCTCTTAATCACCCTGGTAGCAGAAAGTTTGCAGTACGGCAGTGAGGTCTGCAGATTATTTCAGATCTTGCAGATCTAACAACATAAAAAGAAATGCTGGATTTGCAAAAATTGCTAAAACTTTAAATCTAGATTTATTGTATCCCTTTATTATATTTTCTTTGTAAATGCAAATTTTGCTTTTTTTTAATGGGTTACTGTTATTAGGTGCGTTCGTAATTATATAAATACTTAGCACCTATTGTCCTTGTTTGGTTCGTCTATCCACATATAACAACGCAAAAACTACCCAAACGAATGGTTTGAAATTTAAGATATATTAACTTTGCAGAATTTTGGCGAGACATTTCAAATTTTATGAAAATAGAATCAAAACTTTAGCAGATATTAATAAAAATATTTATTAAGAAATTTGAATTTTTAAAAAAAATTGGTGCTTTATTGTTATAGGAATTTCCGAGTTTTAATCGTCAAGCGATCGAGATACTTATTTTATTACAGAAATTAATCTGTAGATGATATAATTCATTTCATAAAATTAAAAATGATCAAGATCTGAATATTTATATAACTAGCTATAGTACGAATGCACCCCATTTCCAACTTGTTTCTTATGGTAGTAGACTTAGTCATTATTCGACATTATTGGGTCACAGATAAATTTTAGTTTGCTGCAGTTCGACACAGAAAATTCTGCTACTGGGTTCATCTCTACCACTGTCAATTTCTTGATCTCTTTTGATTACAGAAGCTTTGATTTCAACATCTAAAGAATTCCTCGAAACAATCAAAGTAAGCAAAGGTTTTTGCATCTAATTCTTGTGGGATATTGCACCCAGCTACAACTGCTGCTTCTAATGTACTTTTTGAGATTAGACAAGTCATTATTTTTTTGATTCAAATCTTTTTTTCAATTTTTTTTATAGACTAGACTCATGATATCATGAAAGCTTCTGACCATGATCATTGAGTCCAGTCCTATGGAACTGGTCTGTGGAATGTTTATTTGTTGGGATTCTGAATTTTTAATTGCTTGGATCATGTGAAAGAGTAGCATCCTTCTACTACTTGCTCATTCTTAAAAGACAGACCATGGCATGCTGCCAAAAAAATAGACCATTCCGAAGGGAGGGATGCATTGGATTAGGAGGAGACAAAATTCAGGTTACGCATAACCCGTCTGACCACATGTCATTTCTTCACCGGCTATCCTATGTTCTTGTACTAGTAAATACAAAACTATCGGAATTCTCCTATTTATCCCCCACAAAAGCAAAACTAGGGGAGATTCCTTTCATTCCCTATTATCAAGGATAGATTCATCTTACCTAGACCTGTTACTCACGTGACCAGTCTTTAAAGCTTGGCTCAGCAGTGTAATGTGTTTCCAAAGACTATGGTGCCTTGATCCATAGGTTGAAAAAACAATGTGCAGTTAGGTGGGGGAAAAAAATAAGCTGTATGGTTTATCCATGGTGGGGGAACAGCACAGTTGTTAAGAAACAAAAAAAAACTTTACATTTTACATTATTGATTTGTTCATCTAGCTCACGAACATAATTAAGGTATTTTTCATCATTTATGTCTTGGTGTTTGCTTCATATTTTGTCGGGAAGCTTTGGACACCTTCATAGCATCTTGGCTTTCTTGATTTGCCAATAACAAATAGAGAGAGTTTTTCAGAACCATCACAGTTGGCTCCTACCAAAATAGAAATTCTAGCTTTGAAATGCGTTTCACTAATGTATTTTTTTCCTCTAAAGTGGAGACTTGGAAGTTTTTCTTATTTTATTTGTTTTATAACTATGCTTCTTTTTCACTTATGTTAATTATTTCATTTTAAATGTTAAGATTTACTTTTGATAGTGACATTTGTAAGGGAAGGTGATGGTGGATAGGCGATGATAGCCAATATCTAAAATTTGGTATTTCTGTCATATTGTACATTACTAATTGAGAGAGTTTGATTCATAAAGAATATAACATAATCTATGTATTTTGCAGGTGTCAGTTGTTATCCTCGAAACTTGGATTATAAAAGGTTTAGAGAAATTGCTGATGAAAATGATTCTTATTTGATGGGAGACATGGCTCATATAAGTGGATTGGTAGCTGCAAAGAAAGTGCCTTCACCTTTTGAATACTGTGATATTGTTACCACTACAACCCATAAAACTCTTCGAGGACCCAGAGCTGGAGTGATTTTCTTTAGAAAAGGTATTGTGTAAAAGCACTTGCATTCTTTTATAAATTACATGACAGATTTTATAGAATACTTTATGCTATGCTTTTCTTATTTCAAGAAAAGATTTTTTTAAATTTATTTAAATATTTTATATATATATATCATGTTTTACTAAAAAATAAATAATTTCGTACCTTTAGTCATTATTATTTTTAAATATTCGGTATTTTTAGGCTAAGCTGCAACATTTTTAATTCTAAGCAAAAATTAAATAAATGAAGCTTTTTGATGTTATAAATTATTTTCAAGTAATTTAAGCACACATTTTATAAAAATGATATGCTTTATTTTATTAATGTTTTAATTTTTAAAATTAGAGAAAAATTATTAAGATTTTGTTTTTATGATTTTTTTTTTTTTTTTTTTTTTTTTTTTTTAAGGTGTCCGTAGTGTAGTAAAAGGCCAAGAAATTCATTATGATTTGGAACAGAAAATTAATGAAGCTGTTTTTCCTGGATTACAGGGTGGTCCTCACAATAATGCCATTGCAGGTAATGTATATTATATATTTATTTTCATGCTAATTATTTTTGATTTTACACTTATTGATGTTCCTTTTTAAATTAAACTGAATTAAAAAAAAATATATTGTATATGATTAAAATATATTTGCTATTTTATATCAATACAAGGACTTTTTTAGATGGTACCTTTAGAAAAACTAATAAGAAAGAAAACTAACTCATCACACGTAGATAATGAAACACTTTCCTACACTAACAGAATGTTTTATGGCACTTCATTTTTTCATACAATGAAAGGAATCAAAATAAAAAGTTAGAAAATTCATAACAGTTAAAAAAAAAATTATGCACCTCTGTATATGATTTTGTAATGTTTTTGCAAACATTCCACACTCCATCGTTGAGCTGAAAACAAACACTGAACATGAGATTAAAAAAATAAGTGTTCTTACATTAAGAAGAATGGCCTCAAATTGGAAAAAAAAAAAAAAAAAAAAAAACGTGTATGTCTTTGTATCCGAGTAAAAGGGTCACATTTTAAATATCTTCTGTAATAATGTTAATTTTTGCTCAGTATTGTTACCTTTTCAATTTAGTTTGTTTGTAATTTGAATCAGGTTTGTATTTTAGTAAAAAAAAATATTTTTCAAGGGTTGCACTATTTTTTGATCACCCTGTACAAGGATTCAAAACATTATGTTTCACATTTCACCTCTGCCATTTCGAAACAAGGTGACTGATCAACTGCCCAGCTAGTTCGGCTGAGACTTGGTAACATAAGCGATGATGATAACAACATTGTTCCAATTGTGTGAGAGATACAACAGTGAAATTAATTTTGTACCAAACCATGTTTGCTAAGATATGCCAATTTGCTGTGGACCTAATTACAAAAGAATCTCCAGATAATATTCCATAATCAAGTGCCCAGTTAGGGTTGGAATGGATCTGGTTTGCCAGACTAAAACTGGGAAGCTTCGTTTTTCTCATTACATTCCAGCTTTCTAAGAATGAGTTTGACAGTATTTAGAAAGCGTCTAAAGCAAAGAGGAGTGTTATTTTCTTGAATTACATATATCCCTATAAACTAGTTAATTTTTAATAAATTACAGATGCTTAGATTAGCTTGTTTTTCTGACAAATTTACTGTAGTATATCTCTTTTTATAAGCCATTTCTTTTTCTAGGAATTGCAACTGCTCTGAAACAAGCAATGACTCCAGAATTTGCAAAGTATCAGGAGCAAGTAATACTGAATGCCAAAACTCTTGCTCAAGCCTTGCAAGATAAAAATTATACATGTGTTACAGGTATTCATTTCTTTTTCTTTTTTCTTATAATATTTTATTTTAAATATTATAACTCCTATCCAGTTGTGGAATTTTTTTTTTTTTTTTTTAGATTTATAATTATATATATATATATATATATACCTAATGTGTACCCAGTAGCGTAGCTAGGGGGGGGCAAAGGGGGCGGCGGCCCCGGGCGCCGCTGTTAGGGGGCGCCAAATTGAGAAATGCTTTTAACCGAAATTATTTCACATATTTTAACAAAAAAAAAATGGTTGGCTTTTTGTGTGTTTGTGGGGGGGGGGGGGGGGTGAATGCTTTATTTAGTAAAATATTTTATCATACCCAGATAATTGAAAAAAGGAAAAGCATCTATAAATGTTTCTAGGCATGGCTCAACACACTTTGTAATATTCAAGTTTACGTACCGGAAAAGAGGCACAAAAATGATTAAATGGGGGACGCCAAATTGAGAGAGACTTTAAACCAAAATTACTTCGCATATTTTGACTAAATAAGAATTGTTGACCTTTTTTTTTTTGTGTGTGTGTGAATGTTTTTTAAAAAATTCGATAAATAAGGGGGGAGGCGGGAGTGGAGAGTTCCATTAAGTGCAAACCGCGGATGGAGACTCCGGGCAGTCTATCCTCCCTTCAGCTTTTAAAACAAAGGTTTCTGCTGGCGTCGCGTTTCTGATATCAAAAGACCATTCGGTTATTTCTCCATTGCTTCCCTCTGATTTTCGAGTTCTTGGCATTGGCATATCACATTCCATATAATTATTTTTGTGAAATGGAGACTTCTGTGAATAAGTTCAAAGTGGATTTAGCTCAAGGAACTGTAAGTAAAGATATTTCTTCTGAATTCGATTTTTCATTTTTTTCATCGGTAATTACTCTTCTAATTAATCCCTAATATTAAGGGCGGTAAACGTCTGTGTGTGTTTCTGTCTGTCTGTGCACTCCACCTTTGTACCCGCAAAGGCTCCGGGACCAGGCGACGCACGGACGGCGGACGCGGACCGAAAAATTCGCAAAAAAGGCGCGACGCTCAAGTTTCGATCGGGTCGGGATTCCGACCCGGACCCGGGGAGTTATTAATGAGCGAAAGTGTTTTAATTACCGACCGAAACCGAAGTCGGAAGAGAAGTCAAAACAGCGAAAAGTTCGCCTTCCGTTTTGATAATCGCAGACATCCAAATCGTCGCTTTTTAACGCATCATCGAATAAAAAAAAATGTACCGGAGGTATCGATCCTAAAATCGGGGTACACACGCGGCCGATTTTTGTCGTTGCAAAACGTCAAATTTTTTGAAATTCGGACCGTAACTTTTCTTTATTTCGGCCAAAAACTGACCAGACATCCAACATCGACCCCAGACGTGAAAAGAGGTTGCCGTAAAGAATGCAGGTCGACAGATCCGAGATCGAATCGCCCCAGTCCTTTTTGAAACAAGTGGAAATAATGACTCTACATTCGCGAAAATTTGCTAACACGTGTATAAAAAAATCGCGAATTCAACAAAAAAAAATTCGTAAAAATCGACCAGTAATTTTTGAAGATATCAATTAAAACTCATTAATGACACGGCAAATGAATTTATTTCTATTCGGAAGAGACAGCTTTTTTTTTATTTCAACATTCAACGGAGACAAATCGTCTGCGGATAAGTCATTTCTGAAAGAGATAAAATAGTCAACTGCGTTTTTTCAGAGGGGGGGGGGGGGCATTTCCGAATCTAAGGGGCGCATTAATTTCAAACTTTGACAGGGCGACTCAAAATGGATTCTGCTTTCAGAATATCTAAAAATTATTCTCATATCTTCATTAGGAGCCGATATATTATTTTATTGTATAATTAATCATCGTTATTTGTATAATTAAAGCAAAAGAAAGATTTCTATTACAGTGCCGGCTAGATATTACGATTTTAAGAAGTAGGCCGCGTCTAAAAACTGCCATAACGAGTATCTTAAGTTTTTGTTTTAGAGTGGAAACCAGATATTATGATAGGAAAAAGCGGGCTTCGCCCGTTATCGATTTTTTTTTTTTTTTTTTTTTTTTTTAGTTTTAAGTTTTTCTACAGCTCACTGTCTTTGAACTAGAACACAGGTAGTCTACATAAGTTGTTTGAGGAAAAGCAGTGTCATCGCCAAACCCCCCCCCCCCCCCCCGCTTTTTTCTTTTAACTGTGGTCCGTTTCTATAACTAAGAAACTGTGTTACGGATGTCCACCAAACTGATTCCAAACATCATAATTAAAGTAATAAGGACCCCCTATCCAGATATTATGATAGGGAAAAGCGGGCTTCGCCCGTTATCGATTTTTTTTTTTTTTTAAGTTTTAAGTTTTTCTACAGGTCCCTGTCTTTGAACTAGAACTCAGGTAGTCTAAATAAATTCGACTCGACATCGATACAGCTTACCGATTTTATTTCGTTTTTTCACCACTAGGGGGCGCTTTCCTATCTTCGGTTCTACGGGCATGAAAACGACGGGGTATGGCTCATTCGACTCGACATCGAAAGTCTTAACGATTTCAGTTATGATCATATAAACAGATTGCGCCACCTGGTGGCGGAAGGTGGAACTAACGTATACTGCAGCGCGTGCGCAGCACGACTGCTATACGGTGCCGCAGGCAGCGGGGACCCGAGCCGCAGGTTTTCGTTCAGTTAGAGGTTTATACTATTCCATGTGCAATTTAAGGGATTATCCGGTGCATGCGTAGCACGACCGTCATACGGTGCCGAAGGCAGCGGGGACCAGGGTCGGAACGACTGCTATACGGTGCCGCAGGCAGCGGGGACCCGAGCCGGAGGTTCGTTCAGTTAGAGGTTTATACTATTCTATGTGCAATTTAAGGGATTATCCGGTGCGTGCGCAGCACGACCGGTATACAGTCGGAGGTTCGTTCGGTTAGAGGTTTGTACAATTCAATGTGCTAATTAAGGGATTACCCGGTGCGTGCGTAGCACGACCGGTATACGGTGCCGAAGGCAGCGGGGACCCGGGTCGGCGGTTCGTCATGTTTGAGGTTTTACAAGATTCGAGATTTTCTACAATTCGAGGCACCGATGTAAATTAGGGGCCCGCTGGCGGGCGAAGCCAGTGACAGGTTTATACTATTCTATGTGCAATTTAAGGGATTATCCGGTGCGTGCGTAGCACGACCGGTATACGGTGCCGAAGGCAGCGGGGACCAGGGTCGGAACGAGTGCTATACGGTGCCGCAGGCAGCGGGGTCCAGAGCCGGAGGTTCGTTCACTGACAGGTTTATAGTATTCTATGTGCAATTTAAGGGATTATCCGGTGCGTGCGTAGCACGACCGGTATACGGTGCCGAAGGCAGCGGGGACCAGGGTCGGAGATTAGTTCAGTTAGAGGTTTATACTATTCGATGTGCAAATTAAGTGATTATGCAAATTATGGGATTATCCGGTGCGTGCGTAGCACGACCGGTGTACGGTGCCGAAGGCAGCGGGGACCCGGGTCGGACGTTCGTTCGGTTCGAGGGGGATGCGAGCCGGAGAATACAAAAGTTTCGAGGCACCGATGTAAATTAGGGGCCCGCTGGCGGGCGAAGCCAGCTAGTCACTAATATTAAGGACGGTAAACGTCTGTGTGTGTTTCTGTCTGTCTGTGCACTCCACCTTTGTACCCGCAAAGGCTCCGGGACTAATCGACGCACCGACGGCGGACGCGTACCGAAAAATTCGCAAAAAAGGCGCGACGCTCAAGTTTCGATCGGGTCGGGCCTCCGACCCGGACCCGGGGCGTTATTAATGAGCGAAAGTGTTTTAATTACCGACCGAAACCGAAGTTGGAAGAGAAGTCAAAACAGCGAAAAGTTCGCCTTCCGTTTTGATAATCGCAGACATCCAAATCGTCGCTTTTTAACGCATCATCGAATAAAAAAAAATGTACCGGAGGTATCGATCCAAAAATCGGGGTACACACGCGGCCGATTTTTGTCGTTGCAAAACGTCAAATTTTTTGAAATTCGGACCGTAACTTTTCTTTATTTCGGCCAAAAACTGACCAGACATCCAACATCGACCCCAGACGTAAAAAGAGGTTGCCGTAAAGAATGCAGGTCGACAGATCCGAGATCGAATCGCCCCAGTCCTTTTTGAAACAAGTGGAAATAATGACTCTACATTCGCGAAAATTTGCTAACACGTGTATAAAAAAATCGCGAATTCAACAAAAAAAAATTCGTAAAAATCGACCAGTAATTTTTGAAGATATCAATTAAAACTCATTAATGACACGGCAAATGAATTTATTTCTATTCGGAAGAGACAGCTTTTTTTTATTTCAACATTCAACGGAGACAAATCGTCTGCGGCTAAGTCATTTCTGAAAGAGATAAAATAGTCAACTGCGTTTTTTCAGAGGGGGGGGGGGGGCATTTCCGAATCTAAGGGGCGCATTAATTTCAAACTTTGACAGGGCGACTCAAAATGGATTCTGCTTTCAGAATATCTAAAAATTATTCTCATATCTTCATTAGGAGCCGATATATTATTTTATTGTATAATTAATCATCGTTATTTGTATAATTAAAGCAAAAGAAAGATTTCTATTACAGTGCCGGCTAGATATTACGATTTTAAGAAGTAGGCCGCGTCTAAAAACTGCCATAACGAGTATCTTAAGTTTTTGTTTTAGAGTGGAAACCAGATATTATGATAGGAAAAAGCGGGCTTCGCCCGTTATCGATTTTTTTTTTTTTTTTTTTTTTTTTAGTTTTAAGTTTTTCTACAGCTCACTGTCTTTGAACTAGAACACAGGTAGTCTACATAAGTTGTTTGAGGAAAAGCAGTGTCATCGCCAAACCCCCCCCCCCCCCCCCCCCCCGCTTTTTTCTTTTAACTGTGGTCCGTTTCTATAACTAAGAAACTGTGTTACGGATGTCCACCAAACTGATTCCAAACATCATAATTAAAGTAATAAGGACCCCCTATCCAGATATTATGATAGGGAAAAGCGGGCTTCGCCCGTTATCGATTTTTTTTTTTTTAAGTTTTAAGTTTTTCTACAGGTCCCTGTCTTTGAACTAGAACTCCGGTAGTCTAAATAAATTGGACTCGACATCGATACAGCTTACCGATTTTATTTCGTTTTTTCACCACTAGGGGGCGCTTTCCTATCTTCGGTTCTACGGGCATGAAAACGACGGGGTATGGCTCATTCGACTCGACATCGAAAGTCTTAACGATTTCAGTTATGATCATATAAACAGATTGCGCCACCTGGTGGCGGAAGGTGGAACTAACGTATACTGCAGCGCGTGCGCAGCACGACTGCTATACGGTGCCGCAGGCAGCGGGGACCCGAGCCGCAGGTTTTCGTTCAGTTAGAGGTTTATACTATTCCATGTGCAATTTAAGGGATTATCCGGTGCATGCGTAGCACGACCGTCATACGGTGCCGAAGGCAGCGGGGACCAGGGTCGGAACGACTGCTATACGGTGCCGCAGGCAGCGGGGACCCGAGCCGGAGGTTCGTTCAGTTAGAGGTTTATACTATTCTATGTGCAATTTAAGGGATTATCCGGTGCGTGCGCAGCACGACCGGTATACGGTCGGAGGTTCGTTCGGTTAGAGGTTTGAACAATTCAATGTGCTAATTAAGGGATTACCCGGTGCGTGCGTAGCACGACCGGTATACGGTGCCGAAGGCAGCGGGGACCCGGGTCGGCGGTTCGTCATGTTTGAGGTTTTACAAGATTCGAGATTTTCTACAATTCGAGGCACCGATGTAAATTAGGGGCCCGCTGGCGGGCGAAGCCAGTGACAGGTTTATACTATTCTATGTGCAATTTAAGGGATTATCCGGTGCGTGCGTAGCACGGCCGGTATACGGTGCCGAAGGCAGCGGGGACCAGGGTCAGAACAACTGCTATACGGTGCCGCAGGCAGCGGGGACCCGAGCCGGAGGTTCGTTCAGTGACAGGTTTATACTATTCTATGTGCAATTTAAGGGATTATCCGGTGCCGAAGGCAGCGGGGACCAGGGTCGGAACGACTGCTATACGGTGCCGCAGGCAGCGGGGTCCAGAGCCGGAGGTTCGTTCACTGACAGGTTTATAGTATTCTATGTGCAATTTAAGGGATTATCCGGTGCGTGCGGAGCACGACCGGTATACGGTGCCGAAGGCAGCGGGGACCAGGGTCGGAGATTAGTTCAGTTAGAGGTTTATACTATTCGATGTGCAAATTAAGTGATTATGCAAATTATGGGATTATCCGGTGCGTGCGTAGCACGACCGGTGTACGGTGCCGAAGGCAGCGGGGACCCGGGTCGGAGGTTCGTTCGGTTCCAGGGGATGCGAGCCGGAGAATACAAAAGTTTCGAGGCACCGATGTAAATTAGGGGCCCGCTGGCGGGCGAAGCCAGCTAGTATTAATAATAAAAGTAAAAAATATATTTTTTAAATCGTACTTTTATACTCCAGGTTTATCTTAAATATCACACTTAATTGCATGACTACAATTCATGTAGCTCCAAAAAATTTCTGTTGCAATACGTTAATTTGCCATGGGCCACGATAATTGAAATTTCGTCCATTTGCTTTTACTTTACGCTTGGTAAAACGTGCGAACTTGTGAATTAATTATTTTTTTAATTATAATGTTTGCTTTGTTTCCTTTTTAACACTTCCCAACCTAGTTGAAAAGTGTTTATGACTTCGGTTGTCTGGCCGTCTGCCGAATGCCGTCTGTCCGTGCTCTAACTTCCGTAAATAGGCTCGGATTGCCTTGCAATTTTGATATGTTATTGTCGTTATCTATAGCACGTTCCCTATTTCAAGTGAAGTGTGTAGCACTTATAGTTTTTCTACAGGGACACTCAAAAGAATTCCGTTACATTACGGTCTATGGGGAAAAATCATTTGCGGTTTATTTTAATGATGTTACACAATTGCAAACACATTGTAATTGATATATATCACTAAGGTGTATTACAAGAAGCTTAATATGGAATAGGGTGTGCATAGCACTTATAGTTAATTTACAGGGACAGTCAACAGAATTCCGTTACATTACGTCTATGGAGCAAAATCGTCTGCGGTTTATTTAAATAATGTTTCACTATTTTAAACGCATTGAAATTTATATATATCATTAAGGTGCATTACAAGAGACTTACTACAGAATAGTGTGTGTATAGCAGTCATCGTTCATTTACAGGGACACACAAAAGAATTCTCTACTGTCTGTTAACAATAATTCCTGGAAGTGCGTTTTAAGTTACTGAACGCGATTTTAAATTTAACTCACTTTTTGTTTATAACGTGGTGTGTATAAATTTTGTAGATCATATACAGGGAAGCACAAAAGCTCGCGAACACATTTCCGTTTATTGACAGAAACTCCAGAAGGATAATGTTAAACTGTGCTACGCGTTTCTTAACTGAACTAAAATTTAGCATCCTATGTAGTATGTATACAAATCTATAAATCCTATACAGGGCTGAATAAAAGTATTCGGATATTTTTCCAAATATTGTATACGTTGGAAATTCCTGAAATTATGTTTTTAAATATGTTATGCGTTTTTCAAATTGTTTACTTAGATGTTATCTTTCAGCTTATTAAACGGTATGATTTGTAAAATTATTTTGGAAGCGTTGGAAAGTGTTACATAATCTATGCTTGACGCATGGTTTTTCGTTTTTGTTTAAGATATGCAACAGAAAAGAAAGGATCTATTTAGGATTTCTAACCTGTTTTCTCAACATATCATTTGTAATTTATTTAATGTTGATTCAATGTTTTTTTTTTTTTTGGTACACTCTTTATTTTTTATTTATATTTTCTGGGTTTTATTGTTTAAAATATTTCGCTGTTGTACTTTCACAACCAGTTGGCTTATTTTGGCGATCTTGGTTTAGCACATAATTAACTGCATTGTTTTTGTAACTCGTGACAATTATGAACAATAAAGACTATTTAGCGATTTATCGCCTGCAGCCAGCTAACAAAAAAAATGCCTTCAAATAATTTTATTAATTTAATTAAGTTCTAAAAATATTAAAAGGTTGTAGTGTCACCGAAAATACAACTGCGAACATATTTTTTTAAATTTTAGTATATCAAGAAGTAAATAAAAAACCCATTAAAACATTACATCTTTACAAACAAAAACAAAAGAGTGAACTTCATAATGAATACAAAATGAATTCATATATTATGAATGAAATCTTTATTTCAATAAATACACAAGTTTAATAATAGATGTTTTCAAAGATATTGAGAGATAATTTTATAACCAAACTATTTTAATATATCTTCAGAAATATTTATTTTTAATAAATCGGTCAAATGCGAGTATAACTCGCATTCAGAGGGTTCCGTACATTACTATTTATTAATTAATAATCTCCTACTACCCCTAATTTTTTCATAATTTTAGTTTCGGTAGATTCGGAAATAGGAGGCTGGGAAACATATTTTGACAGTGTATTTTCAACGATATCTCTAAAATATAATACATAAAATTAAAACAAATATATTTTCGAGTTTGGTGTCTAATAATCTATGGGTCAATAGGCTTTTTATACCTCTCCAAAATTTGAACTTTCCACGTTCCATAGGTTACGAGAAAAACGATTGTGACTGACAAACAGACAAACACAGGAGTGATATTATATAATGATTCCGTGTTCACTTTTTAAGTACGGTACGGAACCCTAAAAAGAGCAAAACTTTTCTGATTCAATAATCATAGGCGATAATATTAAGAAATATGGTTTGTCCGATTCGCCATAAGAAGCTTTTTAGCTTTGCTGTCAGCATGCTTATAACCATGATGAAAAGTTCAATTTTTGATCGATTTCATTGCGACTGATGTAAATGAGTAAAATTTTCAATTTGACATCTACATCTATTTTTGAGTATTTAGAGTAAATTCTGTCTAAGGTGGACTTCGTCTAAGGTGGATTCAGCGTAAGACTGAAATCTGTCTAACAAGGAAAATTTTTCACATTCTGGCGAATCCAAGAAATGCAGTTGTTTAAGGCAGAATATTGTCTGGGACGGAAAATTTACATGGTCCCGATCGACTCCGCATGATTCCGACTTATGCAATTTAAGTGATAAATAAAAAATTTCTTATCTCAAATAGCGGTGGCAGACTCCTTGGAACTTCGAAAGAGTGTACGCACAGTGGCGGCTCGTGGGCTATTAGGTGGATTTCGTAAGAAATACTACCTATTACATTCTACTATATTGACGTTTTTTATAGTACCAACTCTTACGGCAAATAATAATAATAAAAAAAAATCCCTGCTGGCTCCGCCTTCAGGCAGAGGTATATTTTGAAGTGGGTGGTCCCAACTGCCACATCATGGCAAATTGGTCTTTCTTCAGCAATTCCCAATAAACAGGTGCCCCGCGGTCTGCGTCTTGGAAATCTACCTGTGCCTGTAGGCCGAGCCGTCAGGGATTTTGAAAATTTAGATTATTAAACTAACGGTTTGCTATGGAAGTATTTAAAAGAGCTTGGTAAAGGGGAGGAGGGAATGAAGCTTGCCTGAAAATTGGCAAGAATCAGGAAATGTATTTAATATAATTTTATTTAATTTGTTAATTTATTTTTTATTTTCCTGTGGAGGTTCACCAATAGAGGAGCCGCCACTGTGTTACGCACTTTGCATAAAAATATGTATATATTTTTTTGTCTTTTGATTTCTTTTGTCTAAAAAACAAATTTTCTATAACTGGTAAATCATTTTTTAGTTCTTATCATTTTTGAGCTATTGGAATTTTGCTACACACATGCACAGCGTCTAATATTTTTTGTATTTAAATGTGATGGGGAGAATATTACATGTATAGCTGAGGATTCAGGAGGAGAAAAAATGAAGCTGTTTACAAAATGTCATAATATTTTCACAATTTTAACCATCAATTTTTAAAAATTAATTATCTATTTTATCAATACATTATATATATATATATATATATATATATATATATATATATATGCGTGTGTGTATATATATGTATTTTTTTTGTTTTTTAGAAAAACTTAAAACAAAGTACATTAAAGCCAAGTGGTTCACAATATAGGAATCGGCGAAAGGAAAAAATTAAAAACATCAAAAAATCAAGCAAATTTCTGAAAAATTATTTCCATGGAAAGTCGCATAAGGCAGCTAATCCTGAATTAACTTTTGATCATGAAATGGATTTAGTTAATCCAGAACTTTCGGAAGAACAGACTAATGACACAGCTAACCGTGAATTCATTTATGATCCCGAAACGCATGAAATTGCGGAAGAACAATCAAACGATACAGCAAACATTGAATTAATTTCCGATCACGAAATGCGCGTGGATACTAAAGAAATTTCGGAAAAACAGTCAAATGATACAGAAAACATTGAATTAATTTCCGATCATGAAATGCATATAGTTTATAAAGAAATTTCTGAAGAACCTTTGGAGCAGTGTAGTAGTAATTCTCACTGCATAAGTAGTGAAATTGGCGCATTTGATGCAGATGTAACTAATAACAGCAGTAAGTCTTATAATTCTGAGATCACAGAAGACAACGAAACAAATGCTTATGGAGTTATTCTGCAAGATATTGGAACGTGGCCAAGATATATACCTAAATCTTTACGTGATCTATTAATAAATAAAGGCACGTCTCAATTACAGAATAAAGATTATTCTTTTTCCGTTTGTGGTAGTGGGCGATCTCTAACAAAGCACTGGTTCGAAAAATGTCTTCAAAATGGTGAAAAAGTAAACCGCACTTGGATGTGTTTCTCTCCAGTAAAAAAATCCTTATTCTGTTTTTGTTGTATCCTATTTCCACAGAAAAAACATTCAAATAGTAGTTTCTGTAATGAAAAGGGGTTTTCATCATGGAGAAAACTTAACCCTCGAATACCAGACCATGAAAATAGCCCAGCACATCGTTCAGCATTTTTGGAATGGAAAGAATTAGAACGTGCTTTTAACAAAGGGGGACTTATTGACGATCATTTACAGAAACAAATTATGAAAGAAGCTAACAGATGGAAAGAAATTTTGGAGAGAATTATTGCTACAGTGCAGACTCTCGCACAGCAAAATTTAGCTTTAAGAGGCCATCGTGAATCCATAAATAAGGATTCTAATCCTGGAAATTTTTTAGCATTGTTGAAATATTTGGCAAAGTTTGATACAGTAATAAGGTCTCACTTGAATTCCATCAATGACAAACCTGGATGTATATCATATCTTTCCCCAGATATTCAAAACGAAATAATTTTTTTGATGGGAAATAGAGTGCGTCAGACTATTATTGCTTCATGTAAAAAAGCAAAATATTTTAGTATCATATTTGATACTACTCCAGATGCATCACACATAGAGCAAATGTCTCAAATTGTTAGATATGTTGATATTCAAAGAAATTCTGTGAACATTAGAGAATCTTTTATCGATTTTGTTCCATTATATTTTAAAACAGCGGAAAAAATAACAGAAATAATAATAGGAAAACTTGAAGAAGATGGATTGAATCTTAACGATTGCAGAGGCCAGTCTTACGACAATCAAGCAACAATGGCCGGTGTGCATTCAGGCGTGCAAAAGAGAATTCTAGCATTAAATCCGTTAGCTGTATTTGTCCCCTGCGATAACCATTCCCTAAATCTCGCTGGAGTACACGCTGCTAATGTGAATGCTGGGGCAGTGACATTTTTTGGAACTCTAGAACGGCTCTTTACATTTTTTTCTTGTTCCACTCATCGATGGAGCGTTCTAAAACAGTTTGTGAATATCACGGTTAAAAGACATTCTGATACAAGGTGGAGCTCCAAATCAGATGCAGTGAAAGCAGTAGCTACACAACTTGATAGTGTGGTTGCTTCGTTAGAAACACTAAGAGATACAGAAAGTGAAACATTAGATACGAGACAAGATGCCGGACTATTAATTACTGCTATTGAAAATTTTAATTTTTTAACTTACCTCTTATTTTGGTCCGAAATTCTAGCATCCATTGACAGAGTTCAGAAAATTTTGCAAGCTGTAGAAATATCATTTTCAGAAGCACTCTTCCAGATCCAAATTCTAACCGACAAAATTCAGCAATGGAGAAATGAACTCTGCGGAAAAGTTATTGAGGATGCAGAGCAAATTTGTAAAGAATGGGGTGTTAACACTGTGAAAAGAATAAGGAAGAAACGTATGATGCCGGGAGAAAGTACGCCTGATACTCCCTTAGACAATCGGGAAGAAATGCGGCGTTCTCTAATAGAAGTATTAGATAAGCTATCGATTGAACTTTCTAGCCGTTTTAATAACTTAAACAACCTAGAAAAACGCTTTGGCTTTTTATGTAAATTTGAAGAGTATGTGAAGGATGATGTGTTTTACAAAGAGCAAATTCCTAAACTAAATGAGCAGTGCAATATGCTGGCGGAAAAATATCCGCGTGATATAAATGGTACAGAATTATTTAGTGACTTGAAAGATCTAATAATATTGTTGAAAAGATCTCTAAAAAATAGTGAGATGCTTGATTACACCCCAAAAGGTATATTAGAGTACATTTGCTCAATGGGTTTAGAAGCATATAACTCTCTTGCAACAGCTTTACAAATTTTTTTAACATTACCTGTGTCTGTTGCATCATGCGAGCGATCATTTAGCAAACTTAAATTAATTAAATCATATCTAAGATCAAATATGTCACAAGACAGACTGTCTAATCTTTCCATAATTTCTATTGAAAATATTGTAGCATCTTCTTTAGATTATACTGATTTAATAAGTGACTTTGCAGCAGCTAAGTCTAGAAAAGTTCATTTTTAACATTTTATAATTTCCTGTATTTATCCCAGAAAAATATTTATCCTAGAAAAACTAATTTTTAACATTTTATACTGTATTTAAATGAATGTATGTTGTATATAGTGATATAAACAAACGTGTATTTAACTATTAAATGTCATTATGGTATATTAAGTATTAAACATAATTTAAATTGTTGGTATTGTGCTGAAATGTAATTATAATTTTATGAAAATTTCGAACTTATTTATCCAGATCAATAAATATAAGGCATCTCCAAGTCTTTACAGTAAAATAGAAAACTGTATCCAAACTTTAAAAATTAACTGATTAATCCACATGTTGCTGCTTTTATCTTTTTAAAAGTTAAATATATTTGATAAATACTTAAATTTAGTGCACATGCATTAGAGAAAACTGATTACAGTATGCAGAACCTTGATTATCCGACGTAACTGGGACCTAACCTGCATCGGATAATCGAGAATTTATCAATAATCATCTAGTTTAATATGTAACATCGCCATCGAACTGCTATTATGACTATTTAAACTGCTAAATAAATATCTAAATACAAATTATACATGAAAATAAATTTATTTTGAAACGAAAAACTTACGATGATTTAAATGGAAATGATGACAAAAGGAGTTTTGTTCCCTGAGCTTGCTTACAATCAGAGGGTGCAATAATATTCGAATGTTGTGGCACTCGGCAGTACGGACTTCCAATTTCGAAATGGGAAGTGGTTCTGTTTAGAACAGAGACGTGTGGGGAGGGGGAGAATACACAAATACCGGGATCGGAGCTTGCGGGAGCTTAAGCTAATTTCAAAAGAATTCTAAGAAAGGGGAACCAAAATATTTATCTGTACTCGTAGTTTGGAAAGGACTGCTTGCATACACAAGGAATGTGGAAGTAAAAAAAAACGCTGAAAAAAAAGGTCAGGAAATCGACGTCGATTTACGGAGAGTTCTGGTTAAACGACAGTCGGATAATCGAGGTTTTATTGTGTTTTCATGTAACCACCTTTTTTTTTTCTTCCCGTCTTGAGGAAAAATAGTGTGGTCATATTTTTGTTTTCTGAAAATGGGTGGGTAGGGGGGGGGGGGCAGAATTTATTCCTGCCCCGGGCGCCAAAAAACGTAGCTACGCCACTGCGTGTACCTAAAATTATTCAATGCAAAGTCAAATTTATTTTCTTTAAGTTGAGAAATATAACTTTAAATTAACCTTAAGAACTAATTTTCACAGGAATTAATTAAAAGTGGTGAATTTTCTTCATTTTTATAATAAATAACATTTTGCTGCAATCTAAAATGCTGTAACTATAGAATTTTTAATTTAATTTTTTTTTGTGTTAATTTTAAAGTGGTCAGTGCATTGCTCCTCATAGCTGATCATTATTTCAAAAATTGTGCAATTTCTTGGACAGAAGGCTTGTGAAATTTTCTGTGGCATGATCAAAATTTTGTATGCGAATCCTACCATTTCATCCTGAATATATAAATATTGGTAATGCTAAGTTGTTATGTACTAAATTGGTATTTAAATGCCTTGCATATTTACAGATTATTGAATATGAAAAGCCAACCTTTTTATTTATTTATTTATTTAACACTAGCCCTGTTATTTATCAGTTAAGACTGTTTATATGTCCAGAGGAATAATTAGCCTCTCTCTCTCTCTAGATTATAGGTGCAGATTCACGGTCGCCAGTCGCCACGTGGCGACTAAATTTTTTGCTGTGGCCACTAACTTTCGGTGTTTAAGTCGCCATCTGATTTAAAAGTAATCAATTTCTGGTATTCCCAGTCCCCATCGTGAAATGTTGATATTTTTTTTTAAAGATTAAGACCAAAACACTTAACAAACATTATTATTATCTTTTAATAACATTTCAGAATGATCTGTTTAACACAGCAAACTATTAAATATATTCGAATAGCAATGTTATTCGTAACAGTTTGAATCTGATAATTTTACATAGACTGTGATTTAAATATATATATATGCATATATAAATAAATGTTTGAAGTGTGTTTTGATTTTTATAGTGCAAAATAATCTCACAAATTCAGATTTTCTTGCATATGTACTTTTGTCTGGCAAAATCAAAATAAGAAATATTGTTTTACCGATATTCCCCGCTATCATGATTGCTTAGCTTATACATATTTTTTTAAACTGTATTTTGCCCAACTTTATCTTCTGACTGTACATGATTTAAGATTTAATTAATATTCAAATTTTGTTGTACATGTGTTTATATTAAATAAATTACTTTACACTTTAAATTCCTGAGTTTTTATTTTTTTATTTTATTTTATTTATTTATTTTTTTTTTTACCCCATATAAACACTATTGTTTTTATGCGTTTGTTTTACAATTGTGGCCACTGGATTTTTTGGGTTTAGGAGCCAGTGACTCCTTCCAAATTTAGGGAACCTGCACCTATACTCTAGATATATATATATATATATATTAATTTGGCTTAATAAGTTTGCTTATGAATTATACAACTTTAGACTAATTTATTCATTGATTAATATAACAACCATAACTACAAATTAGTAAAACCTAGTTTTTCATCAAATAAAGTATTCTCTCCACCACCTAAGTCATTTTAACTTCTTTGTGATGAATGTCACAAATATATGTAGTGTACGTACAATCCTTAATTATAATTGTTCATACTAGTATTTTTAGATTAATAATTTTTGCCATATTTAATCATTATTTTATTTCTGCAATTAAAATAGGCAAAGATTTCTATTTGGAAATATTGGTGCTAAAAAAATAAGTGTATGGTACCTTCGTTGCAAAGGAGATAATTACTTTCTTTCCCTCTAGCACAGTGAACTCTTCAAGGTCATGAGCCAACTTGTGGTTAAATAGTATTATTACATGCTATGTAATTTGCAGTAATCTAACATATATAGTATGAGTGAGCTGTTTAAAAATTGGAATTTTTCTTTCGTTTGGACAGATTTTTATTTAAGGCGGTATTCAAAAAAAATATTTTTCCACGCTCAACAACTCAAAATTTTGAGACACATTCCCAGGCTCATTTTTAAAAGTAACAACAGGAAACTTGGCGGCTTGATTTATAAAGACATTTATAAGGGTCCCATGTTTTTATTTTTCGTTCAATTAATTAGAATTTTTTATGTTTTTTATAATTTTATAATTTTTTTTGTTTCAAGTGCTATCGCGTTGGGAAATTCGGTTCAAAATGTCCACTTTGACAGCATTTTTTGAAATATATTCTGCCTTTATGAAAAAATCGAGACAGTGGGGACATTATAAAGTTTCTGAATAAGAGAACCTGCCAATTGGATGCATTTTAGAGCAAAAATGAATTTACAAATGTGTCTCAAAATAAGCAGTTTGGATTTGAATACACCCTTAAAAATATAAAAATCGTCCAAATTTGTAGGTATACGCTGCCGAAGGCAATGGGGCACCCAATATTAAGATTGTTTTGCAATATATCATTTAAATATATTAAATCATTTGATTTTAGATATATTTAAGGTTATTATCTAGGCAACAGTGGGTCGGTCAGCTAGTCCAGTAGTATAAGGGAACTGTTTAAAAATTGGAATCTGTCTTGTAATCTCAGAATACAAATGAGATGCATAAATTTTAGGGAACTAAATAAAATAATCTTTCCATTTCATTTACTGGTATGAATTCTGTGAAGTATAACTAGGTAATTAAACAAATATATATATACATGTTTTTATAAGCTAATGGATAAGCATTTTGCTGATTCTGCTAATAAATAAAAATTAATTTCTTTTATCTGTGGATTTTTTCTTGTCTCTTTTTAACAAGGAATTTTTTAATCCATTTTAAATAATTTAAAAATGAGCTTTATAAAATAAGCCTATATTCATGTGTGCATGCAGGTGCATATAATTATTTTTATTTTAGAAATTTGTTAGCCTCCAATTTTATGTAATAATGTTTATAATTAATTACAGATATTTCTCCTGAATTGCATACACATAAATTGCCAAGTGACATCATTTTCTCTGTGCTGCCAGGATAACTTTAAAAAGATAAATACCACATATAAAATTACTTAACTTTCAAAAATAGTTACTTTTCTTGAATAACAGTTTTTTTAATAAATGAAATTTCTTATAAATATGAATACAAAATTACATAAAAAAGTTTTTCAGTTCATCTGAAAATTAAATTCTTTTACTGATTTGTTGCATTATTTGTCAAATAGCATAATCAATTTCTGGTAATGGAATAATCTAATTTATTATTCATAGGAGGAACTGACAACCACATAATATGGCTAGATTTGAGACCAACAGGCTTAAATGGATCTCGTGTGGAGAAAGTACTTGAAGACATTTCTATTGCCTGCAACAAAAACACTGTTCCAGGAGACAAAAGTGCAATGAATCCCAGTGGTATAAGGTTAGGCACACCAGCACTCACTACTAGAGGTCTGAAAGAATCAGACATGTTACAAGTATCAGAATTTATTCATCAAGGTAAAGTGAAAAACAGTGTTTTTTTGTTCTTTAGAAATAAGTCATTATAAATACTAATTTTAATTCTTGTTATATTTCATGTTATGTCAACAACATTACATAGCATATTAATATTCATTTTGTTAGGTTTTTTCAGATTTATAGAATTATGTAAAAAAAAAAAAAAAAAAAGTAAACTGCAATATATTTTGAAAGACTTAAAAATTTTCTTCAGGTGCAAAAAAACATGCAGGAGCAGTGCTGTAGTTAGGTGGGAACACCATTTCCAGAAATATTTGGTTTGTTTCTGTAAAAAAAAAAAAAAAAAAAAAAAAAAAAATATCGTGTATGAGCACAAGTTTTTTTATTTTTTTCTCCAGACTGAAAACTGTACCCATTTCAATGTCTGAATGTGAAAGAGCATTCAGATATATGAATAACATCATGACCGATGCAAACAATTCACTCCTTATTGAATGAGCCAGTTTACTTACATTCATAAGCCATGTAGGACCTTTCTTAAAAGAATTTTGTCCTGAACCATATATGAAATCTTGGTTGTGATCAGAAGAATAATACCAGATGAGACAGCTTGTCATAAATCAGCGATCACAGAAAACACTTCTTATTATCGTTCTTTATAGAAACTTCTAGGATAGATGTGTCAATAGAGCAGTTCACATCACGTGTCTTTTACCGGAGAACAATGAAAAAAGCTGTAGGACACACAAATAGAAAAAGCATTGATAAAGGTAGCGATAGCTGTCCTCCTACAGCAGCAGCAAAAACCTGTTCATGACGTCACCTTGCACAGCTCTATAAGCAGAGCCTGATTAAGGTCATCTGGAGCCCAAGGCCCAGCAACTGTTTGGGGCCCCCTCGAATTAAAATAGTAGCTAGAAAAAATGTCGAGGATTATTATTATTAGATATTATGATACAGTTGCCAAGTTAAGCAAAATCTATTTGTTTTGTTTTTGAGAAAATAATTGCAGAAAACTTCATTTTTAAGAAACTTTTTCTAAATCATTTTATTCATTTTGGGCCCTTCATCAGCAGTGGGCCCAAGGCCGTGGCCTAGTTGGCCTGTGCGTTAATCAGGCCCTGTCTATAAGATATATACAGATTTATTTCTGTTATTTCAATTAAATTTTGATACATAATGAAAAATATTACTTTGAGATTGATTAAATATTGTTTTTAGATGAGTGCTATACAAATACAATACTATAAAAACTAGAATATATTTATTATAGCTGCTAATTAAAAACAGTCTGATTTTGGCTAAGCAAAAATCCGGTAGCATCAACATCTACTCTATGAAAAGGTGAGTTCCCACAAACATTTTTTTCCAACTACAGCACTGAGCAGGAACAGGATTAAAAAGTAGAATAGAAAGGAGATGAACAGGACAATGTTGGGAGAGAATGGCTAATAAGAAACGGGGGATAAAGGGCATTTAATCAGAAAAGAGTTTATTCAAGAAGTACAGCAAGAAAGAAAAGAGATTTAAATGATACAAAGTCAGAAATAAACAAAAAATAGTGAAAAATAAATAAAATATATACTTGTATAAATAACAATTACAGTTGGAAAAAAAATAAAAAAAGAAGACGATATGAAACAGTAAAGTCATTTACTAAGAGCTAGAAATTAAAAAGTTATTTAGTTAAACTGAACAAGTTCTAAGCTTTAGAGAACATAGTTGATTCAGAGTTTTCATTAATGACATTAGGATTAAGGTGGAACATATAGTTATATCTCTAATCAAAAACTGTCTAAATTATCTGCTGCTAATATTTTGGGGGTTCAGACCATAGTTTTTTTGTTTATTAATTTAATACTTTTTTCAATTATAGTTGCTTATTTTTAGTTAATTTTCTTAATTTTTGATTTTCTCCATTATTTTTTTTTTTTACATGTATCATTTAAATCTTTTCTTGCTGTACATTTGTGTCAACTCTTTTCTGAGTGGTTGTTTCTCTATCGTCTGTTTCGTTATTGGATGTTCTCTCGCACTTTTTTTTAAAGTCTTGCTTTTACTCTTGCGGTAGTAACATGTCTTTGTATACTTCAGGAAAATTCTGAGATGCTTTTAAACTATGTAGTTCAAGAACATTTGCTTTACAATCCATTTTCACTAGTTAACATATCTACTTATAACATTTCTTTTAATAAGCTTTTTCAGAATATTTTGTTCTTTTTTTGTTGTTTAGTGTTTTTTTAGCTATAATTATTTCTCCCAAATTTATGAAAAAAAACAATAAAAGTTTTTTAATATTTTCAAAATGTTAATACATTTTATAACTTATTTTTCATTATATTCCAAAAAACTGGAATGCTAATACATAAATTTTGGAACTGCTATAGCAGAGTTCATACGGTCCTTGAAAGTCCTTAAATTTTTCAAAAGTAATTTTTGATCCTTATTTTTATTCAAAATCTGCAAAAAGTCCTTAATTTTACTCTCCTGTTACTTCTTATTCAGGAGTGAAACTCTTCTGTGATAATTTCTATCACTATCTGTAGTTGGAAAAATTTAGTATTTTCAAGTGACAAAAAATTTGTTTTACCTTCGGCATGTAGAGAGCACATTACATCGCTGGACTGAAATTTTCTTAAAATACACCTGAAAAAGTCAGGGAATTTCATTCTACATGAGTAGCAACCCTGCTATAGTTGCATATTTTATGTCTCTTTTTCTTATTTGAATATATTATAGTTTATTACTCTTCTAAAAATATCAAGTATTTTCTCACTTTAAGGTATTATGCTGGCCCTGGAGGTTAAAGCAAAGAGTGGACCCAAGTTGGACGATTTCAAAGCCAAGCTTGCTGAAGAGGAATTTCAAGGAAGGCTAATTCAACTGCGTCAACAAGTCCATGCATTTGCTTCCAAATTCCCCTTACCCGGTTTTGATGAATATTAAACATTTGTACATATTTTTACAATTTAGATTTTATTACATATTAGTGATTTGTTAATGATTAATAAATTTTTACATTTACTTTGTATCTTTCCTGTGTCAAAAGTTAAAAGGTTATATGCAGTTAACAAATTAAAATCTTTGGGACAGTTAAATTTTATTTTAATTGTAACCATATACAGTTTCCAAAGGGATGTTAAATAAATTTGAATTGATTAAAAGTGTGATTTTAAAGAAAAACGAACATGGATAAATATAATTAATGTGCAATGGTATTTTTTCTGCTGCAATATATTTTCTTTTAAATGTTATCATAGAAACTCGACAGAGTTTCTCGCCAAGCATAAGAAACAGCAATGCATTGAACCGTAAATGAAAGGAATTTCCGCCAATGGATGCCAAGCGATTTTACAATTTTTTTTTTTTAACTCTGTCTAGTTTATATTTTGCGGACGGGACAAAACGGGTTTTTGACACATCTATATCTTGCATTCTATTTATGATAGAAACAAAATTCTTGATTCTATGGAAGGGGCGTGCCAAGAGACTAAGAATTCAAAAATAAAGCAAAGTCTGACGAATAGGTTTTAAGTAAATGCGATTTTAAAAGTGCTGTTTTTTGCACTTTTTAAATCTTGTTCAGACCAAAAACTGTTGACAGGGCTACAGCAATGTGTAATTATCGGATTTTTACGCGGTTTATGTTATTTGAATTGTTTTTATGAGTAGTTCGGACCTTTGTAAGTTTCATGTAAAAATATTAATTATTTTTTGATTTACATCAGTTTAAAGTTATTGATTCCTGTACTTAACATAGAGCAAAAAACTGTTGACAGGGCTACAGCAATGTGTAACTATCGGATTTTTACGCGGTTTACGTTATTTGAATCGTTCTTATGAGTAGTTCAAACCTTTGTAAGTTTCATGTAAAAATATTAATTAGTTTTTGATTTATATCAGTTTAAAGTTATTGATTCCTATACTTAACATAGAGCAAAAAAATAATAAATGACCCAACTCTTTTAGGAATGGTCGTATACACATGATATTAAGATATGTTATTACACTCGACACAAGTAAGCTTCCTATTATAATAAAAAATCTTAACATTTAAGGTTCGTTTACAGGGTTTCACAAAAGATCTTTTGATATAGGGCTAAAGAGTTGTGTAATTATCCGATTTTTACGTGGTTTGCAGCATTTGAATTGTTTTTATGAGTAGTTCAAATGTTTAATATTTCGTGTAAAAATATTAATTAGTTTTTTATGTATACCACTTTAAACTGATTTATTCCTATACTTAAGATGAAGCAAAAAAAAATAAATAAATGGTCTAACTCTTTTCAAAAAGAACGTATGCGCATGATGTTAAAATATGTTACTACGAACGACCTAAGTTAGCTTCCTATTGTAAAACAGAATTGTAGAATTTACTGTTCGTTTACAGGGTAACTCAAAAGATTTTTTAATAAGACTAAAAAGTTGTGTAATTAGTGAATTTTTACGTTGAAGTACATGATTACTGTACTTAACACAGAGGAAAAACAATAGTAAATTGCATAACTTTTGTCAAATTGGCTATATACACAAGATATTCAAATATGTTACATCCTCTCTATTGTAAAGCGGCATTGAAGTATATACGTTTCGTTTACAGAGTCCCTTAGAAGATCTTGATTACATTACAACCGATGTATATTTACTGAGTGAGACGTATTTTAATGATTTTACACTTTTCAATCTCTGTAAGGTTTCATTATCTTGCTTTAAAATTTAATATGAGTTAATTTTGTCAGTCTGAAATCTCGTCGATGTTAAGCTCTAAATCTATTAAAATATAGTATTTTCATAGATTGAAAAAACTGTGTTTATTTATAAACATATAATTCTAGTGTATCAGGAATTGATTGAAATAGCGATTACAAAATTCCAACTTTACGTTCATGCGCTGAGTAATAGAATGTAAAAATGTTGCTACCCCAAGATTGCAAGTTTTGCGTTTAAATATTTGCCGTTCATCGAATCTCCAGCTATGACGAACTTAAAATGCTAAATTTCGTATACAATAGGTGATCGCTTACGAACTGTTCGGTTTACGAACAAATCTGTTAACGAACAGTTTCGTGTGAGATTTTTATGTTCAGAGAACGAACACCTCACGAAACAAAGCCATGATGAAGCAATGCCGTGTTTCATATTTGCCGAGCTATGCTTATTGCCTCTATTGTCAACTTTGAGAACATTTTAACAGTTGCATACATATGTCCTAATTAATTCATGGACTGCCGGAGATTGGGAACCTATATTTTAGGATCACCGAATTGGAATAAACAGAAATCACTTTAATAGTTTTTATACTTTTGCAAACGTTGCGAATTTTATATTTTTCAAATTCTCGAAACGTTGAGTTAAAAAACTTAAACAAATAAAAAACTTCTAAGGTGCTCAGTAATTTTCAAAAATAATATATTTAATATGTTAGTATAAAAATCCCTGTCAATTTTTATACTAATAGAAATAGGTTCGTAGAAAAAAAAATGTTGATTATTCTCAGTAAAGTATGCTCCATAAACTTATCGTTGTAGTTGACCGAAAAAAAGTGCTTCTTATTTTTCCACATTTTTCTGAAACTGTAGTATTTTAATTAGTTTGCAAACTACTGTAAAATTGTCTAATTTTTTGTTTTTGAATGTATATAAACGGAAGAGTGACATAAGCAAAAGAAAAATAAATATGTCATAAATAATCTGATGAATACAATGTAAGGAAATTAATATAAAAGTTTCCCCGTTGTTATGGTAGCGACATGTACATTGGAATAAGTCACTCAATAAATTGTATAATTCTGTTTATAGCATCACTATTATTTTTTTGCCCCTTTCATCTTTTCTTTTCTGAATAAAAACGGAATCCGTATAATTGAAATTAAATACCTTACAAAAAGGAGTGGTATCTCATCAAAAACAACTCGTTGTAAATGATCCCGCCAAGCCACAAACCTAATGCGTCAGTCACAAAAAGAAGTGATATCACATAAAAAGAAGCGATATAAAAGTGCATACTCAGAGTCCCGTGTAAAAATCTATCACCACTCATAATGTTTCCTAAGGACTCGGAGTGAGGTACAGTATGTGAAAACTGCTTGGCGACCTGCAGGTTTTTATAATGTTTGCGTTTCCTGCAATTACATATGGCTATATTATTTTTATTTTATTTTATTTTATTTTCTTTTATTTATTTATTTTGCTCCCATAAAATTGTAAAAGTTGAAGCTTCTGTGTTTGCATGTCCTTTCTTATTTATGAGCTTGAAAAATCAATTTGTTGATTTTATTTACCATTATTTAAACTAAAAACACCACTCTTACGAAGAAGATTTTTTAAGTAAACGTATAAAGATTTTGAGTTTGTAATATATATATATATATATATATATACCTTATAATAAACGTTAATTAAATTGAGATATATTGCAGTAAATTCTAGCGTAAGGGAATGGCATAGATCTGGGGGGAAAATCAGTTCTGTCAGTTCTTTCGCATATAAAAATATTTATAAAAGTGGTATAACAAAAATATAAAATTTATATTTCGATTTTCAAAATTGGTGTACTACATATATTATAAAAGCCTGCAGGTCGCCAAGCAGTTTTCACATACTGTACCTCACTCCGAGTCCTTAGGAAACATTATGAGTGGTGATAGATTTTTACACGGGACTCGGAGTATGCACTTCTATATCGCTTCTTTTTATGTGATATCACTTTTTTTTGTGACTGACACATTAGGTTTGTGGCTTGGCGGGATCATTTACAACAAGTTGTTTTTGATGAGATAATATTTTATATAGTATGCCAAAATTGAAAAGTATGAAAATTTCCAGTTAGACATAATCCTCATATCCTATGAAAAGAAAGAAAGAAAATAAAAATATTAAAATGAGGGGTGGGGGGGGGGGGGAAGCTGTCATTGGTTAAATTTATTTAGCATGCAAGTTTTGTCGCTTAACTAGCATAGGCTCCTGCGTGTCATAGTTGCATGCATTAAAATTAATGTATATTCTTGCTACTAGCATAGGCTTTTAAACACAGTAAACGAGTAAACTATCCCAAAATTCCCTTATTATTATTATTATTTTTTTTAACTTTACTTTTAGAGAAAGGTACTGTCCCATGTTATTAAAAGATTAAAGCTATAAACAAAACATTTATTTTTCTTTGCTTCACTGTCAGCATTTTAGATAATTAAGAGTGAGGATAGTTACATTTTGCTGTTTTTAATTTTTTTCAGCTCTTAAAAATTTGAAATTACTGCATTTTGCAAAAATTTAATTTTTATCACAAGTTTAGAAACTTCAAACTATCCAAAACATCAGATAATTTGGAGGGGAAAAAAAAGGGATTAAATTCAAATTAGATGATAATTATTAATGCTTTTGATTTTACTTTTAAGGATAGGGGGGAAGGGGGTGAAAAAGTTAAATCTGAAAATGTTTCAGTTAGGCATGCATTTTTGCTTTTAATTAGATGATTGGAGCATAAAGTGACACCTTTGTGCCAAATATTATGCTTGAACATTTTGTTCTCTTGGATTTCCCACGTATGTACCAAAAATGGGGTTGCTTTCTGGACCTCCGTGCAATGAACTATTAAATATACAGGCTTCGCTTGATACTATTCAAGGGATGTATGATAAAGTAAAAAATTGCATTTTGAGATTTATAATCTGTTTTTAAAATATAAGCTTTTTCACAAAAAATTCCTTTTTATTTATTTTTTCTTCTTGGAGTGAGTATTTTTCACATTATAATTATATTTATATACATCACGAAAGAATTACAAATGCATTTTTTTTTATATATATAAATTATTTTTACTGTTTCAGCAGTTTAAAATATTGATTATTAATTATAATCCTCAGTAAATATAAAATAAAAGTTTAAATTGGAGCGATTAATTTAAATATTAGGATTAATTTTCAATTTATATACTTATAGTGCAATGAAAATTCATTTATAATTTTGGATACTACACACACAATCTTTTTTGTGAAGTGTTGGAACATGGATAAATCCGTATATAGTAAAATTAAGGTAAATTCATTTAAGATAATAGTGTTCTTTAATTTTGTTAAGTTGAATATTATATTTCATCAATTTTTCTCTGGTTTTATCAAGCAAGGTTTTGGGAGTTAGATTTCTTTCCTTTCCTTTTCAATTATGGAACACGTACTACTAGTTAACGAAATATGCGTCTATGAAAAAACATGGATTTGTGTAATATGCAAATTATGCAGTATTTTTTTTTTTTTAAGGGACAGGGCAGGGAGACATGTTCTTGCAGATTCTAAAATTCAGTAAATGCTGTAAACAATATGACAAAAACAGGTTTTAAGAAACTTGGTCTTTTCTTGATAGAAAAGTTTAAAAATAAAAGCAAATGTCATTTGTAAAAATTTTTATTTATAGGCAAGTACTACTAGCTAATCATGAAATCAATGTTTTTGTAAGTTAATCAATAAATATTTTCTTTAAAGAGGTTGTATTATTAGAGATCAAGATGACTCTTCAGTAAGTTTACAAAATAAATTTGTTCGTGTTTTGCGAAGTTCACGTGTGTATGACTTACAGCAGATTTTTGGATAAATAGTTGTGTTCTGCAGACAGTTTCCAAGTTTACACAATTCAGATTGATAATTGCTGTGATTATGTTACTCAAAGAAAACACCTTAAATACCAGCTGCTCATTCAGTACTGAAAAGGTGTATGATTCTATTGTCGCCTATGATCTTCAGATAGAAGTTGCCACCATTTAAATAATTTTTATAAACTTTCTAAAAAGACAAGTGTGATTATCATATTTAATATCATAATTTATGCACCTCATACAAAAAAAAAGAAAAAGATTCACATAGTTTTCACATCAAAATTATGAGATAAAACTATGAAGATATACATGCAGTTTTATTCATATTTCACTGTTACAGTTTGGTTATTTAGAATAAATTTTTTTTTTTTTCCTTTGAGATCTTTTTCCTTCAGTTGCAGCAAAACTGTGTGCAGATTGTATTTATTATAACTGCTAAAGAAATATCAATACTGTGATAAATAAGTGTTAATTTGTTTGCAATGAAAATTTCTTATGTTAGAATGTTTTTTTGAATAAAACAGTAAAAGGACAGATGGAGTTGAATTTGGAGTGAATGAAACACTTATTTGATATTACTGTAATATCTGCTATTAAAAGTGAATTTTGTAGCCGCGAATCTGATAAATACGTTTCATAGAAGATGCTAAGGTGTATTCATTCTTCTAGGCATAATTTTTTTTCTAAGTATAAAAGGGTTTTTTCCTTATTTTATTGTGGAATGCTCCAGAAACCAAGCCAAGTTAAAAAAATATCCAAGAAATTTTGAAACTTATACATTTTGTTTAAACTTAATTATTCAACTATTAAAATGTTATAGCCATCTTATAGAAGGTCATTTTGCTTTTTATACTGAATTGCCCTTTGAAAAAAAAATAAGACTATAAAAAATACTCTCGTATTTTTTGCCCTCCCTACTTTTAGAATGTGAAAAAAGTGTGCAAAATGCACAAATAAATACGATATATTCTGATTATATACTAGAATTCTCACAGTTTTTTCTATTTCAAATCGAAATTTTAGTATTTTGTCCTACTTCAAAAAGGAATTCAAGTTTTCATAATAGAATATTTATTCATAGAGTAATAAGTTTTAAACATTTATATAAATTACTTATGAGGAGGAAGAGATTTATTTATTTTATTTTTTTCAGATATAACCAATCTAATCTAATAGGACATCTGATATTTGAAAGTATTGTAAAACAATTAAAATATCATATAAGATTACTAATTATAATTAAAATACAGATATAAATGCTTAAGTAATATAAACAGAACACAAAAAGGCTTACAAAAATCTTTTAATATAAAAAGATCAACATGTTTCAACACTCAAACAATGCCATTATCAAGATCTACGATGATAAAAATGTAAAACATTTGCAATGAATCAGCCTCATTTGAATTACCTAAAATTTGGCATGAGGTATTTTTCAATTTAAAAAAAGCAATAAAGAAATATTAATTTTCATGTTTACAGTTGACTATTTTAAGCACCTGCTTTTATAACATATATGATCTCATGATTTATGTTTTTCAAGTTTATTTTCAAAAATTTGCGAGAATAGTTTATCATTGTAGATCATCTTGATAATGGCACTGTTTGAGCGTTGAAACATGTCGATCTTTATATTAAAATATTTTTTATAAGCCTTTTTGTGTTCTGTTTGTATTACTTAAGCATTTATATCTGTATTTCAAATTAGGAAAAAATGTTTAAAATACAGTATAATAGATAACTTATTTATTTATTCATTAAAGTTATTTGTTTTAATATTGTATTGGTGGAAAGTTAATGCATTTGAAAATGCATCAGTTATCTAGTTATTTTGAAAGAGTTGTGTATGAAAAATGCTTAAAATAATGCAAGAGAACAGATTATTCTTACAATGAAAATAAGTTTATTATTTTATAACTAACATCAAAGTACATAAGACAGAGAGATAAAATATGTTATACTCCAGATCCAGATCCAAAGTGTGGCATGTGTGGTGCATACAGGCATTGTGGATCAAAGAGTGCCTCTGAATTTTTTTTATAAGCCTCAACAGATTTAAGTAAACTCAGAATTTTTTTTTTTTTTTTCAAAATATTTCAGAAAATTTTAAACTTTATGCCCATAATATTTAAAATCTTAGGTTCTATTAAGACCAAATGGAATATTTGTATATTTAGAAAAGTTGTAAAATTATAGTTTTTGACACTGCAAAAAATATAACGTAACAGTAAATGTTAAGTGCTTTGAAATATTTCTCCCTATTTTATCAATGTCTGATTAAATCTATTTTTTTTTTTATAATTCTCAATGATGGAACATTTTTACATTGTTTTATAATTCTTAAACTAAGAAAGCTTTTTTTGCCTGTTGTGAAATTGTTATAGACCTATTTATCATAAATATTAGTATGAAGCAAAAATTTTGATAAAAAGTTATTGCAGCAGGGAATGGTTTACTGAAAAGGATCCTGAGATTAAATGAGAATCTTCAAAATGAAAGGAAATAAATATTTTGTTTTAAATGGTTAATTGTTCAAAAAATACTTAAAAAAAAAAATTGGGATAGCTATAATTATTACAACACTCATATCAAACACTTTTCAAAAGATGTTGGCTATATATATATAAAAACTAGCTTCATCTTTAAATATAAAAGAATAAGAAATTGATGTATGACATTTCTTATAAATCTTGAAGCGAGTTTTGTCCACATTTTAAAAACAAATTTCATTAAATAAAAATACATGTAAACAGTCCTTTCAATTAGCTCAAATTAACTTTCTGTGTGAATAAACTGATCAAAATGCAAATATTTATCACTGACTCATGTCAGTTATAAATGTTTACATTTCAAAATGCCCCTATTCTTATAAGTTAAAATATAACAGCAATGCCTCCAGACTTTTGAAATCCTGCGATCAAATATTTGCTACAAAAATGGGTTGTTATTTTATTAATAAGGCAAATTTGATGTAATTAATACAATATGCGTTTCCTTTAACATTGTTTACAAAAGTTATATATTTTTTCTTTTAATATTATTTATAAAAGTTATATCTCTTTTTGCATTCCTTCACTAATTTTTTACATAATTTATGCACTGCAACATATCCACAGTATCACTGATGTTAGTTCTACTGAATTTTTTTTTTAAGTATCGGTTTTAAAAATAGATTAAATTTTCAAATAATCCAGTTGCATTATCATTCTTTTTAAAGTAATGTATATTTAAATGACTAGATTTATTGAATATTGCACATTCTAAGTTGAAAAGTCTTTGGTGTTTTGAAATAAATGTAATAAAATTTTCAAAAATCATTATCGCTGTCAACACGAGAAGCAGCTGCTGTTGCAATTTTAAGATCAGAAAGGTTCTCTAAATCTTGATCATCATCACTCACTTCTGATCCATCATCTTCACCTTCTAAATCGAGATCAGAGTCAGAATCAAGACTGTCCTATTTATAGAAAAAAGGAAAAAAGTTGTAATGGGATATATTAAATATGCTGTACATTGTTTGTATGAAAAACATGCAAAAATTTTTATGCTGCTTGACAAAAGTATTTTTGACACTATAGTATCTATATTAAGCAAAAACATGTCTATGAGTAATGATGACATCCTATTGATGATGACAATGATCTGACTATCAAATTTTGCTTTTACTGCAATTTTTAAAACTTCTAAACATTGCACAGTTTTAATTTTTACACTGTCAAATAGAGGGGCAAGTTTTACTTTCAAATGCTATTTGTTTGAAACTGTATCTCTATTTACTGATTTTAAAAAAAAATAATTTTCAAACATGATAAAAAAAAAAAGAAAAAAAATCTAACTCATTATGTGCAGCTTGATTACACAAGATTAAGGTTGTTGGTCACTCAGATCTCAAATTCTCCTTGCTAATGTTAAACTTAATAAGCATGGAAGTCATTCTTATTTTTTAAAAAAAATCTCATCAGGAAATTAATATTTTTAACTCTTCTTAAAGGATGTCTTTATTTATTTAGTTGACAGAATATTTCTAAAATATGTGCTTAATTTAATATTTTATGTGTTAAAATTGCCTGAGCTCTGAATAAGATTTTAACATACAAGTGGATTTTTTCATTGCTAAACTGAGCATAAAGCCAACAGAATGAAAAATGTCCCAAGACGGGAATCAAACGCAAGTCCTCAGAATTGTGTGCTCTGGATGACAGTTTCCATCTTGTGCTGTGGTTGCAGCCTGTCCGACATATATGAGTGAGAGATGTCAAGTTGGGATATCGTTCCTTGTAGTTCGCTATTCTGAGGACCCGCGTTCGATTCCCAGCTTGGGACATTTTTCACTCTGTTGGCTTTACACTCAGTTTAGCAGTGAAAAAATCCACTCATTAGTTTTGGGTGAATTTCACTCTGGAAAAATTAGTTTGAAATTTGCTTGTAAGATATTAACACTTCAAATAAAATTAAGTACATATTTTAGAAATATTTTGACAATTAAAAAAAGACACTATTTAAGATGACTACAAAGAAAAAATAAATTAAAAATATTAATTTCCTGATGAGATATTTAAAAAATATGAATGCATTCCATACCCATGGGTGTTTAACATTAGTGAGGAGAATTTGAGATCTGACTGGCCAACACCCTTAATGCACATAAAATTATATAAATAGTTAAGCATTTGTTTCTGGATAATATTCCATAAAGAAATTAAAACTTCATCAATAAATAAATAAATCTAATCAATAAATACGACACACCTGGCTACTTTTTTTTCTTTACTGCAATTTTTTTTTAACTTCTGAACACTGCATATTTTTAATTTTAACACTGTCAAATAAGAAAAAAAATGTTCTTCCAAATGCAGTTAGTTTGAAAACTGTATCTCAATTTACCGATTTTTTTGTGGCTTTTAAAATAATTTTCAAGCATGAATTCTTTTAAAATCATCTCTACATCATGCAGCTCGATTACGAAAGTTTAACACATTTGCACTTAAAACAATATGAACAGTTCAATATTTGTTTAGGGCTAATATTCCATAATAAAATTTAAATTTCATCAATAAATAAAATAAATTAACTAAAACACAGATTTAACAGATATGTAATCCAATTATGCAGTTTAACACTGAAATAACTAGAGAAAAAAAAACTGCTGTAAATAATGAAATCTTTGGTAAATTTTTTTGGTTATTAACTTCTGGCATGCAGCTAATACAAAAGTTTTATTGCTTTTCGTGAATTTCAAAACTTTATTTGAATACATAATTTAATAAAAAAATTAGTGATGGGCATAACGATTATTTTGATTATTCGAATGAATCATTCGGACATGCATAGAAGCATATCTGTCAATTTTTTTTTTAAAAATTCAATTACTACCAGAAATTCAAAAAAAAGTTTCTTATTTTAATTAGAATTAGATTAGATGTCAGATAAAAATGAAAAATGTGCTTCGTTTACAAAATACATTTTTTGTAGTAATTGAATCGTAGTAATTTTCGTAGTAAATTTCATAGTAATTGAATAAATTTTTTTTTTGAAGTTTGACAGATATGCTTCGGTGCATGCTCGAATTATTCATTCGAATAATCAAAATAGTAGCTATGCCCATCACTAAAAAAAAAAATTAAATTAAATATAAAAAATCTATTGCAATTTGGAATTCAAAATTATTTTCCCCTAAACTCTGAACACTTGCCAATATGTTCTGTAACCAGGGAAGCTCAGGTTGAATCGTCTGGTTTATTATTAAAAGGTTTACTGGCTTAGTAGCAAAATCACTTGAAATGATTAGGTAATTGTTTAATGGTTAGTTAATTGGTTTAGATTATGCAAGGGTCTTCTACACAAGGGCTAAATAGAGTAATGTGAAATACCGTTTTACTTATTTAATTGTTTGAAGTCCTAAAAAATATATACAGTGCAACCTCGATTATCCGAGCTAATTGGGACCGCTAGTACCTCGGATATCGGAAATCTCGGTTAATAGAAATAGTGCATAAAAACTCACCGTGCTCGCGAATTTAACATCTCTTGGAATAAAAAACAATAGAACATTTTTTAAATGATAAAAATAAACTTATATAAAGTTATGGTCTTTTTCAAGGCTCATTCACGAAAAAAAAAAATCCCTGACGGCTCGACCTACAAACACAGGTAGATTTCGAAGACGCAGACCGTGGGGCGCCTGTTTGTTGGGAATTGCGGAAGAAATGATCTTTTTGCCTTGATGCGGCAGTTGGAAGCGCCCACTTCGAAACCTAACTTGTTTTCTTACGGAGCCGGCAGGGTTTTTTGCTATAAGGGTTGGTCCTACCTAAAAAAAATAACAGACTTCGTTATCAGCTCTGTTAACAGAAACCTCGATTAATCGAAGCTCGGTTAATCGAGGTTCTACTGTAATAATAATAACTGATGAACTCTGTAAATGCATTAAATTAAGATGCTTTCTAAATTTAATGTATTTACAGAATTAGACATAAAAAGCAGAGGTCTGCACAAGCCTAAATTTCCAGCTCGGTTGAACGCTTAAATGATATTCACTATCAACCTGTTTGGACTTTGGCTGCAATTAGATTAATGGTGAATACATTTTGAGTGGTTGACCAGGGTGCTTGACTAGGAGTTGACGTAGATGGTGAATACAAGTGTGAGACTCTTAGGTTCAAATACAGACTCATTAAAAAAATAATGTAGTTTAAAATAAAAGAAAAAAAGATGGTTAAAAACATCATATTTGCAATATTTTTCTGTAATTTATTAAAGTATATTTCCAAAGATTCAGTTAGCAAAAGTTCATTATCACTATTATTTTTACAAATAAAATTGCCTGCCTTACATGTTCTGGGAATTATTAAGGCCAGATCCGGACTGCTCCGAGTCTGCGGTAAAAAAGAAAAAGAAAAAGGATCACACACAATGTACGCGGGTGGTTTGATAAGTTCTTGGCCTGACAGTGAAAGCACAAGATTTTTGACACAATTTCATATTATTTTTCAATGTAGTCCCCTTGCAGCTCAATACATTTAAGATACACTCTTGTGTACAATTTCTTTAGTGCAGCCCTGTACGAAGGTGGTTCGAAAACTTTCCGGCCGGAAAAAGAAAATACAAGGTTTTTGACACTATTTCATTTTATTTTTCAACTTGCAACACAATATATTTCAGAAGACTCTTGAGAAATGTTTATTCTATGGTGTTTTTGGTCGACGTTCAACAAGCATGGCACGCATCGAGCGGAAAGCTTTTCCATACCCAAAACATCTTGTAAAATGTGGTGAACACAGTCTATCGAGATGTTTGCAATGTCAGGAAGTTTGCATATCTTCAATCGGCGATAATTCAAATTGGCATTGTGAATTTTTGAGATTATTTCGACGATCGTACCGGTTTTTGGGCGTCCTGAGCATTCATCATCGTGAATTGATTTCCTACCATGTTTAAATTCAACCACTCACTTTTTTATCACTGAATATGAAGGACAAGAATCCTTTAAGATAGACTGTAACTCTTTTTGTATGTTCGTGGGGGTTAAATATTTTTTAAAGTATTTTATGACAGCTCAAGCTTCAATTTTTTCCATTTTTCGAAAATGCCAAAACTTGTTTACTTTACTTTATCGCCCAGCAATAACCAATAAACTCACGTGTCTGAAACTCAGTGGCATGTCATCTAAAGCATCATACTTTACAAACAACATTGTCATTTGGACTTACTTGTTCCATTTCTGTGTTAGGCTGAGAACTTATCAAACTGCCCTCGTAAATGTCCGATGCAGATCTCTATGCTGAACATGTTAAATTTCTGTATTACATTAATGTTGACAAACTAGCATTGGTTTGTGCAGCATATTTATAAATGATTAGCCCCATAAAGTCCATTGAAAATTGTTCATATTTTGTTGGCTTAGTCCGACTTTTTAAAATTTGTTGCATCAAGCCGATCGGCCCATTAAAAATTTTTCTTTATTTTGCCAGGCCAGGTACGGACCCATGTAGACGTCTAATAGAAAGTCAAGGGAAAGCCAGAATTATTTTCTTTTTTTTAATTTTACGCTATACATAAACTTTGATTATTTTCTGGAAAAAAAAAAAAAAAAAAAAAAAAAAAAGCTTGCCTTTAATAACTATTTAATATACTGCAGGGGTAGTACTTGTCCTGAAATTCCTGATATTCCTGAAAAATAAAAATGTCCTGAAATATGGTAGTCTGTCCTAATATTCCTGAAATTTTGCGAATCAATATATTGGCATTTGAAATCATCAAATAGGGGGTAGGTGTGCCTTTTTACTGATGCAAAACGTTCACAAAAGTCACAATTTTCTTCAATCTATCGTTAAAAATAGTGGTTTTCATCAATTTGCACAAAAAAATCCCAATTTTTGTTCGCAATTTTTAGTGATTAGTCATTTAAAAATTTTGCTATTTTCGTCTCTCAGTCACAAAAAAAAAAAAAAAAAAAAAATTACCAATTAGTTATAAAAAAAGAAAATCTTTTGCAATTTTCGTCGATCAGTGAAGAAAAAACAGAGATTTTCGTCCTTCAGTAATGCAAAAATCGCAATTTTTTAGCAGCTTGGTCAAAGGGTTCTGGTAAAATTATTTTTCTTTTAAATGTATACTTTTACAACAAAAAAAATGTGTATGTAGTGTGCTATTTCTGATAATAAAATGTATTAAAGAGGAAGTTAAGGGTTTTTTTGGTTAGAATGCAGAGCAAATGTGTCCTGAAATATCGAAAAAAGTATGTCCTGAAATATCATCTGGGGCTAGTACTACCCCTGATACTGTTTTCTACTACTTAATTCGGAAATCTTACGATGTTTATAACAGAAAATAGCAGTATTTCAAATCCTTATCAGAGGTATGAAATGGTATCAGACGTACTTCTCGGCGTTAAAGTAATAAAATATATGGAAATATTATAAAACTAATGGATAAATAATAATAATAGATACAAAATAAATTAACAGTAAAATAAAACATAAAAGAATAGTAAATCAAAGAAAAGAACAACTTTAGAATTTAATATAATGAAGCATTAAAAACAAAGATGTTTTGTAGCATTTTTTTTAAATACATAAAAAAATTATTCCTGTAATTTTCATAACAATTATTAATTTTTTTTAAATACAAAAACTCATCATTTAACAAATATATAATTAAACATTAAATTCAACACTATGACATCAAAGTGAAACTATTTGTAAAAGTTTCAATATCATCGGATTCTAGAAAACAAATTATCAGTAAATAAACAAAATAAAAATTGCTGGTGGAAAAACATTTTTCTTTTAAGCATGAAAGAAAAAATGTAATTGCTCTTAATTTTTATTTATTTATTTATTTTTTTTGGCACTTAAAATTCTGGAAGAGAAAATGAATATAAAAAAAATATGAAACGTATCTAACCCATTAAGGACGGAATTATTTTTCTCTTTAAAATGCAAAAATTGCACTTCATACCGCTTTTTCAGAACAGCAATTTTTGTCTCATTTTATTACAGAGTTTCTGTCATCAAAGAAAGAATAATTATCTTCCAAAATAGTGGTATTCAAACAACAAAATAGTCAGAAGTTATTGCGCGACCATATGGTACTGCTAGTCCTTACTGGGTTAATTGGTTGCATTGTAATTAAATAAATCCTTTAAGCAAAACTAAGTGATCTGATTGTATTAGAAATATTGAATGGTATTAAATATAATTTAGAATAAAAATTGTACATGCCTATAAATTTAATCAGTTTCATAAATAGAAAATAGACAATTGCATCACTGAATATAAGAAAAGGAACAAATAAGATATTTCAATAAGGATAAAATGAATTTGTTAAATAACTTACATCTTTATCACCACCGCTCATTGACCCATATACTCTTCTGTTGCCTTCTCTCCTTACTCCAGAGGCTATATAAAAGTAAAAATAGTTTCTGTTAAAAAACATTCTTTTATAACCATTCAATGTTTATATTAAAAAACACACCTCATTTCATGACTGCAATTCGTGTTTTTCCAAAAAAATTCGGCTACAATACATTAATTTGGCATAGTAAAATTTGTGTAAAATTCCCAGTTTTGATTTGAAGTTGGTAGAGCACAAACTATTGAATTTATTTAATGATTTTTGCTCTGTTTATTTTTAAGATATGGCATTAGAAAAGAAAAAAGCATTATTTAAATTATATTTTCAGGATTTCTAAATTGTTTTCTCAATGTATAATCACAAATTAATTAATGTTGAACTATTAATTGGTAAAAACATATTTTTTTGTTTTAATTAACACGCTTTATTTTTTTAATTTATATTTTAGTTTCTACTTTTTAGTGTTTAAAATATTGCATTGTTGCAGTTTCACAGTCAGTTGGCCTATTTTAATGAGCATGGTTTGGCACATAATTAACTCCATTGCTGTTGTAACCATAAAGAATATTTGGTGATTTATCACCTGCATCCCACATACAGGAACAGTACTTTTGGAATATTTTGTGCCTTTTTCTGTAAACTTTTCTATTTATTATTCATTTTATTCAGGAACTACTAAAATGATTTCAATATATTTTTTAAATTGTTTTGGTGATAATTAATCTACAATGGGATTGTCAGGTTTCTCTCACAGGGGCAAGAGTTGAAAGCTATTCTTAAGGGATTAGCATATTGTATGTATTGTATCTGTATCTATTGTGTACCGTTAGAGTCTGGTTTAAGAAAAATCTTAATCCGAAGGGTGGCGACTTGGACATAATGAAAGGTATTTCCATTGCAATGCGGTCTTTGATAGATAAGAAAGAGAGTGCACCCTTTTATTTAGGAAGACAGATCCGTCAAGAGGGAGGAAGGGTTGTCAAGGACCCTTGGAAACAGAGGAGAAACCCTGTAGAAAGGAGGGTGCTCTGCAGTTTACGAGAGAGAGAAAGTTAGTTCTAACGTAGGAAGCGAAGGTGTAGGGTCGTTCAGAGTTGGAGCTCTGAGACCGGTGTTGAGTTCGGACGGAGCAGCGAAGTGTGAAGGTTGCTCGGGGAATGAGCGCTGAGAGCGGGTGTGAGATGAATAGAAATCTCAGTGTGGAATAAATGAATGTAGTCTAACGGTACACGTAAAGCGTTTCTATAATTATTTTGATTTAATATTAAACCGGATACTTTACCTCCGAGTTTAAGTGTAAATATTGTTAATAAAGTGTTTGTTTAAGTGTAATAGAAAGAGTTAGGTTTTTCTTGAATATACATCACGTATTGTGTCCGATATCACGTATTCATATCGGTGGTGGCAGCATATCAAAAGACCGGATTATATTTCGAAGTTGTGTGGACGGAGAAGTGGAATCCGACAGGGATCATTTGGCAAAATATGAAAGGAAAAATTGCAATAATTATACAATTTTGAAAAATAAATTACTAATAAGCAATTGATTTTTCAGGGTAAAAAAATCGATTAAAATGCAGCTAAGTATAATAACAGAAACATAATAATAATAAAAAAAAAACCTCAATTGAAATATATTCAGTGTTTACAGATTTATTAATTTGGAAACTCTATGCTTATACCAATAAATAGATAGTGAATATGATTACTTCTGTTGCTTTTGTAATTATTTATTCAATAATTTAAATTATGAAAATAAACATAAACATTGGGTTATAATTAGTAGTTTACTTTCATGTTGCTAATTTAGAAATATATGTAACATTACTCCACAACTTGTGAACATTCAGTTATTTTAATTAACTTATTTAACTTTCATTTATTTTATTATTTTCGTAATAGCAGATCCTTAATTTGGTTGTTGCGAGACCTTAGTTATAAGGAACAATTGTTCTGGTCTTTCCCTTCTCATTATAACCAAATTTGATTTTTTAATGAATCATTGTTACAAATACTATAAAATATTTCAGGAATATTTTTGTCAATTACAAGCATTTGGAAAGTTACCAGTGGACACGTGCAAGGATTTCGCACTGCAGTATATTTTTTTTTGAGCAATATGTAATATTTTTTAGATGCAGCTTTAAATTGCTAAAGAAAAATTAAGGATAAAAATATCTGCAAACAATGTTAGTCAAACTAAAATATCATCTAATTTATTCCATCAAAGATACAGTAAAAACTGATCAAAGATAGCAAAAGGAACACACAAGGGGAAAAAAAAATAAATAACAATTGTATTTTAGCTGCATTACAAGATGACGTCATCCATTTCTGGAAAAATACGGGTCAAAGAAAAATAAATTGAATACATTTTAATTTAATATATCAAAGTATTCATTTTAGGCTACATGTCAAATACCACTTCTTTGATTGATTGGTGATCTATTTTTCTTCTATTAGACGTCCCACTTTATCTTTTTCGTACTATTTATTTTTTTTATAATCATTGTTTAACATGATATAATGTGGTATTTTATTTTGTGGTAACATTGATTTCAGAAAACCTTTCATTTCATTTATGAAAACAATGCTGGTTTAATTTTAAATTAACTGCAATTTTTAATCAAAAAACATGTTTTAACGAAATGTAAGTGTACTATGTCAGAAGCCGATCCAAAAATCTTTCGAATGATACCTCATTCAATATTGTGCTTTTGTAAATGTATAGAAAAAGGAATTTTGACAACAGAAATAATATATATGATTATTTTACTAAAAAGAGAAAAAATTGATAAGTAGGAATATGCACAAGCCAAACTAACATAATCATATAGTTTCGACATTTAAAGTAACATGTATGAAAATATTTCCTGTCTTTTCACTCAAGCTAAAATTTTATCAAATGTAACTCAAAGGGGGAAAGCTGTAGAAAAAGTATAAATGTGTTCAACTGCTTCATCTGATGAATAAGCAATTTAATTACAAAGGCAACAATAATTCTTGTAATGGCAGGAAAAGTAAGAAGTAAAAATTGAAAAAATGTGAAATTAAATTAATTGTATTAGTTAGATCATCAGATTTACTATTGATGAAACCTGTGGAAGGTGAATAATAATTCATTATATTAATGTTAAAAAAGGAAATTTTCAATAATGAAGTATTTCACTTTCAGAAAGGACTTTCAAATACCACGGAAATATACTTAAATCCCCAAGCATCTCCAAGACTTGTAAGAGAGTGAGGCACAGAAAGCAGATACTCAGGGAATTGTGTTAAAATACATTCACTTTTTAAAAAATCCACAAATTATTCACTTAAAAATTAAAACTGATTGAAACTGTTCAAGGTCCACAGTGGCCAAATTTTAAAATTATAGTCAGATGCTTTGAATTTGATACTCAGCTATTCAAACATAGTCTTGTATATAATATATATGTGCATGTGAAATCTGTGGTATAAAAAGCCCTTATTAGGTGGTTACTAGGTAGGAGTGTGCCAGGAGAGCCTATTTACAATTAACAATCAAAATTGAGGGAAACCACATAACAGAGCAATGTAGCCATAAACCTGAGAAATTGGCTGCTCTGATGGCCAGCCTTGAAATTGTTTGATTCCAGATAATATTTTACATTTCTTAAGCTAGGATGATGCAGAAGAAACGAATGAAATGTGAACATTGAATTCAAACTCAAAATTTTATCTTAGAAATTGGGACATTCCAACAACTAAAAACCCAAAATTCTATGAACATAGAATTCTTTTGAACTTTTTGTTCATGGAAAGCCATTAGGCTAATAACACAGTCATTCAATGGGAATCTTAGATGTAGAAATTTATCTTTTGACCAGAATTTTCATATGTCCAGGGGCTAAGAAAACCATTAGCCAGGCTTGAGCACCTTATCTGAAATCTCCAAATAACAAACTGCATTGGTTAAGCTTAAAAATAAAACAATTTTATGCATCACAAAATAAAAAGAGTTTGTATGCAGAAAAAAATATTATAAGTTAAATAATTTACGAGCAGGCTGTGGACGTCGTGGTTTTTCTCTGGATGAATTTACAACAGAATCATTCTCAACATTAACAATAAGAAAATCTTCTAAATTTCCACTCTCCTCTCCTCTCAACAAGTCTTCTTGGCGAAGTTTTTCAACCATTCTTTTGGTTATTTCTTCACGTTGCTGAAAAGTTAAAAACACTAATTAGATATAGAATTATCTACCAGTTACTTAAAAACTAAAACACTCAAGTCTTTTATCTCAGTATAATTTTTACATTTACATCATTAAAAAAAAAAAAAAAAAAAAAAAACTTTTGAAGGATACAGATTTTTTTAAAAATTTCTTAAAATAATAAGTAAACCACATTTCTGATTTTTTTAAAAAGTCATAATTGTATCCAGATACAAATATTTCATTATTGATAGTTTCTTAGTTAAGTAAATTATGAAAAAAAATAGAGAATAGATGTGAAGATGTAACTGTGGTGCATTAATCAAGATACATAATTTTCTTCCTGAAATCAAGTCAATGCAAGTGCTTAACCCTTTAACGACCGGTGGTCACAAAAAAGGACACCTAATTTTAATTCCAAAACTGACAAACGGCACCAAGAATATTTAATTAATTTTTTTATTTTATTCAGTAGCAGAAAATAAGCAAGTTTTTATTTTTAAATAAATTCGTTTGTAAATTCCGGTGTCAGTCCATTATTTCATCATTTTGCAAACAGACTTACTCCGCGCCGGAAAGGGTTAAGTGAAGCATGGTTCACTCTTACCTCCAAAAAATGTAACAAATACATAACATTAAATTTTGAAGCAAATAAGTCAGTCTAATAAATGTACAGAAAAAAAAAAAAAAAAAAATACTGGAGGAGAGATATTTTTTACATAAAAGATAAAAAAATTCTTGAAATATTAGATGCCAGGCTAAAAAACCTCTAGAAGCTATGACAAAAAGAAAAAAAAAAGTACAAATAATATTAACAGAAGATTATACCCAAGTAAGTAAAAATAAGATTTACAAATGTGTTATTGAGAGTGTTTGTAAACTGCTGAGCAAAAATTGAAGTGGTGATAGTAGTCACCACTAGTAGAAACAGCATTTCTCCACAACATCATCGTCAAGCATTCGCCATATGAAAATTTCTAGTGAGAAGAAGCAGCATCAAAAGTTCAGCTGATTTGGCTGATCAAGGTATGTGGTTGACTTGTGTCATGGCCTACACGCTCACCAGATCTAAATCCATTACACTTCTTCTTGTGGGGGCACATAAAAGCATGAAACACCTGTAGGATCTGCGGAAGATCTCAGTGCAAGAATCCTTGTTGCAGCAGACAAAATTAATACGACACCAGGAGTCTACAAGAGTGTGTGCCAGTCTTTTATTCGCCAGAGTGAACTGTGCAATGACACTCTTGGATGTCAATTTGAGAATCTCCTTTGAGTCTTTCATTGATCTGTATGGGATTGTGCAACTTATGATTTTGTTGAGTCTCTTTTTTTTTTTACTAGTGTAAGTTCCACATGGGCAATTTACATTTTTCTGACATTCTGAGTGGATTGCGACCATAGGTTTCATTGTAAATACTGTCCATATTGCTAGGTACTATTACCCATACAAGTTTTTGAAGCAATTTACAAACATCCAGTACATTATATGTATGGCCATGAATCTGCCCAATAACTTTAGTTCTAATATATCAATATCTAACCATTCTAATTAGATTTAAATTTCTTTAAAGCATTTCAATTCAAATTAATCATTAATAAACTTTGAAAGTTGTCAACTTCCCTCTGATCATGACAGAAAACCCTCTTTTCACAAAGCTGCTAAAAATGACATAAAAGCTAAATGGAAGATGTCTTTATGTCAAGAAATTCATAATATTTATAAGAAATTTTGTTAAAATATTTCAGTTACATTTTAGCCAATTTTTGTTTCTTTATTTTATTTTATTTTAGTATATTATATAAAATTAATTCTCAATTAGTGAAGCTAAATAAATAAATGACTAAGCTATTTTGGAAATCCCTCATTTATGTCTTAAGAGTTTCTCATACTAATATTATAATTATATTAAAAATATCTGGTAACCAGCTCTGTGTAGTAGTAGTAGTCACCATAAGCACTTGGCGACTGGAATTTTTCACTTGCTTTACATAGAGGGAAAGTTTCTTCCAAGTAGGAAAAAACCAATCAGCAGAAATAGATTTCTTCCACTAGTGAAAACAAATTTTTTTTAATAATTTACTGTACTTATAGGGCCCTGCCCCTTTTGAGCTATGTTCACCAAACCTTATCCAGAGATCCTGATGTCTCTAAAAACACGTTAAATTGCTCTGCTTTAAAAAGAAAGAAAAAATGGCTACAAATGTAGAATTTAAGTTTTCTGAATGTTTCATTTTAAATATGACATTTTTAACAGCAGAAGCTTTAAAGTTCAGGATTTATAAATGCAAATGCATGTGATCTACAGAATATGGCGTGACTTTCCTATATAAGAAATATATAGTTAATGTTCAAAAATAATGTATTGATGGCAAAAAATATTTACTGTTATTCAGTGTCTTTTAAAAATATGGCTATAAAAAAATATAATATATATTAATTAATCATATTGAAAATAAAATAAGTAAATATTTCAAAAAATCTTTAAAATCAAAATTATATAAAAAATAAATGTCTCTTAATAACGATGATATAATTTTTTACTTAAAACTTTCCTTGGTATACTGTTATTGTTGCATGTATCATTGATGTAGGAAAATTCACATATCATGATGGCATCTAGAAGAGAAACTATAACATCGTTTTAAATATGACAAAGAAAAAAGTCACATTTTAAAAATGATTGGACATGGCACACCACAATCTAGTCAAGTTATGTCTGCAAAATATGGTTAAATTGCTATGCATAGTTTTTGATCGCATAAAAATTATATAGCTGAACTATCTTGACTGATTTCAACATCAAATAGCACTTAAAATAATTCTTTGATTTAAAAACTGCCTGCATCAACAAATTTATCATACATTTCTCTACAAAATTACCAGTTTCATGTTTTTATATGCAGTAGTTTTTACAGGATAAGCCGAGAAAGTGAAAAGGACACAACATAACCAGGAGCATTAATAATATTATTTTTCTTTAAGAATAGAGAGAAATGTTATAACAATGCATTATTCTTAGAAATAACATTAAGTAAATATGACATGCTTTATGTAATTTAATTATGTAAGCTAAATTAATAATTGTATCAATATTTTATCAAGGTCACACACTTTACTAAGCATTTTCATTATGCACTTAGAGAAATCTTATCCATTTCATGAATCCATTAAAAAATTATTTCGATTTAACCAATAAAATTTATGATCTTGAATTTTCTGCTACCTGGTAGATACTACTCTTATGGAGGTCCCCCACTAAAATCAAAAGACTTTTTTTTTAAAAACCTTAAAAGAGAGATCTAAAAAGTTTTGAACCCAAGTCTACACTTGGTCTCCATGCTTATAAGTGCCTCCGAATCTTTCTTCATTCCAGGCACCTTTAAAGAAAAGGCTGACTTGTGCAAAATAGAGTTAAAAAAAGGTTTTTGGCAATAGGATATTGTAATCTGTAACTATGGGAAACAGCAAAGCACTGCTGATGGATGCAAGGAGAACTTTGAAAGAAAACTGTTTCTTCTGGATATAGTTTAGTTAAAACTGATTGACAATTTATTATATTGATGCTCATTAGTAAAATATAACTCATTTCTAAAATTAATAATTTGTTTAGATTAATAAAGTTATATTGCTTGACAAAATTATACTTTGTTTTTAAACCTTTCACATCATTAACATTTTTTAATTTGGGTATATATATATATATTTTCAGTTTTTTTTTACTGTCCTGGAAGAAACCCAAGCCTGACTGTGATGCATTCAGAATTAAATGAAAATCAACCTCCCAGATAAAAATACATTGTATCTCTTAGAATTAAATGCTTTTTGAATAAATACAAATAAGATTATTTTCTTTTAAGAAACACAGCACATACATGATAGGGCCACAGAAACAAGATACATAGCAAGAGAATGGAAGTGTATTTCAAGAAACATGACAAAGGGAGCTAGCAAATTTTTAAAAAATATAAGTTTTCGTTCCCTACTATACACATAAATTTAAACTTTAGGCTTAGTTAAATTAATTTACAAATCCTAGTTAAAATTTAATTTCTAATATAGAGGAAGAAAGAAAGTTGCATTTGTGAAAGTGAAAATAAACAGCAGGTTGCAACGATGTTGGTGGGTAGCCAATTTTGGAGAAATATTTTATTCTACCTAAGGGGAAGTGAAATTTAGAGTGAGACTTCTGGATTCAAATAACCCATGAGGGATTATATCTGATTAGAGATAACAATTATAATTGTTTATTTAATATAAGTAGGAGTATGAGTATATATTAATACATATTAAATATACCATAATAATGTATACTAATTTTATATTAAAAAAATAGGGTACTATGAATTATGTTATTACATAGAAATTCATAAAGGAAAATAAAGAACTTTGCTAATGTGTAATAAGCAGTTTACCACATTTAGTATTTTGGCAATAAATTATAAACAATGTCCTAAAAAATTACTGAAAAAAAAAATCCTTTTTTCCTCTTCAAAAAGTAAAATAAATGTCTAAGAGTTGAAAATAAAATCTTTAAAATTAGAGAGATTATCATAACAGATGTATATGTGAATACATTAAAAGATAAATTACTAATTAAAAAAGGTACACACCAAGATTAATTCTTGTTCAACTCTTTCCAGTTCTTCTAATTGTTGTTCTAAGTAAGCAAGCCATGTATACTTCCTCACGTATTTCTTGTACAATTCTTCTAATTCAAGCTCTAGACGTTCGTACTCATCCATGAAAGCAGGTCTAAAAAGAAAAACATTATTGACCCATCTTCCTTAAGAAGCTGCTATAGTATTAAATAAAAATTTTAAGTAATTTTTTGAACACTATAGTAGCAAATTAC